>JASPKZ010007538.1:117500-717500 GCA_030220185.1 Diploptera punctata | reverse complement strand
TGATGTTACTTCATTATTCACAAACATACCGACTGACACAACTTTGAAAATTTTAGAAAAATGGTTGAAAGAAAACAAATTAGATGATGATAGCGTTAAAGAATACATAAAACTAACAAAATTATGCTTAAATCAAATGTTCTTCACCTTTAGAGGAAAATACTTTAGACAAAAATCAGGACTCGCAATGGGAAATCCATTATCACCATTCTTAGCAGACATGTTTATGGGGAATTTTGAATGTCATGTAACTAAAGCACATCCTTTGATGTTTAAATTTTGGAGAAGATACGTAGATGATATCATAGCAATAGTAAAAGAGAAACAATTAGAAGATGCCATTAAACTGTTAAATATTCAAAATAAAACAATCAAATTTACAATGGAAATAGAAAAATAATCATGAAATACCATTTTTAGACCTTAAATTGATTAGGAAAGAAGAGAAAAAGAAAATAGAATTTGGAATCTACAGAAAAGAAACTCACATCGACAATTATATAAAAGCTACTGGATTTAACCATTTTTCACACAAACAGGCAGTATTTAATAGTTTAACACACAGACTTGTGAATGTCCCCATGAGCAAAGAAAATTACAATAAAGAGAAAGAACACATCATACAAATTGCTAAGGATAATGGTTTTCACAAGAAAAATGATACACAAGAAAATAAATAAATTCAAAGAACAAAAAGTCATCAATGAAAGTACTCTTCAGACAGATAAAAATATAGGCAAAAAATTCAAGAAGTTCACATACCATCCTTTCGTATTTGACAAGTTTCAAAAAATTTTCAACAAATTCAACATTAAATTAGCACCGAAAAATGATTACAGCTTAGGTAATTTAATAAAAACCAACCAAAAATGAAAAAATTGAAGACTGCAAAAAATCGGGAATTTATCAAATTAATTGTAAAGATTGTGAAAAGATATACATAGGAAAAACAAAAAGGAATCTAAATACAAGATTAAAAGAACACCTCAGAAATGTTAAAAATGGAGAAACCGAAAAATCTGCAATAGCTGCACATGCCTGGTCAGAAAAACATAGAATAGAAACCAAAACAAAATTACTTAAACAATTGGAAAAACCGAAGGAACTCACAATTTGGGAAAAAATTTACATATGCAAGAATGAAAATACAACTATGAATTTTGAAATACCCGGTTATAAAGAAAGAGTGAAGAAATTTTGAATAAAATAAAGAATACAAATAAAAACCCAGTTTGTAAGGAGAATTTAAAAACACTCAAAGAAATAAATAACAAAAATGTTGTATATACAAAATCAGATAAGGGTAACCAAATTATAATTCTGGACAAAGAAGATTATCAAAATAGAATGGAAGAACTTTTGAAAGAAAAAGAGTATGAAAAAATTAAGAATGACCCCCTACCAAAAACCATAAAAAAAGTGGAAAACTGTTTTAAAAATGTTAAAATTCTATCCAAGAAAGAAAAATTTCAATTAAAAGTAAGCAACCCAAGAAACCCTAATATACATGGACTTCCAAAAATTCACAAACCGGGAAACAAAATGAGGCCAATAATTAACAATATTGGATCACCAACCTACAAAATTTCGAAATGGCTGAATAATCAATTTAAAAGAATTAATAATTTTGAAAGTCTGCAGATTGAAAATTCATTGGAATTAGTTAACAAATTAGAAAAAGTGGAAATTGAACCCACAGATAGGTTGGTTTCGTTTGATGTAGTTTCACTATTCACAAATGTACCGAAACAAAAAACTTTGGAGATATTGAACAATTGGTTAAGAAAAAACAACATAGACAGAGAGATCAAAGAAGATTATTTGAAATTAACTGCGTTATGCATTGATCAAATGTTTTTTACATTCAATGGGAGTTTCTATAGACAAAAATCAGGGCTCTCAATGGGAAACCCATTATCACCCTTCCTGGCAAATTTATTTATGAGCGATTTTGAATGTAAAATCACTAAAGCACATCCCACAATGTTTAAATTTTGGAGTAGATATGTTGATGATATAATTTGTATTGTTAAAGAAAAACATGTAGAAGATTCCCTAAAACTATTAAATTTACAGAGTACAAACATTAAATTCACCAAAGAAATAGAAGACAATAAACAAATACCTTTTTTGGATCTTAAATTGGTCAGAAACGAAGAAAAAAGAAAAATTGAATTCAGGATTCATAGAAAGAAACTCATACGGAAAATTTTATAAAATCAACAGGGTTCAATCCAATTGGACATAAATTAGCAGCATTTAATAGTTTAACTCATAGATTGGTAAACTTACCCTTAAACGAAGAAGATTTCAAACATGAAAAAAAACACATAATCAAAGTAGCAAGAGAAAATGGGTTTGATGAAAAAATGGTACATAAAAGGATAGAAAAGTATAAAAAACAAAAAATGATAAACAGAAGTAATCTTGAAAAAGAAGAACCACCTATGAAAAAATATAGGGAAATTCACATATCACCCCTGGGTACATAATAAATTTCAAAATATATTTGAGAAGTTTAATATTAAATTAGCACCAAAAAATAACTACAGTTTAAATAAACTAATAAAAACCAACAAAAATGAAAAAACTGATAAAAATAAAAAGTCAGGAATATATCAAATTGAATGCATGGGTTGTGAAAAGATATATATAGGGAAAACAAAAAGAAACCTAAAAATTAGAACCAAAGAACACATAAGAAATATTAAAAATGGAGAAATTGAAAAATCTGCAGTTGCTGCTCATGTTTGGTCTGAAAAACATAATATTAATTCAGACACTAAATTATTTAAAACAGTTAGAAAATACAAACGAGCTGACTATTTGGGAAAAAATTTATATTCAGAAGAACAGAAACAGAGTTATGAATTTTGATATTCCGATGGAGGGTGACCTTGTTTGGAGGTTCTTTGGCCAACCACAGGATGGAGCTGACATCGACATCCAGGTGGTGCAACATAATGCAACATAAATAAAACCAGTCTGGGAAAGCTGAAGATAAAACAGAGAATTGTTTTGAAACATGTCCAAGAACAAATCAACATTAATATTGAGGTAAGATGTCCAGACCAAAAATAATATAATTAAAATAACCTCAAAATATAACTTCCTAAAATTAAATATTAATTACAACTTCTTAAGTTACAAGGAAGAAACAAAACCAGAAATTGTGTTTGTGTTATAAATTACGAAAAACAAGATGGCGTCCTCCATACTCAACTTCAATAACAATTTTTTCGAAACAAAATATGAAGTCAAAAAGTTTATAAAATTAAGAGAGAAGAAATTTAAAAGATTAGCAGACATTAAATTCATCAACCAATGTCTAAAATTAGAATTGGTTCCCATGTTCATTAGAAAAACCGTTAAGCATAACAATAACAGCAAACAACAAAAAATTTTGGAGAACAAATTACTAAAACTAGAAAAGAATAAACACTTTGAAATGATCAGTAATCTGGATATTGAAATTTATTTGTTACATATCAAATTGTCTAAAATATTAGGAAACATCATGTGGGAAAACCTAGAAAATAAATTTTTCACTTTTTTGAACATAACCATGAAAAAGAAAATTGAGAAACAAAAGACAAAGATAAATAATTTGTTAACTAAATCAAAGGGAAAGAAGAATACATCAAATAAAATCAAACATCAGAATAAAACCAGAAATGAAGAAAAATCAGAATCCACCAGAAAATTATGTTAAAAATTTTTCAAAGGCAACCTTTAACCTAAAAGAGACAAAATTGTTAGAAAACGGTCTAAAAACAGCAATAGATTATTCCAATAGAATAGAAGAATACATAGTGGACATTGAAAATTCAATAGAAGGGTTAGTTACAGAAGAAAAAATAATCATCAGAAAAAAATGTGAAGAAATTTTGAATAAAATAAAGAATACAAATAAAAACCCAGTTTGTAAGGAGAATTTAAAAACACTCAAAGAAATAAATAACAAAAATGTTGTATATACAAAATCAGATAAGGGTAACCAAATTATAATTCTGGACAAAGAAGATTATCAAAATAGAATGGAAGAACTTTTGAAAGAAAAAGAGTATGAAAAAATTAAGAATGACCCCCTACCAAAAACCATAAAAAAAGTGGAAAACTGTTTTAAAAATGTTAAAATTCTATCCAAGAAAGAAAAATTTCAATTAAAAGTAAGCAACCCAAGAAACCCTAATATACATGGACTTCCAAAAATTCACAAACCGGGAAACAAAATGAGGCCAATAATTAACAATATTGGATCACCAACCTACAAAATTTCGAAATGGCTGAATAATCAATTTAAAAGAATTAATAATTTTGAAAGTCTGCAGATTGAAAATTCATTGGAATTAGTTAACAAATTAGAAAAAGTGGAAATTGAACCCACAGATAGGTTGGTTTCGTTTGATGTAGTTTCACTATTCACAAATGTACCGAAACAAAAAACTTTGGAGATATTGAACAATTGGTTAAGAAAAAACAACATAGACAGAGAGATCAAAGAAGATTATTTGAAATTAACTGCGTTATGCATTGATCAAATGTTTTTTACATTCAATGGGAGTTTCTATAGACAAAAATCAGGGCTCTCAATGGGAAACCCATATCACCCTTCCTGGCAAATTTATTTATGAGCGATTTTGAATGTAAAATCACTAAAGCACATCCCACAATGTTTAAATTTTTGGAGTAGATATGTTGATGATATAATTTGTATTGTTAAAGAAAAACATGTAGAAGATTCCCTAAAACTATTAAATTTACAGAGTACAAACATTAAATTCACCAAAGAAATAGAAGACAATAAACAAATACCTTTTTTGGATCTTAAATTGGTCAGAAACGAAGAAAAAAGAAAAATTGAATTCAGGATTCATAGAAAAGAAACTCATACGGAAAATTTTATAAAATCAACAGGGTTCAATCCAATTGGACATAAATTAGCAGCATTTAATAGTTTAACTCATAGATTGGTAAACTTACCCTTAAACGAAGAAGATTTCAAACATGAGAAAAAACACATAATCAAAGTAGCAAGAGAAAATGGGTTTGATGAAAAAATGGTACATAAAAGGATAGAAAAGTATAAAAAACAAAAAATGATAAACAGAAGTAATCTTGAAAAAGAAGAACCACCTATGAAAAAATATAGGAAATTCACATATCACCCCTGGGTACATAATAAATTTCAAAATATATTTGAGAAGTTTAATATTAAATTAGCACCAAAAAATAACTACAGTTTAAATAAACTAATAAAAACCAACAAAAATGAAAAAACTGATAAAAATAAAAAGTCAGGAATATATCAAATTGAATGCATGGGTTGTGAAAAGATATATATAGGGAAAACAAAAAGAAACCTAAAAATTAGAACCAAAGAACACATAAGAAATATTAAAAATGGAGAAATTGAAAAATCTGCAGTTGCTGCTCATGTTTGGTCTGAAAAACATAATATTAATTCAGACACTAAATTATTAAAAACAGTTAGAAAATACAAACGAGCTGACTATTTGGGAAAAAATTTATATTCAGAAGAACAGAAACAGAGTTATGAATTTTGATATTCCGATGGAGGGTGACCTTGTTTGGAGGTTCTTTGGCCAACCACAGGATGGAGCTGACATCGACATCCAGGTGGTGCAACATAATGCAACATAAATAAAACCAGTCTGGGAAAGCTGAAGATAAAACAGAGAATTGTTTTGAAACATGTCCAAGAACAAATCAACATTAATATTGAGGTAAGATGTCCAGACCAAAAATAATATAATAAAGAAAGAGGCCTGATTTGGAAATTCTTCGGTCGGCCACCAGATGGCGCGGAGGTCAGTCTGCAGGATAGAAGGCCGTTGGACATCAGTTGTGAACATGACGCAGCATTGACAATGTCACGAATTACGTGAAGAAACCCTGGGTCTGCTATAAATTATGAAGTATGAGGTGAGTGAAATGATAAAAAATAAACAATATTAAAGAACCTCATAGTGTTATTTCCTATCTACATAACTTAATTGAGCTACATTGTTTTATATTTGTTCCTTTTCTTTTTTTTTGCTAGGTAATCTGCTATTTCATTTCCTACAATACCGCAGTGAGATGGAATCCATTGGAAATAGGTTTTTTTTTTTGGACTTGTATAACATTCTTAATGGACTGTGAATTTCGCGTATTCTGCTGCAGTTGGATATGGTGATGATAATGCTTGGAATCACTCAATAAAGTGTAAAATATATAAGTGAGAGAAAAATTTCTGTCTAAATCAGGAGTCAACATATGTTATGTATAAAGCACTGGAACAGAGATACAGAGATCCAGGGTTCAAATCCCGGTTTAGGTAAAAATTTCTCTCTTAATGTTAATTTGTCCTTTAATACAAGTGACAAATTTAAATAATAGCATTGAAAATATGTGATTTTCTACCTAAAAACAATAAACTAGAAATTGGCAGCTACCAGAAACCTACAAACAATGCTCTGGCCATAAACAAAAAATCTACACACCCTTTTCAACAAAAAATAAGTACATTTAAGAGCTTAATCAATAGAATGTTAACACTTCCATTAAGGAAAGACAATTATATTCAAGAACTGAACTACATTAAATATATGGCAAAAACCAATGGCTATAATGAAGAAATCATAGATAAACTCATAAATAAACAAAAAAGAAAAAACAATATAACCAACATAACTAAACTAGAAAAAGAATCTGATAACAAGAAAACATGGATAACACTTACATATACAGGAAAAGAAACGACAAAGTTAGCCAATACACTAAAGAAAGCCAATAAAAACGTAAAAATAGCATACAGAACTAATAACAAATTAAACAACATAATAAACAATAACATTGAAGAAAATAACATTTTCAACAGCAAAGGAGTATATAAATTGACATGTAAGGACTGCTACAAATTTTATATAGGAAGAACAAACAGAAGCTTTAACATCAGATTTATAGAACATTTTCGAGACTTTATTCACGCAGAAGGAAAATCAAGCTATGCAAAACAAGTTATCCATGAAGGACATCGCATGTTGAAATCACCCCAACAGTAATGCACAGAGAAAATAATCCAGCAAAGATAAACATACTCGAAGAGATGGAAATCATGAAAGCAGCTCACAACAATGACAATCTGATAAACGAAAACGAACCCAATACATGTAACCCCCTCTACCAGATCTTCAGTGAAACACCAGTTTTGAATCCTGCCGATGGTGGGACAAATCCCGAAAGCGCTACAGTTAAATGATTAATTAAGTTGAGGAGACGGTCCTTTCAGGTGAATATTCCATAATTTTATATTTTAATTTTGAATAGTACCTCAACAGAACACATCATGAATCTTATAAAAGTTGACTAAAAAGTAACGTTAAAAGAATAATAAAAACAAAGAAAGTGATAATGTTACCTTTTCCTGCCTCGAGATATTGTTTGGTGGTGGTTGTGGTAAGCCACCTAACAGAAGAGAGTCAAAATAACTTCTTTCCTCCATCTGGTAAGTCTGTGGTCCATTGGACTGAAGCTGACTGCTGATCCATGGATATGGATCTTCCAGGGATTTAACAAAATGGTCAAATGCTTCCAAACTCTTGTGTGGTAATATATCCAGCAGGCGGCGTGTTCTGTCCTTCCTCGTTTTCTATAACAAGTTGTCACTCACTTAATTTTACAACAAGATTATACATTTTTATTTGAAGAGAACTATTTTAACAATTAACAATTTGTTTTTTTTTCATTATTTAATAACAATAGTATTAACATCTGTCAATATATTTACCTAATGCCTTATATATAAGTGATAGATTCATTAGAGTTTATTACTTTCTTCGTATATTTTTTCATTTCTTTTTCATGTACAGTAGATTCGAGCTGCTATTCCTTTGTGTATACATTCTTGCATTAGTTTAATTGTCTTTAATTTTAATGGATTATTAGACATTATTTTCATTACTGTTTAGTTTGACAGATAATTAATTATATTTAAATTAATATCGGGAAGTAAACATTATGAGGTTATATTATTAATAATGAATGGAGAACATATTTTAATTGACTCACCTCATACATTTTCAAACTTCTTTGATACCGACGGTTTCAGACAAAATCATGTCCTTCATCAGTCATGGCGTCCATTGATGAAATTCCGTGATTGTTGATTTCTTTAGTGACATCACCTCTTGTGCTGCCATCTTTCGTTGGGATTATAAATTTTGTAATTAAATTTTTATCCACCGGAATATCGAAATTCATAGATCGATATTTATTCTTCTGAATGAATATCAATTCCCAAATTGTCAATTCCAACGGTTTATCCAACTGTTTTAAAAGTTTCGCTTCTTTTTCAATTTTATGATGTTCTAGTAAACTATGTGCAGCAATTGCTGATTTTTCAATTTCACAATTTTTAATATTTCTAAAATGTTCTTTAGTGCGTGTTTCTAAATTCCTTTTTGTTTTTCCTATGTATACTTTGCTACAATCATTACAATTAATTTGATAAATTCCAGATTTCTTACTGTCTGGGATTTTCAAGAGTTGGTACAGATATGTTGATGATATTTTTTCGATAATAAATTTTAAACATGTTGATGATGCGTTGAAATTACTTAATCTACAAGATGTATCAATTAAATTTACCATAGAATCGGAAATTGAAAACAAAATTCCGTTTTTGGATTTATACATAATTAGGAATGAAAAAACTCAAAAAATTGAATTTGATATATATAGGAAGGGTACACATACTGATAATTATATTAAATCAACGGGTTTCAATCCACTGGCACATAAACATGCAATATTTAATAGTCTCTTATATAGATCAATAAAGGTCCCATTAAAAGGAGAAAATTTTAAGAAAGAATATGAAAACATCCTAAATATAGCCAGATTAAATGGTTTTAAAAGGATATAATATCTAACAAATTAAAGAAATTCAGAAAGATAAAACAACTTAAAGAATGCTCTACCCTACAAATGGTTAGTAACGAAAAGAAGAATTTCAAGAAAATTACTTACCATCCAATAGTACATGGGAAATTTCAAAAAATATTTGACAAATACAACATTACTTTGGCACCAATAAATAAATTTAGTCTGGAAAAACTTTTAAATACCAATAAAAAAATCAACATCCCAGACAGTAAGAAATCTGGAATTTATCAAATTAATTGTAATGATTGTAGCAAAGTATACATAGGAAAAACAAAAAGGAATTAGAAACACGCACTAAAGAACATTTTAGAAATATTAAAAATTGTGAAATTGAAAAATCAGCAATTGCTGCACATAGTTTACTAGAACATCATAAAATTGAAAAAGAAGCGAAACTTTTAAAACAGTTGGATAAACCGTTGGAATTGACAATTTGGGAATTGATATTCATTCAGAAGAATAAATATCGATCTATGAATTTCGATATTCCGGTGGATAAAAATTTAATTACAAAATTTATAATCCCAACGAAAGATGGCAGCACAAGAGGTGATGTCACTAAAGAAATCAACAATCACGGAATTTCATCAATGGACGCCATGACTGATGAAGGACATGATTTTGTCTGAAACCGTCGGTATCAAAGAAGTTTGAAAATGTATGAGGTGAGTCAATTAAAATATGTTCTCCATTCATTATTATTAAGATAATTAATTGTTTAATATGTACTATTATTGTAATTTTTTTGTATTTAAATGTAACATATGTTTGTCCTGGTGATTGGAAGAAAAGGCCACATGGCCTTAACTTCATCAGCCTAAATAAATCTATCTAAATCTAAATATATATATATATATATATATATATATATATATATATATAGTATTACCCCTCTTTTACGCTTTTCAAGGGACCATGGGAAAATGGTGTAAAGTAGGGGAAAGTGGAAATTGAGGGAAATGAAGATGAGCTCAAAAATGTTGTCCCCATACTCTGCATCCATTTCAGAACATGAAAAAAACAGTTGGGGATAATATACTACAGTATTACTAATCTTTTACACTTTTCAAGGGACGGAGGAAAAGTGGTATAAATTGGGGAAAAGTGTAAATTATGGAAAACGAGGAGGAGCTAAAAAATGTTTACCCTCATATTGAACAACCATTCTAGAACATGCAAGAAAGCAGTGAATGGGATAATATACAATATTGGCTAAATAATGTAATGTTTCTTTTAATTTAAAATAAAATTTCTTACACCTCACCTCATATCCTGTCTTTTGACAGGTCTTTTGAGGTGAGTGATAAAATTGTACATAAATAAATAATACCTCATAGTGTTCATTCCTAAAAAAAAAAAGTAATTTTACTGTGAATTTTATTAATGCTGACGTCAAAACTTACATCTACAAACTTCTCAAAAATAAAGTCTTACTGTAAAAGAATGAGAAATTGAACCGAAAGTGCGATTTTCGGTTCGTGACATCAGTGCCGTTATCCTCCTTGAACTGAAAGATTCGTGAACTATGCCAATATCCCTTCTCTATGCATCTACCCCCACTCTCCTTTCTACCTCTCCTATTGCGCTGTTTGTACTGCGCATCTCCCCTTCTACCTCGGAACGCTCAAATACGATACGCACATTCAGAACATTATCATTCGATCGGAACATTTTGTTGGAACTACGTCGTCTGGAGCACGCGAGTGGCGTGTTTTGAAGTTTTTGGTCCGGAGGACCAGGGAAAGCCACCCTGGCTTGGACTGTTTGTATGAGTGAATTTGTTTGAGTGAGTTATGATATTTTTTTGATGTTAATGATTATTAATTTGTTTTTCCTTTTAAATTCAAGAATGATCAATATTTATATTTGATTATATTTTTCCTATACTTCAGACGTCTTGTTTATATTAAACATCATTTTTATATACATCATGTTTAATGTTCAAATTATTTATGTGCATGCTGCTGTTCGGTATATTCCCGTACATAAACTTACTTATTTAGGAGATCATACAAGCTTCCTTTTTCTTTTCCGTCTAGCTTTCATGGTTAATAATAATAATGATACACCCAGTTTAGCTAAGTATCATAGATTACTCAAGTGTTTTAAGATCTATTGTTGATTGATGTTTAAGTGTTTGGAAAAGAAAGATGAATCAATCTTTGCTTCTTATGGGCCCGGGCAAAGGCTTTTGAATAATAACCCTGATTGTTATGAACTCAAGGCTAATATATACAACGGAAACAAAAGACGATACACGGCGGCGCAATAAATGGTTTACTAAAAATTATAAGGCGCCACAAAATGGTAGCAGTCAGCGTGGTTATAACTGCACAAAATGGTAGCAGTCAGCGTGGTTATAACAGAACAAAATTTTCACGTTTGCACCATTCAACAGTAGTTTGTTCATTAAACAAGTTTACAATGTTAAACTTCTCCATTTTATCTTTTCAATGTTTTTATTTGATTTAACATTTTCCAATCCTGGATATAACCAATTTAAGAAAGAAAAATTAATGCTTGAACCAGGATTTGAACCCTGAACCTCTAGTACTACGTACTAGTGTGCTGTCCATTATACCATTCAAACGATGATACAAACATTAACATTTCTTTCAATTTATCAGCCTTCGGACAAACGAGAATTGAACAAGTTGAAAGAAATGTTAATGTTTGTATAGTCGTCTGAATGGTGTAATGGACAGCACACTAGTACACAGAACTAGAGGTCTAGGGTTCAAATCTCAATTTTTCTTTCTTAAATTAGATTCTCCATTTTAACTAACTAATATACCCTCAGGGGTCCTCATCTAGGGGATATGTGGATGGCGACCACAAGGTGCCCAAGCTGAGCAAAACATTTCTTCCACTTACTTGTGTTTTGCTCTCTTTTAACTTTACTATCTAACCTCTCTTGGTTAACTCTTGTTTTTTTCGACCCCGACGCTATTAGGGCATCCGAGGGCTAGGGAGTCTTTCCTTTCTTCCATTTCTTCTTTCCTTTATTTTCTTTTCTTCTCCAGAAAAGCCTGACCAGAGGCTATAAGATGGCAGCCCCATCACTGGTCTTGCCTTCCTTTGGCCAGCAACCAATCGAAGGGACTATTATTATGCTTTCAAGTCTTATACGAGAATTTCCCGGGGAGGGAAAATTTTCTATAGGATCGTAACAGGCCTTGGCCTAATACTTGGAAGGAAGAAGAAGAAGAAGAACTAACTAATATCATCCTGGGTCCTGATATGTCCCATAATATGGAAAAATCTTGATCTACAGTACTACATAGTAAGGAAATACACAGTTAGACGTCTTCTAACCTTCTAAAGTTAAATACAAACATATAAATCATCTAAAACATTAATTTTAATTTATGAATGAGTTGGAGAAAATGTTTTTAATATCTCGCCTCATAAGGTTGCGTGTTTTCATGAGACTGGCTTCAAAAGTATAATTTTACTTCCATCTTCAGTCAAACTCCAATTCAGAAGATGGTGTTAATGGTAAAATTTCAACAGTTGGAGTTTGATTGAAATGAAAGTAAAATTATACTTTTGAAACCAGTATCGTGACAACATGCATCTTTATGAGGTGAGATATTAAAACTATTTTCTGCAACTCATTCATTAATGTAAATACCTCATAGTGTTACCTCCCACTTTGATTTTGATTAAAGTTCTTTTTAATTTAAAAGTATTGTATTGTATGCCCATGTTTTCCCTTTACAAACATTTAGGTGCCCTCCCCCTACAGGGAAGAACTTGAACCATACTAATTTAGTTACACTTGTTTTCGTATAGATGTCATTTTGAGTGGTACGTGGCCAGTGTTCCGCCTCATACTGACATCTAGGAAACCAAGATAGTACCAGGACGGGAAAATTCGGTAAATTTTGCTTAGAGGTCTTTTCATTCGGGCTTAAGGATTTTTTACGAGCCTGAAAATTTTAAGACTCGGGACCCACGGCTTAAAGTCCCTCCTGGAGGACTTGCTACTTGGATTTTTTCCGTCCTAAAAAATTAATCGACCCCGGCCGGGTTTGAACCCACGACCCTTGGGACCAGAGGCAAGGAGCATAACCACTAGTCCATCGCGGTCTATTTAATTTAAAAGTAAGATGAATAATATAAATGTAATATTGCTAGATCCCACACAAAAATTATTGAGAAACATTTTTATAAGTTATATTATTAAAAAAATTAAGTTGATTGGATATAAAGACTTATCAAATTAATTTTATCACTATACTATGTTGCAGTCTTAACTTTTAGAACCTAAAAATCCACTCCCTACTGATAGCATTAGAGATAGTTTACAACCTGTGGTATGTTCTAGCATGCAGTGGGCTGCATTTCCCTTACAATACCCTAAAATTGCTCTAACACAGGTTTGAACCTGCAAACCTCTGGTAACAACTAGACCACAGATCTAATGGCTGTTCAAGTTTATAATGGTTCAGTATTGTTCAATTACAAAAGTTAATTAGAAACTTGTTATAAACATTTTTTCTTCCACCGTGACAATGGGAACTTACTTCTTGTTTGATCAACTCGTATTCATCCTCCGACACAACATCTTTTGAAATCAGATAATCTATAATGTGTTCAATAGTAACATCTTGAACAATCTGTTCTCGCAAATGTTGTATCTTCATGCGTTTAACAGTGTCCATACTGCCTCTCTCATTGAAACCTGCAAAGGACAAGGATACATTTATCAGGTTATGTAGATAGGAAATAACACTATGAGGTTGTTTAATATTGTTTATTTTTTTCATTCACTCACCTCATACTTCATAACTCATTGCAGACCCGGGTTTCGTCACTTCATTTGTGACATTCTCAATGCTGTATCACGTTCACAACTGACGCCCAACGGCCTTCTATCCTGCAGACCGACCTCCGCGCCGTCTGATGGCTGACCAATGAACTTCCAAATCAATCCCCTCTCCTTATAACCGGGTATTTTAAAATTCATAGTTGTGTTTTTATTCTTGCATATGTAAATGTTTTCCCAAATTGTGAGTTCCTTCGGTTTTTCCAATTGTTTAAGTAATTTTGTTTTGGTTTCTATTCTATGTTTTTCTGACCAGGCATGTGCAGCTATTGCAGATTTTTCTGTTTCTCCATTTTTAACATTTCTGCGGTGTTCCTTTAATCTTGTATTTAGATTCCTTTTTGTTTTTCCTATGTATATCTTTTCACAATCTTTACAATTAATTTGATAAATTCCTGATTTTTTGCAGTCTTCAATCTTTTCATTTTTGTTGGTTTTTATTAAATAATTTATCAAATTAATTGTAAAGATTGTGAAAAGATATACATAGAAAAAACAAAAAGGAATCTAAATACAAGATTAAAGGAACACCTAAGAAATGTTAAAAATGGAGAAACAGAAAAATCTGCAATAGCTGCACATGCCTGATCAGAAAAACATAGAATAGAAACCAAAACAAAATTACTTAAACAATTGAAAAAACCGAAGGAACTCACAATTTGGGAAAACATTTACACATGCAAGAATGAAAACACAACTATGAATTTTGAAATACCCAGTGATAAGGAGAGGGGATTGATTTGGAAGTTCGTCAGTCAGTCTGCAGGATAGAAGGCCGTTGCACGTCAGTTGTGAACGTGATACAGCATTTAGAATGTCACAAATTAAGTGATGAAACCCGGGTCTGCGAGGAGTTATAAAGTATGAGGTGAGTCAAAAAAAAAAAAAAACAATATACATTTATCAGCCTCACATAACAACAACAATTAATTATAATAAAAGTAAGAAAAAACTAAAGTCATCCCATTACAGATCTTAGGAGGCCCTTAGAGTAGTAGAAGGTTAATGCTCAAACCTTTTTTAGACAATCAGCACTAGAAGATGTCTGCTGGGTTGTCAGCCCCATGTGACAGTCACTTTTACCACAAACATCTAATACACATTTCTGTTAGAGGTTGGGTAAACCTAGGGCCATGGTGTTGACAGAAGTTTAGGCTAGTTTAAAAATCATGATCTAAAGAGGACTCAAACCTCCAACCTTTTGGCCTGTAGAGTAATGCCTTAAGCAAGCTAAAGCATGCCTCAATAATAATAACAGGAACAATACCAATAATAGGTAGAACAAAAGCAATAATGATAATTATTTTATTTAGGCAAACTTTTATCACTCACCTCATATTTTTCTTCTATTCTGAACTAGTTCCAGAACTTTACACTTCAGTAATTTTGTGACGGGCGGCTCTTCAAGACGACAGAACAACGGTCACGAAATTACTGAAGTGTAAAGTTCTGAAACTACCTTTAAAATAGAAGAAAAATATGAGGTGAGTGATAAAAGTTTACCTAAATGATTATACCTCATCGTGTGAATTCCTAAAAAAAAAAGTATTTTTTTATATTCAATGGCACCAGGTTATCATTTTGACATTCTGGTATTTTCTCCTGGCATTGGAATTATTGTAACCCACTTTCGAGGTTGGGGTGCTTGAAAGGCAGAGTTACTCTGTCCCAATGATATATGGTAGGTGGTGATGATGATAGTAATGATGTGCCAGAAGAAGCTTAATTCTAAACTTAATCTAATGTAAATATGATAACAATGGCCAGATGATGTTTGGTCCTTAAAGTTCTTGTCGAACTCTGGCCTGCTGCATGACAAGGCAGCACTATCTTGAGACCACAGCGGTGAACATTATAATAATTAGGGAGTGGATTTTTAGGTTCTAAAAGTTAAGATTGTAACATAGTATAGCGATAAAATTAATGTAATCCAAGTCTTCATATCCAATCAACTGAATTTTTATTTTATAACTTATAAAAATGTTTCTCAAGAACTTTTATCTGGGATCTAGCAACATTATTTCCTTTAATTTAAGAGTAAGATGTGTAATATAAATGTAATATTGCTAGATCCCATACAAAGTATTGAGAAATGTTTTTTGTAAGTTATATTATTAAAAAAATTAGTTGATTGAATATAAAGACTTATTAAATCAATTTTATCACTATACTAGGTTGCAATCTTAACTTTTAGAACTTAAAAATCCACTCCTATTAATAATATTGATAAAAACCGTGAAGAAGAAGAAGATAAAAACAATAACAATAATAGTAAAACAAACCCATGCACATTGTGCGCATTTCCTATTATTATTATTATTAATAGTAAAACAATAGCAATAATAAAAAATGTATAATCTGTATCCTCCTGTCTGGCATAATATCAGATAAGGGATGAGATGAAGCCCTTATTATTGAAGGTGTGTGATATAAACAGATGGTACTTGACCAGGCCTGTTGCACAACAGCAGTAATAAAATAACAATACCCAGAGAAGTAGAGGACAACCAAAATAAAGTGGATTGATGGCTTTTGAGCAGTATGAGGAGAAAATGACTGGACGATGGAGATTGGAATCATATGTATATGTGGAGGAGAATGACACTAGATTAATTGCGCTCAGGAAGATGTGAAACATTGTGAACACCTGTTAAATAAGTAAATAAAAATATAACCCAGAGTGACCAGCTTCTGAATACAGTTTATGGGTTCCTGGGTTCGATTCCCGGTCAGACAACAGGAATTCTTTCTTAAGTTGAATTATTTCTGTGGTTACCCATGTTCTGAATTTAGGTTAAGTTTAGGTTCAAGGCCTCTCGGAGCTTCTTTATCATTCATCACCAATCATATCATCTGGGTAACATTACTCCGCCTTCCAGGCACTCCAACTTAAGAAAGTGGGTTACATTTGGCCAATGTCAGGAGAGAAAAACATAAATGTAATAAAGATAACATGGTGATATTAAATTAATACTCTTAAAATCCATTATGAAATACCATTAGGTCACCATGTGAAAGTTAATACTTTGAGTCTGGTGGTACTACTAGTACCACGGCATTTAAATGACACTGAAGCCGGAGTAAATTACATCCCTTGGCATGCCTGTGCCAGCAGATTTACAGGGGTTGTTTTTCTGATCCAGAAAACACACCTGTAAATCTGCCTGCACAGGCATGCCGAGAAATTTAATTTTCTCCGGCTTCAGTGTCGTTAAATGCCGTGGTACTAGTACCACTGCAGGACTCAAAGTGTTAAAAAAATATAATTGGTACCTGAGATTTCACTCGTCCTCAACTATTAAATGCTGTCAAATTATTCAAGAGACCTTTTTAAACATATGTTCCGAAAGCTTCCTCTATACTGACAGCGTTTAATAATTGAGAACGACTGAGATTTCATGTACCAATTTTATATTTTTAACTTTTATATGGTGGTATTAGTAAAAAAAACCCAGTGTTATAAAATAATAGATTAAAAAATTATGGCATAAGGTAATATCATTTTATTGAGGAAATGCATATAAGCTTGTAAGGATATAACTGTGTGAGCAACAATTGAATCAGTCATTTCGAAAAGGGATCATCTACAGCTGATCAAATTTTACAGGAGAGGCAAAAAACTGATTCAGTTTGTCCAGGAAAAAGCATTGAATCTGAAATTGCTGCTGAATAAAGTCAGAAAGTGGTAAAGGAATAGTGTAGTTGATCCATTCTCACATAGAAACAATGGAAGTAGGTATCTAAACATGTAATAATGAAACAGTGAATATCAGAAAAATTGGAGATGATCTCTTTTCAAAAGGACTGATTCAATTAGTCCCCAATCATCCACTATCATTAGTGATAAGAACCTTATGTTAAAAAAATTCTGCCCACTTTTTCAATTTGATAATTAGCAGAAAAATAGTAGAAATTCAATGTATAGGCTCAATTATAGATTAGGTCTCACTATGGTACAGCATGCAATATTCATATGACACTGTTGCATTATTTACTTTTCCATTCCTACTAACATTTCTTACTATTTTAACATTTTCTAACAATTCTTAAAATATTTTTTACAATTATTAAGTATTTATTTATGTATGAGAAGTTTCTCAATAATTTCTTCTAAACGTAGTGCAAGTCCTCATCAACAGATGGCAGTCCGATATGATCAACATTCAAATCAGAAATTGCACTATTACTTTGTTAGGTTAAGAAGGTGTAAGTTAGTGTGGATTGAATTAGTTTATAGTTTACTGAAATAATATGTAAATGATTTACGGTTACAAATTATGTGTTAGTGTACATCCATTTTTAGAAGTATGTTTGGGAATTTATTTCAGAGCTTGGTAATACCAACTTCACAGTTGGTCCTGCCATCTATCGAGCAAGTTCATAACTATTATGCATGCAGACTATTCTGCAGGACTTAGAAATTTTTTGATGAAACTTAAAGTGCAGTTTCTTCCAATGTATATGTCTGCAAAAAATAAATAAATAAATAAATTGAGCAGGGCAAGTAGGTGCAAACAAATCATAAAGCTGCCAAAACATGTTTTTTACACTTTTCAGCTTCAAGAACATAGCTCATGGTCACAACACAACTGTAGCATACTCCATTCACCGACAATGACAAGCCCTGCTGGCAACTGCTGTAGAGAATGTCACCTGTCAATATCTTTAAGCCCCCATGTGGGGAAAAAGTATTTCCTACAACAGTTACTTAACCTAACTACTGTAATGTAATTATGCTTATTTGCAAACAGATATCAGTAAGTGACAATGGTTAGCTCATCCCCTTAAAGAGTCACCTGGGATTCAATGCCAGGTATCAGTCTAGAAGGGATGAAAAATAATGAAAAAATGAATTAGAAGTAAAGATGGAATTAGCCTAAAAAATACATTCACGCTATTGAAGAGTAGGTAGGCTATATATCTGCAATACAATCCATTAATTACCTCTGAATTAATCAATATATGGAATTCCTGGTTATTTACGAGAGAACTTTAACTGAACTATTGCCTCCATACACTGAACAATTCTCATGCCATAACTATTGTACAGTTATTCCACTGCTTTTTATATAACTACATGAACTAGATAAATTGAACTATTCACCGAAATCTCCTGAAAAATGACCAAATTTTCAATATAAAAAAAACTTGAGATTTAGGTTTAGAGTGGTCACTTTACTCAGGATAAGGTGTATAACCCTTCACACATGAATTCTTCTAAGTTCTATAGAATAGCAGTGCGCATGCGCGAGTTGCTGTAATGGTTAATGTAGCTTCCGGTAGATGGCTCTGAAGTCGGCGTTACCAACTTTGGGAATAAATTCCCAAATGCTAAAAAAAATGGATATAAACTAACTTCTCATTTCCTAACCTAACAAAACAGTTGGGTGAGGTAGGTTATATGCCCATCACAATTCTACACGTACATTCTTCTGCCACTGATGCACTAAACACTTGTAAACACGTTTTGTGCTGTTTTAAACATTTTGCAACGATCTTCAAGCTTTCTTTACAATATTTTATATTTATATATTTACGTAAAACATGATCTTGTATACATTACTTACTTGCTACTTTCCCATGTTGTTCCAATGTTGCCACCATTTGAAAATAATTTCAAACCATATTTAGTGTTAGTGTACGTAAAATTAGTTTATAGTTAATTAAATAGTACGCATGTAAATTGTTTTCTTACGTTAGGAAATGGGAAGTTGGTTTATGTCCATTTTTTTAAGCATTTGGGAATAAATAATATGCATGTAAATTGTTTTCTTTAGTTAGGAAATGGCAAGTTAGTTAACGTCCATTTTTTTCTTGCATTTGGAAATTTATTCCCAAGTGGTGACGCCGACTGCAGAGCCATCTACCGGAGGCTATATTAACCATTACAGCAATTCCCGCAACTTGCGCATGTGCACTGCGATTCTGTGGAACTTAGAAGAATTTGTCTGAGACATATAACCGACTTTTTCCAAACAGTTTACATGCATATTATTTATTTCCAAATGCAAAAAAAAAAAATGGACGTAAACTAACTTCCCATTTCCTAACCTAACAAAACAATTTACATGCATATTATTTAACAAACTATAAACTAATTTTACGTACAGTAACACTAAATGTGGTTCGAATTATTTTGAAATGTTGGTAACTGCGATGTGGGAGTCGCCTAGCGGATGTTACATGAAGAATTTCCGCGCCTATAGAACTCGATGTACAATATTCAGTAATTCAGAAATATTTAAAAATCGTAAGAAATGTTTATAAAATGGTTCCAAAATGTTTAAAATAGTACCAAACGTTGTTATAAATGGTTGAAGTGTTTAGTATATCAGTGGCGTAAGAATATTAGATGGAAAATTGTGTGCGACGGTTTATACACCACAGCCCTTTACTCATTAAACTGATATTTCAATGTTCAGTGCAAATAGACCTAAGTCTAATTTAATTTAATGATAAAATATTCCATCTGATTTCTTAAAGTTTATTTTAACACTACACAAACTTCTTAGTGACAGTTCCTATGAGTTGTATTTATTTTGAACTCATCCACATTGTATAAGCAACAGTGCATGCATTCATTATATACAATAAATATATACAGACAAATTACAATCTAAAAATATTGGATTTCAGAATAACACACTATAAAAATAAAACAGGCTTCTTTGTTTTAAACTTGCATCATTCAAACTAAATATCACATTTCACTTACTGTATTGACAAAATATACCTCTCTCTCCAAAGAATTCTTCCGAGATATTGAATTAAAAAAATCACAACTGTTCTGAAATAAAATTTGTATGCCATAAAGTTTATGTCCCAATACAAAATTATTTAATTTCTTTAAGGTGAAGTACTATGAGTCACGTCTGAACTTGAAGATTAACCTCTCCAAGGTAATCAAAATGTCAAAAAAACTCTGAACGTTAACTCACTAACAAAAAGGCGATTCCTTAAAATATTAAATTAACATAAATTAAAAAATAAAGAATATATATATTTTTTTAATTTAATTATGCACATTTAAGTTTATTAAATAAAAGATAAATAAGAGACCGGCCAATTGACCAACTCAACTAAAAAGTAAAAATAACTGAAGTCCAGGATTGCCAATGAAGGCAAGCAAAAATCCCAAAGGCTATCTCTAAAATATCCCTACATTTTACATCTAGGAGTAACATATCCATTTCAGGATCGGAAAGTAGCGAGTTGAAGTCCCCATCGGGTATGGGCTAAACCTTCTGTTGACACAATAGTACTGGGATTGACTTAGCCTCAACTGAAATGAGATGCTCACTGTTTTCAGGGCAAAGGCCGCCATTACACATGACTGACATAATTATGCTAATTGTCTAGAAATGTGAGAGCATTAACCTCTTACCCCAAGGGGGTCCCAAGGCTTGTAGTGGAATCTCTTTATTTAGTTTTTACTTTGAAGTGAAGGGATAATCTATTTTAAATAACAAATTAAGGTTTCTTATACAAACCAAGCACATTATCTAGCATGGTTTGTTACATTAATATGCTACAAGCCAAAGGTAAGGGGTTCAGGTCCCAGGATTATTAAACTGACCTCGTCTACAAGATCGTGGAACTGTCCATTCCCTAGCTCTTCTCTATAAAATACGTACTACTTACATCACCACCTAATTATTTATCTCACAGCTTCGTTAGACTCTCTGATAAACACCCAATCCCATCAGCACATTGTCTTTTACATCCCTCCTCACACACTACCTATGGGCGTAGCGAGGTGGGTGCAGCCTTGATTTTCGACCAATTAACACTAGATAGAATGAGATTTTCTTCTATCCGAAATTATGGTGTAAAATGTTAAAAATCCATGTAAAAAAATAATAAACCCACCAAGCCCATTCGATGTGATATATAAATGTATCAAGTGCCTATTCTAGTGGACATAAGCATCGCCAATACGCCAGAAAATTCTAGACCTCATTATGAATGGTTATAAAGCAGCACTTACTTCACGAATTTCAGGTGAGTACCCGAGTTTGTTTTTCGACGCCTAGACGCTTGTAGAAGCTTCGCCTGACCTTGAGTCTTCATTGACCGCAAACACTTCTGTAATGAATGCCTTTTGTGCTTATATTGACCAACGCCCACTTATCGTGATTGGTCAAAGGTTCGCCATCCCTATGACTCATATATTCTAGTATGTTCGATAGGTTAAAATAATGATACAATTGACACATTCTTTACACGATGGTTCTAGACTCATGATTTAAAGTTGAACTACGCGTATTCGTGCGTGTATGCGAAAAATGGATATAAGAACATTTTTTGGTAAGTACCTACACAAGTTGTATCATTGCAATATTGTTTTTCCCGGATAGTTTAGAATTCATCGCATCCGAAGAAGAAGAAGATTTAGTCACCATTTACCCACCTAATGATATCGACAACTGGTTCGGAAGAAGAGAGCCAATGAGTAAAGAAGAAAAAGTGAAAATTCTGACAAACTGCTGGAGTCTACCCGAAAGCTACAATTTCAGCAAAGATGCCGAACAATTAAAACGGAAATTCAAGCATGTTGGATTAAACAGTTCTCGCCCTGGCTAAAGTATTCCGCAAGACTCAAAGGTGTACTCTGTATTCTATTCTCCCCACATATTGTGAGGGACGTTAAAGGGTCATTCATAGTTAGGCCCTTCCAGAAGTTTTACAAAATGCATGAATTCGCCACAAAACGCTGTAAGAGCCGCTGGCATGTGGAAGCTGCGCAATTAGCACGCTTGTTCTTAAGTGAGATCCCTGTTAGCTATAAACTCGTAAGTGGCTATAAGAAGAATATGGCGGATAACTTGAAATATTTGTCTTCCATCTTGGATATCATTATCTTCTGTGGCTTGCATTTAGGAGGCAAAACACTGGACGAAAGCGTCTTCAGGGATTTGATTCAGTGGAGAATTGATGTCAGTGATATAAGCTTAAAACCTTATTTAAACGCCAAGATGCTACCTACTTTTCTCCACAAATTAAAAATGAATGAATTTAATTACCGGTATGTGACTTGAGGTAAAGAAAATGATTGCGGATAATGTAAAAAAATGCCAGCGCTTACAGTTTTTAGCTGATAAAAGCTGTGACATTTCTGAAAAGGAGCAATGGCCCATTGGTGTGTGTTTTTTTTTGACAAGAAACTGAATAAAATTCGAGACGAGTTTTTGAGCTTTGTTGAACTGAAAATATTGGACGCCCAATCAGTTGCTACAGAAATTGAGTTTTTTTTTAAGATATAGACATTGACCCACACAAATGTGTCGGCCTGGGCTATTACGGCTTTTTTTTATTTAAGAGCCCCACCACCATCCCCCTGGGTTTCCGGGCTTAATGCCCATATCCCCAGGTCTGCTCCTGTCCTTATTCATTATCTAGCGTGATTTTTTTATTTAATTCAAGTGCGGCTAGTTGAACCTTAATCTAAGGTGTTTACAGTTATATTACATTATGGTTTCTTAGTCTAATTTTGTTTCTTATACAATGTAATAATAATATACATAAGATATTTACTTACTACTCACTGGCACTATCGAACCCGTAGGTTCATGGCCGCGCGGACATAAGCTCTCCATACATCCCTATCCTGAGCTAATGCTTTCCAATCATTCCCTGTATAATCTACTTCCCTCTAATCATAGTTAATGTTATTCTCTCATCTCATTCTTGGTCTACCAACTGGGCGTTTTCCCTCTGGCTTTCCTACAAGAAGCTTCCATGCAAGTCTTTCATTTCCCATACGTGCAACATGTCCTGCCCATCGCAGTCTACGAGACTTAACTGTTCTTATTATATCTGGCTTCCCATAAAGACCATTTAGTTCATTGTTATATAGTTTTCTCCATTTACCTGTCTCTCATCTCTCTTTGGTCCAAAAATTTTCCTAAGTACTTTATTCTCAAATACTTTTAAACTACTTTCCTCCCTTAAAGTAAGAGTCCATGTTTCGCACCCATATAAGTAACTGGTAGAATAATATTTTTATATATTTTCAGTTTAACGTTTTTTGAAAGGAGATAGGACATCAAAGTCTCTACAATGCATAATAGCACGCATTTCCAGAATTGAGTCTATGTTTAATTTCTTTGTGCATCTCATTCCTATTTGTGATTATTGTTCCTAGGTATTTGAATTCAGCCACTTCCTCAAAATTTCCCTCATTTGCCATTAGCTGTCCATTTCCATTATATAATTAATTCCTACGTACGACCATATATTTAGTTTTATTGATATGTACTTCCAGTCCTAATTTCTTAGTGTTACTCAATAGTGTGTGCGTGTTGTCCTTTAGTATCTCCTCGCTATCGGCCAATAGTACTACATCATCAGCATAAACTAACAGCTTATTAATACCATTGAGTTGTAAGCCTTCCTCATTTTTTAAAGATTTAATGGAATGCTCTAGTACAAAATTAAATAGTAGAGGAGATAGTGCATCTCCTTGCTTCAACCCATTCTGGATTTCAAAAGTGCCTGAAAACTGTTTGCCTACACGCACCCTACTCTTTGTGCCATCTAGACACATTCGTATAAGTCTAACTAACTTTTTAGGAATTCCGAACTGCAGCAGGATACTATATAACTTTTCCCTCTTAATTGAATCATATGATTTTTGAAGTCTACGTATAGTTGATGTATAGTACCATTATATTCCCATTTATTTCTAAAATCTGTCTTATACTAAAATCTGATCTGTTGTAGATCTGTTTCTTCGAAATGCACATTGATGATCTCCTAGAATCTCATCAATATAGGGAGTAAGTTTGCTTATAATATATTTGTTAGAACTTTGTACGAAGTTGAAAGTAATGAGATTCCCCTGTAGTTGTAGCAATCAGTTTTATCTCCTTTCTTATAAATTGGTACGATAATTGATTCCTTCCATGCATCTGGCAAAACTTCTTTTTCCCAAATTATACTAAGCAACCAGCGTATCTTGTCCATCAATTTTTCTTCCCCTGATTTTATCAGTTCTGCTGGGATCTCATCTGAACCTGATGCTTTATACATCTTCAATTTTTCCATCGCCATTTCAACCTCTATTGCACTTGGTTCTGCGACTAGCATTTCTGCTGTCTGTAAATTATCCTCCTCAATGTCCTGTTCTGTATGTACATTTAATAGCTGATTAAAGTAACTTTTCCATCTATTTAATATACTCCTGGAATCTGCAATCATATCCCCATTTTCATTCCGAATTATGTTTGTTCTAGCCTGAAACCCTTTCTTCTCTATACTAATTCCCTGATATAATTCTCTAATGTTCCTATTTTTGCGTTCATTTCAAGATCATTAATCTTCTCTCTCAAATATTCCCTCTTTTACTCTTTAGTGGTTTCCCGTCTAATAGTACCCAATTGCTCTAAATTTACCTCATTTGGTTCGTGTAACCATTTCATTTTTGCTAGCTTTCTTTTCTTTACAATGTCGGCACATTCCTCATCAAACCATTTCTTGTTTTGCCTCTTTTTTAAACAACAATGCTTTCTGATGCTGACAATTTAATAGTATCTCTTATAGTCTCCCATTCTTTTTTATATCAGTTTCTTCTTCGTTTGCCACATTGCCATCTGAAGATTCCAGTACATCAAACCTATTAGCAATTTTGATTTGGTATTCTTGCCGCATTTCATCATTTTTCAAGTTTTTTAATTCAAATTTTACCGAATCATCTGTAGCGTTTGTTCCTGTCATAAGCGGTAGCCGTTGTCTGATTTTCACTCTGACCAGATGATGATCCGAATTGCAATCTGTCCCTCTAACTGATCTAACATCGATAATGCTACTCTGCCAACGTTTATCCACTAATACATGATCTATCTGGTTCCGAGTTTCTCCATCTGGGGACGTCCAGGTGTATTTATGAATATCCTTATGCTGAAATGTTGTGCTCTTAACAATGAGATTCTTTGATGTGGCAAATGTGACTAATCTAACCCCGTTGTCGTTACTATCTTCATGAAGACTGAATTTGCCTATTGTTGGTTTGAATATATCTTCCCGCCCCACTTTTGCATTAAAATCTCCTAAGACAATTTTCATATGATATCGTGAAAGGCTATCAAATAAGCATTCTAATTCTTCATAGAGCTCATCCTTGATCTTGTCATCTTTACCTTCTGTGGGGGCATGTACATTTACAATTATAAAATCATGTCGTTTACCCTTTAGAATTATGTATGATATGATATCACTAACAAACTTAATATCTCGGATAGCGGATAGGATTGTCCTTCTGACTAAAAACCCGTTCCAAATGCAGGTCTTTCGGCACCCCCGTAGTATAATGCAAAGCTTCCTGATTCCTGACTACTTTCTCCTGGCCACCTAAGTTCCTGTAAAGCGACTATATCCAAGGGCGATTTATCTAATTCTCTCGTTAATATCTCTAGTGCCCCGCTATTGTATAAAGTCCTAACATTCCATGTTCCTAGGAACATGTACCTGTGTTTGAGCTTTTGACAAGGGTTCCCTGAAGTAGTCACTGCCCGGAGAACCGAATGGGGGACTATTTGACCTCCAGAAAATTTTACCCCAGTTGAACCCATGTCCGCATTTCTTGACGGTTTTATTTTTACGGTGAAAGATCGTCACTCTTTCGACCAAGGTACTTTTTTCGTTTGGCTTATCACCTTCGACCAGTCCGGCAAGGGTAAACCTATCGGCAGCAATGCTACCGCCGGCATAGCTCTCAGGATCATTTAAGCACGCAAGCCACTCCACCACGACAAGGTAAAGATACCATGAGTGAATATACATAAGATGGAAGTATTAATCTTATATCTACTTAACCTAAACTTAATATTACAATTTATCAAGTATATATATTGATATATTCTATGTTCAAATTCTACTTAATCTATCATTGATTTTCTCGTCTTCTCTTCTCTTCTTCAGCTCGTGTGCATAGAGCTTTTTAGGCATACTCCGCGATCAACTCGTAGTTATCTTTCTGCATCCAGAACCGCAAAGGAGGAGGCCAGGCCTCGTTGCTTACGTGCACGGCTATTTCTAGCTGTCTCCTGAAAGTCGCGTGCTTGGCACAGCGGTATATCATGTGGTGCACGTCGTCTTCCGCTGCGATCTGACAGTTGCATAGAGGGGAGTCGACAAGTCCTCTCTCGTGCGGTTTGCCTCTAAAATGTCCATGTGCTGAGAGCAATTGAGTAATCGTGTGTGACAGCCTTATCCATGACATTTTCATGCGAGTTTTCACGTTTGGCAGGAATTCGTATGTTGTTCTGCCATGTATTTCGTTGTGCCAGCGCTGTTGCCATTTTTCTTGAAGATGGTCTTCAAGCATTCTTTTTGTGGCTTCTCGCCCCTCGGGCTCTTCGTACATGTCTGGTGTAAGGATAAGGTCGTCAATGACTACAGGTTTATTGCGACTCAGGCAGTATAAGTGTATCATTTTTTCCAGATATAAATCAATTGTTAGGACACCCGCTTTTACTGGCAACGCTGCTGTGGACGTGTTCTATAGGCTTTACTGACACGAATAAGGACATGTCTCTGGGCCGAGAGAAGAGTTCTCCGATGTCTCTGGTTTAGGTTTCTAGCCCATCCGTGGGCGGCATATGCACAGATCTCTTGATATAGGGTTTTGTACAGTGCCATGAAATTGATGGCACTAGAGCCCAAATCTCTCCACCTAATCTTACCATGGCTGCTCAATAATGGCAGGAAAAGACAACGGGGCCCAGAAACGTCTGCGCGATTTTTTCCCCCAAAGATATTTACTTCCACTGCGCGAGCCACAAAATCATTCTTGTGGTAAATGATTTGAATAGTGTGCCCGAAGTGAGAAACACGATAGCTATAATTAAGGACATTATAATTTTTTTCGAGAGTCGCCGTTGAGAAGACAAACGCGTCACAAGCATTCCCATGCTCTGCGAAACCCGTTGGTCGCAAAAAATAAAAGTATTGGGATATTTAAGAAACACTTTTTGGAATTAATGAACGGCCCGAAATTGATTGCCATAGAAAGAAACGCACCAAGCCGAAAACAAACTGATTAGTTACATGCTGCTGCAAGTATTAATACTTTTATCTTTTGTTTGTGCCTGATAGCAAAATATTATAGTTATTTGGAACCTGTCGTTAATTCGCTACTTGCCGTGGCTATAGATTTAATTAAATGCACGGCCCATGTTGAAATAATTAAAAGCATGGTAATAGATAATCGCAAAAGAAAGATTATGTGATCTCCGAAGGCATCATGAAAGATGTGGAGACTATTGCTTGTGAGCTAGGTGTAGAAATCACACTACCAAGAATATCCAATAAGCAGACAGATCGGGCTAATCCACAATGTAATCCCGAATATTACTTTAAGGTGGTCATCTTAAATCCCTACTTGGATCACTTTCACACAGCTTTGTCAGACAGATTTGGAGAACAACAGAGTCATGCCTTTGGACATATAATGCTGCACCCTAAGAAACTAAACACATTTCTGAAAGATGCTCAAGCAACGGCGAGCAAAATTTCAGAGTTTTATAAAATCGAGGGTTTGTCCACCGAAATTGAACTATGACACCGTATGTGGATGAAACGAAGTGACAAGGATAAAGAAAGTGATTTCGTTAACATCGTGGACCAGTGCGATTTTTTTCTCATCCATCAAAAATTAAATTGTAACATGCCTGTCTTTACCATGCACTACGGCGTCGATTGAACGCACTTTTAGCGCCCTAAGAACAGTGGAGATATGGTGCCGCTCTACATTGACAAAATCGCCTTAATGGTCTGTGTATTCCCAGTCTGCACAAAAACCCTGTTAAACAATTTAAACAAAAGGTATTTAAAAAAATGTTCTCAAACGAATAGGCCAGTGGAACTGTGTGTGTAGTTGTACTTAATTAGTAGCTAGAATATAGCTACTAGTTTCAATACAATTAAGTGTAAAAATTTAGAAGTAATCTTGATAAAAAATTCCAATTCGGCGAAGCCTAAAAATTCTGCAATTATATCAATATTATTCGTCATATTTCCTCTTCAGTAGCGCTGTAGCTTTCTTCCGAAATATATTGAGGTTAGTTTAACAAAATAAGAGTAGTATTTCGTATTTTTGATTTGTTCGTTTTTACCCGGAAGGTATAGAGTCGAAAAAAATGTGCACCCTCCCTTAAAAAACCAACGTAATTCCAACAACGATTCGACAAGTTCTACGGAGGAAGCAGTGAAACGTGTGGTGAAAGAGGCGCTACAGGATCCCGGCACTCTGCAGGTGTTTGTGTCCATGTTGCGGGACCAGGTAGTGGCGGAACTGCAGAAGACCATCCAGGACAACACTAAGGTAATTGAGGATCTGAAAAAGACCCTCGATGAAAAAGACAGAAAGATTGAGGTGTTGGAAAATAAATAGACGATTTAGAACAATACCAGAGACGTCAATGCCTCAGGATTTTTGGTGTGAAAGAAGAGGCCGGAGAGGACACTGACCAGAAAGCCATCGAGGTGGCCAAAAAAATCGGTGTCGATTTATCAGTGACTGACATTGACAGAAGTCACCGTGTTGGTGTTAGTAATGCTGAAAGACCGCGGGCTATAATAGTGAAATTTGTTAGTTACCGCAAGCGCAGTGAAGCCTTTCTAAGCAAGAAAAAGTTGAAAGGAAGTGGGGTCACTGTTCGCGAGGACCTAACGAAGTGTCGCTATCGCCTGCTACAAGAGAGTATACAGAAATACGGTATTCAAAATGTATGGACAATGGACGGTGCCGTCATAGCTAAAGTAAATGGCGAAAAACGCAAAATTAGATCTTCTACGGATATCAACTAGATAGGACCTGAGTGTAAAATATGTTTACTTTGTCTTTCTTTGCTAACAATTATATTGTTAATTATTTCTAATTTAGGTAAGTTTAAAGTGTATTATTTTTTATTTAGGACAACTTACTTGTTTTATTTTAATTTTTTAAGTTCTTAGCTAAATTACTTTAATTTTATTAGAGTTATTACAGTACATAGTTTATTTTTACTTTCTGCTATTGGCAACATTGAGCTGACAAATGAAGACTTGTTTGCAACCTCTGACTCACTCACCTTCTCCAATCACCCTCTTATTGTGCAGACAACTTTTAACGCAGGTAGCAACATTCCTCAATCCCTACCATCCCCTCCAACAACAACTACTACTAGTCTACTTAAGAATGCATTTTATATTGATAAATCATCACTTAAAATCGCTCACGTAAATTCACAAAGCATTCTGTCCCACTTTGATGAGTTTGAAACCATATTTTCATCTCTTGGACTGAGCGCCATTTTAATTTCGGAAACCTGGCTGACCCCTTCCATACCTTCGTCCCTTGTTCACCTAGACGGATATACATTGCTCAGAAATGACAGAATAGATAAAAGAGGTGGAGGAGTTTGTGCCTTTATATCAAATGAGCTTAATCCAAGAATTGTCCACAAGTCCCCTTCTGTATATTCCGCTCGCCCCGAGTTCTTATTCGTAGAAATTCAAGCCAGTCTAAAAAAATGTCTCTTATGCATTGTATACAAACCTCCAAAAATAAGGCACCTTTCGGATCTAGAAAACGCTCTGAACGATTCATTACCTCATTATGAACACGTTATTGTCGCAGGCGATTTTAATACAAATCTTCTTCAGACTGACTCACCAGCCATACAACTTAAAAATATGTTCCAAAGCTTAAATATGACAATTGTTCCTCTCTCTGCCACACATCATACTGCTACTACCGACACTCTACTGGACTTAATAGTGACTACACATCCACAGAAAGTACTGTCATATGGACAAATTCCTGCTCCCGGCATATCTGCTCATGACATTGTATTCGTAGAATACTCACTCCAATGTCCTAAAAGACGCTCTAAATTGATTACGTACAGAAATTTACAAAACATAGACGATACTAAACTAAAATCAGACGCTTTAGAACTACCTTGGTACACAATATGGAATCTTAGATCAGTTGATGAAAAAGTAGACACATTTAATACACTGATATTACAACTATATGATAGACATGCACCAGTAAAAACCCGACGATTTTCCCGCCCCCCTGCACCCTGGATGAATGACTCAATACGTGAACTTATGTCAAAACGAGACAAAGCATACCGAACATACAGACGACATAAAAATGACGAGAACTGGCAACTGTACAAACAACTTAGAAACACAACTACACAAACTATACGCAATGCCAAACTACGACACGCCCACAGTATAATCGGACCTGAAATAAGTGCACGGGACACTTGGCGAAATCTCCGTGCAATGGGACTTAGACAGTTGAATCCCTCAACTGACTCTATAGACATTTCTGTAGATGACTTAAATGAACATTTTACCTCAATACCCATGACACCTCCAGACAACAAGACTAAAATAGACATTCTTAAAGACTTATCCCCATCCCCACATATAGGAAGAGATAAATTTTACTTTAACGACATTTCGCCTATAGACGTTAAAAAAGCACTCAAGCGGATTAAATCCAATGCACAAGGAACAGATAACATCAGCATTTTAATGCTAAATAAAATCATTGACATTATACTACCCACAGTGACTCATATTTTTAATGCTTCCCTTATAACTTCTATCTTCCCTACTGTATGGAAACAGTCTAGAGTTCGGCCTATACCAAAAATAAGTACACCTGCTAACTGTAATGACTACCGACCGATTAGCATCCTTCCGACATTATCTAAAGCCCTGGAACATATTGTACATAAGCAAATGACTGAATATCTCCAAGAAAATCACCTCCTTGATCCTTATCAATCCGGCTTTAGATATGGTCATAGCACAACCACAGCTTTGCTAAAAATTACTGAAGATATTCGTGAAGCCGTGGACAGACGTCAATTGACTCCTTTAACCTTACTTGACTTCAGCAAAGCTTTTGACACAGTAGACCACGACTTACTTATGATAAAGCTCAAGCACCTACACTTGTCTGACAGCGCTGTATCCTGGTTCGACTCATACCTGCACGGTCGTCAACAATACGTTTCATTAAACTCTAGATCTTCGTCTTGGCGCAACGTGCCGGCTGGAGTCCCCCAGGGCAGTGTTCTCGGACCTCTTCTTTTCTCAATCTACATAAATGACTTGCCAACTGTACTAAAGCACTGCCGTTATCACCTCTACGCTGATGATCTCCAAATTTACCTACATTCACCTCCTCATTCTCTCTATAACAGCTTGACAAAAATGAATGACGATCTCATATCCATCTTTAACTGGTCTTCAAGTATCGGTCTAAATCTAAATCCTAACAAGTCACAAGTAATTCTAATGGGACAACAAAGACTGCTTACAACCTTTGACATATCTACACTACCAAACATTACTATAAATAATATAATTATCCCTTATTCTTCTTCAGTAATAGATCTTGGACTACATCTAGACGCAAATTTAACCTGGCAAACACAAGTGAAACACATATGTAAAAAGACTTTCTCCATCTTACATTATCTTAGACGTTTAAAGAATTTTCTCCCAGTTTCGTTAAAACAAATCCTTGTGCAGAATCTTGTGTTTACCACACTTCGATTATTGTGACATTATATATAATGATCTAAACTATGACTTGTCGCAGAGACTGCAGCGTGTTCATAATGCTTGCGTTCGATTCATTTTCAATATCCGCCGTTATGACCATATTTCCGAACACTTTAATAACCTCTCTTGGCTCCGTCTTACTGACAGACGTAAATTGCACTCTCTTTCACTACTTTTCAAGCTTCTGAATTCCTACATCCCTACTTACCTGGCGTCTAGATTTGAGAAGTTATCCTCTTACCACAATATTGACACTAGATCACAAGATAGCAGTCTGCTAACAATTCCTCTTCATAGCACTTCCTCCTATTCTACTTCCTTCACAGTAGCCTCTGCCCGCTCCTGGAATCTCCTTCCTCAAGATATCAGGGGTTGCCGCACACTTGGTACCTTTAAGTCACGCTTATACAGTTACCTGTTGTCTAATAATTAATTTTTCTCTATTTATTTAATTTTATACTATGTCATTAATCTTTTCCTGTTTTTTATATATATATATTGTACATATTATATATTTAATTCGTTAAATTTAGAGTAAATCAAAATACATTATAAATATTAATTGTATTGTATTCATAACTTGTAATCGTTTATATATATATATATATATATATATATATATATATATTGTAATTTAGATTTAAGACTATTTTTTTGTTTGTATTTTTTTTAAACCTGGTTGAGTGGTAGACAAGGCCTTAAGGCCTTAACTCTGCCAGGTAAAATAAAGCTATTATTATTATTATTATTATTATTATTATTATTATTATTATTATTATTATTATTATTATTATTTATTATTATTATTATTATTATTAAACTTAATTTTATTCTATTTAATGAATATCGTCTTAAAATTCATCAATATTTTAAGCTGATGTCTTATACATATAAGTGATATACACAAAATCGATGTTCTGCCTTCACCGAAATGCATTTTATGCTATTACCCTGATGAAGAAATGGACGAAGGTCATCTGAACAACTGTATCGCTGTCAAACATGAAGATTGTAAGACCTCAAAGTATTCGAGAGCAAGACTGCTAATGACTTCATTGTTAGATGCATCACTTTAGACAACAACAACATAAGTGATATATTTAATTCTTTACATTTTATTATTTTCCTTGAATTTTTTATTTAGGTATTGTATTTTTATTAGTTTTAATTATAATTTAATTACAATTAATTTAATTCAACGTTGTTCAGTTTGACCATATTGTTTAGTATCTAATATTATTGAGATTTCTATATATTATTAACATATATTTGTCCTGGTGAAAAGAAAACTTAACTCCAGCATGCTAAAATAAATAAATAAATAAATAAACAAACCTTCTGGCATCACTTAAGGCCCTGGGGAGGATTTAGCTTCTAACTGAAATGAGTATCAGACTTGTTAGGTGGTAAATGCAGCTTCATGCAGGGTTGACAACCTACCTAACTATTTCGTGCCGACTGCATAGAAAGATTGGAACCTTATCTTCCTACTACCATAAGGACCTCTTAAAGCAAGTAATGGGACTAGTTTTGTACAAGTCAATTGACAAAAAAACTGTTTTTGATGGAAAAATCAAAGCTATTTGTCTGATACTTATGTAATTTAATCAATACTTAAAAAATCCAGTAATTCTAACATACTTCAAAAGCTACAATAGCTTCAATAATTCAATAATTCAGGGGCTGCTATTCAGAGGAAGAAGGTGAAGTGCCACTTCGCTGTATTTTTACCCGCCACTTGACCTTAAATTTACCATAATTATTTTTAAACTTTATTTTCTTTACCACGAATGTTGGTTTTAGTAGAAATATATTGTACGAGGCGGTGCTCATCTTTACGATACAGAGAGCCTGCGCCACGTCGTGTCATTCAGGCCCGTGTCCAGCGTTGAAGTGAAGGATTTTTACTCCTACCTCTGGGGGCGGAGGTTACCTCGCTGGTCACTATGACAATCGTGATGTCACCGGCTGAGGTCTAGTTATAAAATCCTCCAAGTGAAGTAGCAAAGCCTTCTTCTTCAATGCTTTGTGTATGAAATTCTTTTATATCGCCTATTCGTATTGTTGTGGTGGTTTAAATATGAATCTTGTTTATGATGTAGTGTGTTTTATTGGAAACACCTTTTTCACGTTGGAAATATTAAGACAAAAAGGAAGTTTTAAATTGTGGGGGTCCTACTGAATCTCTACAAAGATGTGGTACAAAAGAAGTTAAACATTCAATTAAACGCTACAATTTTAGTTTCAAACTGGTTTATGGAATTTCCACTCCTATCCCTCTACAACGTCATCTGTGGAAAGAAGCTTTTCTTGTTTGAAGCATATAAAAACATGCCTGAGGAATGCAATTTCAGGAGAGAGGCTTTCTTCTTTGGGGAATATTACAATTAAGAAAGAGCTTCTACTGCTGTTAACGAAGATATACCCATTCCATAAATATATTATAGAGAACTTTGCAACCTTAAATGACCGAAGGATCAATTTACAAGAAATATGTGAGTTTATTAATAACACCGTTCTACGTGGATTTTGTTTTTTTTTTATATAAACGAACGTTTGGTCACAATTTTACTCTGATTGCAAAAATGAAATCCGTTTTCGCGTACAACGTTTGCATTTTTTACAATTCAAAATTTTATGTTTTGAATATTTTCGTAATGTACGTACTGTAGTAATATTACAGTGTGTTTATCGTTTGTTTGAAAGGCCGAACAGTTTATAATTTTGACTTTATTACCTAAAATGTGAAATAATATAACTATAATTATGTTTACATTTATTAAATTAATATTAAGAAGCTAAAGCTGTTACTATGATTGAAATAAGTATATTAACGTACACAACTAAATTATTGTAAATCAAATGGTAAAGAGAAAAATTATGCCTGAATCGGGAATCGAACGGCAAGCTGAAGGTTCGGGGTTCAACTCCGGGTTCAGGCATACATTTTTCTCTTTACCATTTGATTATGTTTACATTTATTAAATCTACTAACTATATCCGCCCTAGGTTCGAACAAATATTTGTGGTTTTGTAAATGATCCAAATTTGCTTTGCTGTAATTATATGTGGGTCATATACGTTAGTAAAACAAAGAATAACTGCTTTTGTAAAGAAAACTCACTTTCAATATTTTGGCATTAAGTTAGGAGACCAGGATAAATCGTGGTAGCCTCACAAAGTGTGTTGTAGTTGTGTTGCAGAGTTGAGGAGTTGGAAATTGGAATAAAATAAGTCATTGCCCTTTGGTATCCCTATGATTTGGAGGGAACCTACAACTAGCAGGATATAATACTAAAAAAAAAGAAAGATATCGTATATCCTAACATTCCCTCTGCCTTTCAGCCTGTACCTCATGGTCCTGATATTCCAGTTTCCTTACACCCTGAATCAGATACACTGCCATCTGCATCCAGTAGCACTGAAACTGAATTTTCTGTGGGTGATAACCATATAATTCTGATCATGCTAGATGTTTTAATCAAAGTGAGCTTAATGATTTAGCGAGGGAGTTAAATGTGCCTAAAAATTAGCAGACCTGTTAGGTTCTAGGTTAAAAGAAAATAAAGTATTGACTGAGAGTACATATTTTTCATGTTATAGGCATCGTGAGAAGGAATTTGTCCCCCCCCTTTTTTTTTGCTGAAAATGAACTTTTAGTGTAATGCCAAGACATCCCTGCTGTCTTAAAATGTTATAACACATACTATAATTCCAAAGAGTGGAGGTTCTTCATAGATTCTTCTAAAAAAAGCCGTAAAAGTGTTTTTCTTCATAATGGAAACATTAATCCTTGCATTCCACTCTTTTGTTTTAAAGTTTTTGTTACAAAAACTGCAGTACGAAAACCATCTATGCTAGTCTGTGGAGATTTCATGATTATTGGACTATTAGTTGGTCAGCAAGTTGGTTTCACATAATACCCTTGTTTCATATGTGAATGGGATAGCAGAGTTAGGTCAGAACACTGGGAAAGGGAACAGTGGCCACGTAGAACTAATTTAATACCGGGCGAAAAAAAAAAAAGAAGCGAACCTCTTATTGATCCCTCAAAAGTATTGTAGCCACCTCTCCAAGTAAAATTAGGTTCAATGAAACAATTTGTGAAAACTCTAAATAAAGACAGTGAGTGCATTAAATACCTTTGTGCTATATTTCCTTTATTATCCTATGAAAAAATTAAATCTGTTGTAATCGTTGGCCCACAAATTCGAAAACTGATGATGGACAGTCAGTTCGAGAATACTATGAGTCGAAAAGTGAAGTATGCTCGAAATGCTTATAATGATTAATTATTATTAAGTAATGATTAATTAGTGGTAAATAACAATTTCTGTCCTAATTTTTCACACAAAATTCTTGTTGAAAGTAATTTTATTACGTTTCACAAAGCTATAATTTCATTTATAGTTAGTCATGAATATTTTGAAACCTGACGTGATGGAAGAAAATGGTGATAATTTTCGAATTCAGCACAAAAATCCATTTAGAATAACCTATCAGATTAAAAAAAATAAAAAAATAAGTTTTAAGATGCAGAACGGTGTAATTAAGATAAGCACGTGTACAAATAATTTTTCTTACTAGCTCTTCACCTAACTTCAAATCCATGAGGCGCCACTGTTTAATATGTTCTAAATATTTTAATCTTCCAGCTTTGATAAATATTACAATATTTTCATTTTCAAGCGTTCTTTCAATTTCATCATTCTTGTTATCATCTTCACAAACAGCTTTATATATTTTCCTTGTCTTAATTTCAATTTTTATTTCACAATTTATCCACAATACAGTGGTTTTCCGTCTCCTCAAGAAATCCATCTTCTCCAGCTGTAGCGGTCCTCAACTTCCAGTTCACATCTCCAGCTGTAGCGGTCCTCAACTTCCAGTTCACATCTCCAGCTGTAGCGGTCCTCAACTTCCAGTTCACATCTCCAGCTGTAGCGGTCCTGAACTTCCAGTTCACATCTCCAGCTGTAGCGATCCTCAACTTCCAGTTCACATCTCCAGCTGTAGCGGTCCTGAACTTCCAGTTCACATCTCCAGCTGTAGCGGTCCTCAACTTCCAGTTCACATCTCCAGCTGTAGCGGTCCTCAACTTCCAGTTCACATCTCCAGCTGTAGCGATCCTCAACTTCCAGTTCACATCTCCAGCTGTAGCGGTCCTCAACTTATACTTCTTCTCACACCATCCACCCAACCTTCTTTAGGTCTTCCCTTTCTATCTATTCTCCGCTCCAAGATCTTATTAAGTATTCCATCAGATGTCATCCTCTTGAGATGTGCATATCATCTTAATCGTCTTTCTTCTATTGTCTGTAACACATTTCTTCAATTCAATTTTTTTTTCAGCGGCTGAAAGTGTCCGTGTCTCCGCCACATAACATTCCTAATAATGGTTTCACTAGAATGTTATGTAGTTAAATATTCATTGTTTCTGATAGTAGCTTTGCGGGAAAGAAATTTATATTGACAATAATAATCTACTTTTATAAGATTCATGATGTGTTCCGTTGAGGTATTACTCAAAATTAAAATATAAAATTATGGAATATTCACCTGAAAGGATTCAGTTTTGAATCCTGCCGATGATGGGACAAGTCCCGAAAGCGCTACAGTTAAATAATTAATTAAGTTGAGGAGACGGACCTTTCAGGTGAATATTCCATAATTTTATATTTTAATTTTGAATAATAATCTACATCATCATCATCATCATCATCAAGGTATGAGCCTGTTCGCCCGTTCTGCACCCCGATACACAATATGCTACAGGTCGTCATTCTAACGTTGTTTTGGTCTTCCTACATTTCTTCGGCCTTGAGGTTTATCTGTCCGAATATTGCTTTGGGGAGTTCGAGTTTATTTAAAATTTCCTCGTAGCAGGTAACCGCACTGCTGTCGAGTTAGTTCAACGGTGGGGCTGCCACCTCAAAGCATTTGAACATGCATCCAACAGTACAAACCCCAGGTGGAGAGCTGTCTCTTCCGCTTGTCTCGCCTTTATTGTAGCTTGTTCTTTTTGCCGATCCAACCAATGAGGTCTTCACCCGTATCTCTGGGGACGGACTCCGAGAACTTAGTTACTGAGATTATTAGTGTTCACCCCCGCGACTAGAACGTGCCTGTCTAGGAGTCGGATTGGAAGCACAGAAGGAAATTCTGCCCCTTCCAAGACTGTTTTACGGACTTAACATGCCCTCTTCAGCCCGGATTATTTTAAATATGTCGTAGAAATGTATTTAATGCTGTCGTTGAATAAGTGCATCTAAGCCTCAGATAGAGTATCACATCCACCTATATGCTAGTTCGCAGTCGTGGGAGAGTCCAGGATAGGGATGCGTGGTGTTGAAGCTTCTCTAGTCGTACTGCGCTGTTGATCTGCTGGTGGTGATGATGATGCCAAGCCAAGAGGAAAAAAGCGGTCGCCGCGGACGCACCGACCACGCCCCCAGAGTACCCCCCTCCAATGAGAAACGACCATTCTCGGGCTAAGCTGATGATTGGTTTGCGTGAATTTAGAATTTTGAAACACAAAATAAAATTAAACTAAATATATAAGTAATTATACAAATTAAAATAAAATTCAGAATAAATTGAATTTAATTAATAAATAAATTATGGGGAATTAAATTTACTGGTGGAGTCTAGGGAATCACTCCGGCATTTGCCTTCGTGCCAAGGGAAACCACCTAAAACCTTGGCAGAGTAGTTGAATTTAATAAATATATAACTTGAATTCGGAAAAAATAATTTGGAAAATTTATCATTTAGTGTAAAAATGTCGAAATTATCAGTTTCTTCGGTTCTTTGGCGAAATCATCTTTTGACGTTTCTCTTGACGTATTTTTCATATCTTAGGTTTGTTCTTCGTTGGTTATAACTATTTCAAAGGTCTTCAGTTTGTTCATAGGTCAGTTTTACTATTTTAGTTGTACTATGTGGAATCCGTAGATCAAGATTGGGATTTTAGTTAGCAGTACATTCATTATATGGTCTGTTATTTGTCCCATGATGTAGGAGTATGCTGTTGTGATCTTCTGCTCATTGTTCTGGCTTTGTCTGCAGTATGAGTGCTGAAAGCTTTCGTGATCACTGGCTTATCAGTCTGAGTACTGGAGTCAGCTGTTGAGACCGCTTGTGTAGCAGTCTGAGTGCTTTCACTTGCGTTTTTATTTATGTGTCGGGGTTCGAACCCACATAGGTCCTCGGATTTCGAGGCCTTTTCTTTCCGAGTTCTACGTGGCCCGGCTTTTATCTTTATTTTCCTGATAGGGATTGGGTCTTCAGATGAAGGAGCAGATGGCTCTACTCCAGCTGATTTTTGTGTCACAATCGGGATTTGTAGATTGACTTCAGATTGAGGAGCGTCTGGCTCGACTGTTGCTGAAGTATTTTGTTTCAAGTCGGCAGGAGCGGGCTCTACTGGGACCGCTTGAGAAATTTTTCGCGTTGCGCGTCTGTAAAGTTCCACTTTTACTTTGTAAAAGTAGAGTCTTTTCAGATTTAGGACCTCGCAGGCGGTGGGTCCATCTACCAAGACTGCCAAGAACATTGGCAGCGGGCCCTTGGTCCTTCCGGAGGTCATATTGACGACCGAGAGAGCCCCGAACCCGATACCTTTCAGGTCCTCTTGATCTCGGATGGATCCACGGAGGGTCTATGACTTTTATGACAATTTTTATTATGCCTTTGTGACTTTGGTTTCCTCCTTCTCGATGAGGGATTTTACGCTGCAGCAGCAGCTGTTTATATTTGTTGTAGGCTTGCATTGAAGCAGGCCTGACCCTTGTATCGAGTCTAGTTACTTCGCAAATGAATGCGCTAGATTCGTCTTTGAACGCCTCGTTCACAGCTGCCAATAGCGACGAGTGTTCCCGTCAAATCAGCAGCGAATGGGGTTTTACGCTGATGCGCTGGTTCGCCGTCTCTGGACCACCGGGGGTCCCCTCACTATTACGTGATGAGCCCTCCGGTAGTAGAGATACGATAAGGCCGAAACTGTTTTATCGACAGCCGCTGCTGTCGTATTATTTGCCAAGCTTTTAGTGTTTCTACGCCTTCTTGCCGCGATTGGGGGCGTCGCTTGGGGATCGCCTATTTGCTTGCCACGTCTTGGCATGTTGGAGAGTCCTTTGCGGTTAGATGTTGGATAACCGGTAACGAGTCGCCCTGTCAAACACTGTGGGATAGCGGCCGAGCTAGGGGCTACAGCCTTGGGTAGGGAGCTACCAGGGTAGGCGGGCAGGTTAGGACCCTCAGCCGTCAGACTAGGTTTGCTCTTTGCCGCGCAAGGCGCGGGCTTTTTTGGTAGCAGGAGTCACTTCTCCAGCCGGCGCTGATGAGGCGTCGACCGCTGCGAGAACGCTGCTGCCGAAGAGCCCCTTCTTTACCGCTGCCAGGAGATCCTTATTCTTCCGCTGCTGGTTCGGCTCCTGCCTCTCTCATGCCTGCCTCATGCCTGTCAGGAATTATCCAACTGTATATAGTTACGGCTTATGCCCCCTGTAGACGTTGGGCCGGTTTTAATAGCCTTGTCTAAAACAAAGGATAGAGGCTAATAATCTACTGGCTACCATTATCCTATTGCTGATTTCTTATTTTATTACATTTGAAGAGTACATAAAAAAAAGTAATTTTTCCAGGAAAAATCACTTATAATTATATAACTTTTATTTAAACTATATGTCAAACATTGATGGCAATTATACTTTGATTCTTTTACACTTCTAAAAGAAAATCCTTTCCATCGAGATCAAACTCCATTCCAACAAATAAATGACTTACCTGGTTCTTTCCCTGGGGCCTTAATTTTTATCATTAACCTCAATCTCATGGTATGTGAAATCACAAATAGTTACTGATAGTTGATAATCTTTGCTGAATGTTTCATACACTTGGGTTTTAACTCAGACCCATTTTCTTACTTTAATATTTGGGGTGCAAAGTAGACCTACCTCCACTTGGTACACCCGGGAAAACGTTTTGCGGCTAAATGATCTAAAAGCGATATACAATATGTACGTCAAGTTCTGAGGAAAAAAGAAAGACGCTCTTATAAGAGCAACACTGAAAAACTAAAAACGATAGTGTGACACTGGATTCCAGAACATTTGACAGGTTATCTTGCTAAAAGACGAGCAAACTTACCCCTCACCTTCCAAAGCCAAACATCTTACAATCTGCCAAGTTATTAATAAAAGATCATGTGAGAAAAGCTACCAAACGTGAGATCGAAGTAAGGACTAAACTATCTCTATCTATCTTCGAGTATTTACAGCTGCTGCCGTCTTCCCGTGCCAAACCTCCAAAGCCTACTATCTTGGGCATCTTCAATGCTTAGCCCTCTTCCTTGCATTAATGTCTTCATGTTTTCCTTCCATGTTAACTTTGGTCTCTCTCTTTTCTTCTTTCTGTTCGGATGCCATTCATATAGTTGCTTCGGCCATCGCTCATCTTCCATTCTAAAAACATGTCCTAACCACTATAATTCCTTCTCCTCAATTCTTTCAATTATGCTTTCTTCTGCTTCCATTATGTTTCTAATTTCCTTATTTGTGACATGTTCTAATTTAGACTTTCTGGCACTTCTGCGTAAATAATGCATTTCTAGAGCTATTAGTCTATTCTTGTAGTAATTATTGATTGTCTATACCTCACTTCCATACATTGCAACAGATTCCACCAATGTTTTACCAATATATTTTTTTTTGTATTTCCAAATATGCTTATCCCATCATATGGGATTTAACGATGATATTATTTTGCTACTCAATTCAATTCTATGTTTTATGTTCTCTTTGCCTATACCTTCAATGTTAATATAAAATTATAGAATATTCACCTGAAAGGTCCGTCTCCTCAACTTAATTATCATTTAACTGTAGCGCTTTCGGGACTTGTCCCATCATCGGCAGGATTCAAAACTTTTGAATCCTGCCGATGATGGGACAAGTCCCGAAAGCGCTACAGTTAAATGATAATTAAGTTGAGGAGACGGACCTTTCAGGTGAATATTCTATAATTTTATATTAATTTTGAATAAACCTCAACGGAACACATCATGAATCTTATAAAAGTTGACCTTCAATGTTGTCCATAATTGGTGGGTGCGCGTGAAAAAGGAGTTATGTCAGAAAATTGGGAATGGAGATATTTAAAGTTAAATGTTTAATTAACTTTGCAAGATCTAGTGAAAGTTGCATGAAGATAACAAACATGGCTTAAAGTACAGTTAAATGCTCCGAATATCTCTGTGATGTTGTATTATCTTTAATTCTGAAAATTTTCGTGTATTGATAGAAAATATTACTTATCCCTTTTGGCTCAAACAGTTTTGTGACATAACCCATTTTGAGCATGTGTTCGAATAATATTGTTTTTTTCAGTTAGACCTTTATTTGAAGCATACTATCAGGATTACTGTAGGAAAAAGGCTCTGTTTTACTAGATTTCCAGTGTTGTGTCATTAGATAGCATGGCAACTACTTTTAGGAACACAATACAAAATTATTTGAATAATAATCATTTTTAAGTCATAGGAAACAAATATATAAAAACTCTAAAATTATCAAACCTAGATGTAAGTAATCTTGCAAATGAGAACATTCTAAAATAATACGTAAGTTACAAAGCAAGCAGTATCTCTTTTGTAGAGTCACTAATGTTGAAAAAAAAATCACATCTTTTTAACTGACTGAAAATAGTGCATTAATATGTTTTTAAGTTCACTATTACTCATTATCACTAGCATTGTCTTCTTCCTGTTCAGCAGAGTCAGGATAAATATCACGCACATTAGTATTTGTTTTCAGTGACTTATAATATTCATGAAATACTGGATCAATGAAAGGTAACAAGTCTAATAGATATTACTTCTTTTGTATGGTGATAGGTTGTGGTCCATCATAGCTTCTGGCTTTATACCTAATAGGTTTCCTATTAATAATGGTAGAAATAAAGTTTACGGCTCCCAGAATAGGTGATACACCTGCTAGGTAGGGTAGGTCTCAAGAGATGGGTAGATTTTCCTCTTCGTCTGAAGGACACTTTTCTGAAGGGATCCTCCTCTTTCAGTGATGTTTTAAAGAAGATGTCGAATCCATGATCTCTCTCAAAGTGCAACCATTTTATTTCACGCCACCTGATTTTCTTTCCATCACTGTCTTCTTTGCGTAGCTAGAGGGGTCCTTTATATAGCTCTGCAAAATCGAAGAAATCTTCACATTGACTTATTTCGTCCACACTGACGCATAAGCTGAGCCCAGTCATGCGGATGACTAATAGGAATGTCAAATTTTTCTTTTTCTTTTCTATAATGCTGTGATTGGTGTCACACTCCATGTGGGGTGTGGCCTGGCACCAGGAACTTATGATCTACGGTTTGCAAACTTAGGGACTTTTGTATAGCAACCATACACTTGGCTGCGAAATGGCTATTTTAGTTCTGGCCACCACATGTATCAGAATACATGGTGACCTGTTTAACATTTTCAACCAAATTTAGAAGAGAAACTTATATATACAAGATCTAACTTCGTTGGCTCCTCTTCCGGCTATGGTTTCATTCTAAACAAAGTAATGAGCCTGGCTGCTATCGCAGTAATGGACTGTTAAGTTGAACGTCCATAACTGTCGCTTATAGAAGGCCACGGAAGCATTTACAAGAGGAGTGGGGAGATAGTATTGCATATCGAACGTGATAGTCTTTGGAGTAGGATCACTCTTAGATCTCTGTTTATCTGCATCCTTTGTCTGATAAGCAAAGTATGCTTCCATATGGTGGTCCTTTAGTTTACTTTCAATTATAGTTCTGTTATCTGAACTCTTGCATAACATTTGGAGCTTGTCACAAATCTGACAAGTGTCTTTTTCTGGCCGCTTTATGGACAAATTCAGACTATGAAATTCATTTTCAAAAAATTTTATGTTTACTAAAAAATCTGGATGTTTAAGTTTGTGATCATCATACAATGCTGCCAACGTCAAATGAGGAGGTAGGTATTTTCTGCTTGAAACTCTCCTTGTGTAATGACTTGAGTAGGTAAATAAAGCAAAAATTGATGATCTTGATTATGATTTTCGGGCTGTAGGCCGTGGTCGTGAGGCTTGTAGTTCCCCGACGATTCGCCAGAGACTGCGCCTGGCATCCTCAAGGGTTGTCTTGAGACTGGCAATTTTGAGGTATGCTCGCTTCAGGTTCTCCAGGATACCGGTGTAATCACCTTGATCTCTTCTTTAGGAAGTGTTAAGTTCAATCAGTTATTTATACTTTTGTGGTAGGCCTAGGAGCATCTAACTTTCTAGGCCAGATAGAACTTTGGCATTTTATATTTCGTCCGTTCCTTTTCGTTGTATGCCCCTAGGCTATTAATAAGAGCATTTTCGCTCAGAGTCGCTTTTTTATATAAGCTTCTTGCCAATTTAGTCATCACTTCCTGAAGAAAGTCAATGTTTAAATCTTCATGAATTTTGGTGATTCTCGTCCTAATTGGATATTCTCCTGCACTTCGTAAACACTTGTTCTGAAGAACCTGAAGCAAGTTTATCTTATCCTTTGATAAGGTCAGCCATGCGGGACATGCATATATCATTTGGCTGCGTATACAAGCCCTGTATACCAACGTACGTGATTGAGGTGTCAGAGAGTGGGCTCTCAACATGGGCTTGAGTTGTGAAAAACGTTTATAAAAGTTATTTCGAATCTTCTCGACATGTTTAGCCCAAGTGAGACGACGATCTAGTATAACCCCGAGATACTGAACAGTGAGCTGATATCTGATTACAGTTCCGTCATATTCTAGTGTTTCTGCACCATTAATATTAGGTCGTTGCGTAAAAATTATTCCTTGGTTCTTCTCTTTACCAATTTTAATCCTCCATTTATCAGCCCACCGCTCAATATCTCGTAGGCCTCTCTGAACTTTTCTACTACACCTAATTAAGGATCTGTCTTTACTATATATCGCAATTGGCAACTCTGTGCACTGTCTGTCCTATTTATACGTTCACCGCGATGTGTTCGTAAGTTGTGTCTGCCTTCTGATTGGTCAGCGTTAGGGACTTCAATTGATCCAATGAGATTTGCTGTTTGATGGTCTAGTTGACTGTACGTTATATCTGCCTTCTGATTGGTCACCGGTAGGGACTTCCATTGTCCCACTGAGATTGCTGTTTGATAGTCTAGTCGACTGTACTTGTAGAGGTTTACATTTTGCGTTTTTTAGAACCGGTATCCATACTTTGTTGACTTTTAATTATTCTTCTTTTCTATTGAAACTGTTTTTATGTTTGAATATTTCAATGGCATCTTGTTGTAGACGGGTAAAATAGTGTGTGCAGTTAGATAATATGTCTGTATTCTGGTATTGTACCGTGTGCCCACCAAGTAAAGAGTGCTCTGCTACTGCCGACTTATCCAATTGTTTAAGACGACTGTATATTTCGTGCTCCTTAAGTCTGGTTGCGATGGTGCGTTTAGTGGTGCCTATATACACTTTTCCACAACTGCATGGTATCCTGTATAAGCCTGCTGTCTGATGAGGATGGATTTGATCCTTTATAGGTCTGAGAAGGTTCTTGATTTTCTCGGTAGGCCTGTATACTGTCCTTAGATCTTCTTTCTTTAGTAGTTTTCCAATGCGGTCCGTTACATTCTTGATGAACGGTAAAAATGCCCTGGTTGAAGTTTTTCCCTCTGATTCCTTGCTGCTATTGCTGTTGTATCGTCTGGGATGATTGGCTCGGTTGATTTCTTTCATGGTGTATCCATTGGCTGTGAATACCGTCTGGAGGTGTTGAAGTTCCGTTTTTTAATAAATCCGGATGACAAGGTTTTTTTTGGCTCGATCTGACAATGATTTGATGATTCCAAATTTTTGTTTAGGGTGATGATTCAAGGTTTTATGAAGATACCTATCCGTGTGGGTAAGTTTTCTGTAGATAATGTGATAAATGTTGCTGTCTTCTTCCCTTTTGATCAGGATGTCTAGGAATGCTATGCTGTTATCTGTTTCTTTTTCTATGGTGAATTGTATACTGGAGTTTATGTTGTTGATGTGTGTCAGAAATTCGTCTAATTTCTCTTCCCCGTGGTTCCAGATTACAAAGGTGTCGTCTACATAGCGAAGCCATATCTTGGTTTGAGAGGTGTGTCGTATCTAAGCATGTTTGCTCAAAGTTTTCCATGAAGAAATTGGCAACTACTGGGCTCAAGGGACTGCCCATAGCTACTCCGTCTGTTTGCTCGTATAAATCGTTGTTGAATAGAAAATAGCTGGTGGTTAAGCAGTGTTCGAAAAGTTTTGTGATGTCTTGAGGAAACTTGGCAGCAATGAGGTGAATAGTCTCATTTATTGGAACTTTGGTGAATAGTGAAACCACGTCGAAACTCACCATTATATCTTCCGGTTGCAATGTTATCTCTTTCAGTTTTTCTAAGAAGTGCATTGAGTCCTTGACATAAGTGTCACTGTTGTTAGTATGTGGTTTCAATAAAATAGAGAGATATCTAGCCAGGTTGTAAGTAGGTGATCCTATTTGGCTGACGATCGGTCTTACAGGTGTATTTTCCTTATGAATTTTAGGCAATCCGTATAGTCTTGGTGGCTGGGCTTCGGTCTTCTTAAGTTCTTTCTTCACGTCGTCGGGAAGCGAGAAGGCCTTTATTAATTTGTTATTTTCCCGTAGTATCCGTTTAGTTGGGTCTTCTGACAGCTTACGGTAGTTACCAGGATCGAATAACTCGGTGATTTTTCGGTTGTATTCATCTGTGTCGATAATAACTGTAGAATTTCCTTTGTCCGCAGGTAGAATAATAATTGTTTCATCCGTTTTTTAAGGTTTTAATAGCCTTCCTTTCTCCACCGCGAATGTACTATTATCAACATGGAGATAACTCATAGTTGTTATTATATGCACAATTTGACCCTGGTGAAGTGGAAGAGAAGACCTTACGGTCTTAACTTCATCAGGTAAAATAAATAAATAAATGCCTTATATCCAGTCTTCTAATTATACCGGTTTCGAAACCTAAGTGGTTTCATCTACAGTAATATATCGACCGATGTTATATCGACCGATGTTATATCGACCGATGTTATATCGTTCATGAGAACTGCTTCTTACTCCCTCTATTGGTAGACCGATGAACCCCCGAATTAAATAAAATTCCTCGGGAATTAAAAAAAAATCGTAAGCGTTTTCTTTATTGTTTTTTAAATGTGGATTTCATTCTAAAACCGTGAGCTCTTTAGGTGTTTCTATTTGTTTAATTAAACTAGTTTTTATATCAATTAGATGTTCAAAAGGTTAAACAAATTAAAACTAAGAGTAGCCTCATGGGGTAGTGTCAGAGCTTCTGACTACAGTTGATGGGGTTCCGGATTTGATTATCGGCCAGACAACAGATACCGGTATTTCTTAAAGGGAATTATCTTCTGGCCTTCCATGGTCTGGATTTAAGCTAACTTTAAGTTTAAGGTCTCTCCTGGTGTTTCATTTGTCATTCATCATCTATCATATCATAGGGGTAACGTAACTCTACCATCCAAGTGCTCCAACTTAAGAAGTGGGTTACAATTCCGCCGATGCTAGTAGATAATATTGAAAATGTCATTCAGACAACCTGGTAGTATTGGTAAAAAAATAGATACATAGATCATCGGTTGTTTAATATCTTTGATATCGTCCGATTCCTAATAGCCAATTTTGTCGGCCCATCCAATCTCCTGATTGTAGATGTTTCTCATTCGTGTATAAATATATTCCCTGACTCCAGGAAGTTTTAGGTCTTCCTCTGCCTCGTCTTCCCTCAGGTTTCCACTCCAAAACACAGTTTGGAAGCCGATCCTCTTCCATTTTCTGGACATGTTCGTACCATCTTAATTGCTGAGTTTTAATATAATCTAAAATAGTCTTCAATCTTCATTTTCCCCCTTATAACTGAGTTTCTATTTTATTTCTCTTTTTGAAGTTCTTGCCGCCCTTCGCATAAAATCCATTTCCATTACCAAAATATACTTATTTGTTTTTTATTGTTCTGCTCAATAAGTAATGACGCTTTTAACAATTGTATGATCTATATTCATATTATTTGTATTACTTACTAGCTAATACCCGGCGTGCGCTGCCCTAAATAAATGAACATTAATGTGCTTTTATATTTAGTTGAATAAGTAAAAAAATTATAAATTTATATTTTTTAGATATCCCGTGCTGATTACCCAGCGTTGACCAGGAATCTACTTATCCCGATATTCTTAAAAGTTAATGTGTTTTATGCTTAGTTAAATAAGTAGGGGAAACATTTATATCGTAATTATTTTTAGATACCCCGTGCTGTTTACCGGCGTTGTCCGGGAATCTACTCATCCCGATCTTCTTGGCATAAATGAGCTGAAAGACAAAAATTAATGTACTTCTTATGATTAGTTCAATAAGTAAAATGAAAAATAATTATACACGTATATTGCAATTATTTTAAGATTCCCCGTGCTGATTGCCCGGGAATCTACTTATCTCGATCCTCTTGGCATGAATGAGCTAAAAGACAAAATACATTATTGTGAGTTATCCGTAAAAGAATACCCGCCATGTTTGTCTCGATCTTCATGGCATCAATGAAAGATAAAAATGGTTATTGTGAGTTATCCGTAAGAGATGAACATAGCTGTCGTGGACTTCTTTTTAGAGCTTTTTGAGATATTCAATTAAGTGTACATTAATTTTGTGTATTTGTTATGGTTTAGGCAGTGTAAGCCATTTAAGCGTCCAAAGAGCTACTTTTTTTTTTTTACGTTTTTCACTACAAAGGGCGATTTTTAAGGGTGTAGGAGTTAAGTATCACAACTCTCTTGTAAGCCTATGTTCATCCCGGGAATATCCTGAACATTTTGCAAGAAGCCCCATCACAATCGGTTGAACGGTATGGTTGCGCAAAATATACGAACAAACAAACAAACTTCATTTTTATATATTAGATATTTTTATTCCACAATATTCCATTTAGACAAGCAATTGCAAATTATAAATCTAATACAATTTGAGACATACGTAAAGGGAGTGTTCAGATAATTTAATGTGTTACGTTATCTTTAATCGTCTCTACGATGACCAAGGCTCTAAGAACATTCATATTATCAACATTATCACATCTGATAAATCATTCTCCTGGATGTCTCATCTTAATTCAGACGTGATTTAGCAGAACTGTAAGTAGTGTGATGTTATATACTGAGCAGGATTAACATGCATAAACATCTTCCACAATTCAAACTTATAGCACTTTAATTAATTTCATTACATTTATTTTTCATCATCCTAATCTCCATTCTCCACCACTGATCTTATAATCCCATATGTCCATGTAAGCTTTCATCGACTCTTGTTCTTTCTTCCTTGGTGAATCCAATCAAACACTTATTTTGTAATCTGTTTTTCGCCAGTGAAGGCGGGTTGTTTACCTGAAAGTTTTAAAGAGTGTCATTATGTCGAACCTCTCACTGCGGGAATAAATTAAATACAGTTTATATATACTTAAGCCTATGACGTAATACATATAATGTATCAGTAAAAGCAAAACAAATATCATGACTCATAGAAACATAAATTTCATTAAACAAAGTACTGTTTTTGCTATTCTTTTAAAATAAACTATTTAAAATATTTTATTTTATTTAGCAGGTTTCACAATGTTTCACAACATCTTTCTACGTCCAATTAACCTACTGTCAATCTCCTCCACATCTCTCTGTCATTCCAATCTCCATTGTCTAATCCTTTTCCACCATGCTGCTCAAATTACCATAAATGCACGTTATTTTTGGTCGTCCTCTTATCTTCTACTAAGTGGCACCTATTCCAATATTCTTCTTGGGAATCTGTCTTCTGCCATTCTTTTTTACATGACCATACCACTTTAATTGTTTTTTTTTATGAAATCACAATTGAAGTTTGAACATTACTCTTTTGTTTAATTACACTGTTTCTTATTTTATCTCTTCTAGAAATTCCAGCTGAACGCCTTCAAAAAGAATTTCTACAGAATTTAATTTACGTATTGTTCTAGATATTAAAATTACATATCTACCTGGCAGACACAAAACATTTTTGTTAACGCTCTAGCGGCCGCATTTTTTCGGAACCAAACTCGTTACACAACAATCAATTTAAAATGTAAGGTGGTGTTCGTTTGGGGACGGAATGGTAGAAATGTTGTAAAAATGGCAAAAACAAAAAAAATATTTATTTGCTTTTTAATAACTCTGATTCTTTAGGATCATTTTCATGTAAACATTTTTATTATAAGAGCAAAATTGAGTCCGTGAGTAAGAGTTTATACACCCCTGCACGTGTGGTCAACATTACTACTTACATTTTAATGTGTTTTTTTTCTGATTCCATTTTTTTGACATTTACAAAACTTAAAATGCTCCTTACGATACAATTTTTATGCTATCAAAGTGAAATTTTGTGGTTAAACTTCCCAATATATGCTAATTCAAATTTTCTGTACAGTTACTAGTCTAAGACATGTGTTCTTTTAAACTGAGATGGAAATGAATGAGAGTAGATATATTTTTTCAAAAAAAAATGAAAAAATTCAGTAACCTCCCTTTATGAATTTTTTGCATAGCAAATGTGTTTAGTGTAATCACAATAACTCTGAATATCAAATTCCATTAGAAATATTTAAAAATGCATCGTAAGGAGAACTTTTTAGACAATATTAAAAAAACAGATTAAAAAAATAATAATTCTGAAACTATTCTAATTATAAACATCAAACTTCACATAAACACTTCCATAAACACATAATCTATCTGATAAAATGTTCAAAACAATCAGATGAAAAAAAAAACTGAAATTCGCCAGTTGGTCCTCTTAATCAGAATCGTGACCTGAAATCTGAACCGGAGTCGTGAATAGTAACCGGTTAGACATCAGTTTAACTGTCACTAAATAATGTGTTACGTAAGTTATACAGTTGACAATGAAAGTGATAGTCATTAGAGATTATACGAGACAAAGTCACTCAGATTATCGATGATAATCCAATAAACAGCTTATCAAATTATATATCTGTATAGCACGAAACAAAGATATTAAGATAGCAATAATAATGTCCATTCATTTATTTCGTCATCTTAGCGACGGCCAGTCTATGTATTCAGTAGGAAGTAATGTGTTTGTTCATACCCGAGTATTGTAACGACGAGGGATGAGATGAACCCTCTTTATTTATTTATTTATTTATTTAGTTGCGGTGGAGTTAAGAATGTGTGGCCTTCTCTTCCACTCACACACATATGTTACATTCAAATACAGAAATATAATTAGATACTAAACGATTAATTGACCAAACTGAACAATAATTCAAGTAAGATCTAATAACACAATAAAGTTAATGATAATTAAAATTAAAACCAATAAAATAATAAATAACACAAAGGAAGAACAGCTCCAATCTACTATAACATGAAGAAAATGAACTGTAATTAATTATTCATAAATTAATCATGAGAAATATTATTATGAGGTTTTTAATTAACAAAAATAATTAAACGAGTCGTATCTCACGTCATATTTCGTGTTCTTCAAGCATGGAAACTGCAGTTTTCAAGAGGAATCCCTCCCATCTTCACCCATCATTACGAGTCGTGATGGAAGGGACTCCTCTTGAAAACTGCAGTTTCCGTGCTTGAAGAACGAGAAATATGACGTGAGATAGACTCATTTAATTAATTTTTATTAATGTAATGAATTAATCTATCGCTTATATATTGGCCTATACAAGAAATCAGGTTGAAATATTTCTAATACTATTTTCATAAAATAAAATAAAAATAAATAAATTGTTGAAATAATACTACTAGGGCATGTTTCTCTTGTTAATAAAAAAATGTTCAGTTTGTTTCTGAAATACGCTATAGTTCGACAGTCTCTGACACAGGGTGGAAGAAAATTCCCCGTTCTAACAAGAAAAACTGTAAAGATTGTGTGTAACAGGTAGTGTAATGAGGAGGGATATAAAGGACAATGTGTTGATGGGATCGTGTGTGTATTAGAGAGTCTAACGAAGTGTTGTGATAAATAATCAGGTGACGTGTATTATTTTATAGAGAAGGGATAAGGAATGGACAGTTCTACGATCTTGTAGACGAAGCCAAGATAATTGTTCCAGGGACAGTGTAACATGATCAAATCTGCGAATATCACAAATGATGTGATATACAAAGATGTTGGATGTCCAGGCCTGCGCCACCATCACATGGATAGACGGCATGAGTATAAAGAAATGGTGAAATTAATATATTAGCAGAGGTAGGAAAATGGGAGAAACCTGAAAACAAAAAAAGCTCCGAATCGTGCACCACTATCTCCACATTTAGAGACCGAGATGCAAACGCTTGCTCAGAGGTGGAAGAGTGAGATTCTATCTACCAAACAAATCTAACTTACTTGCACTACCGAACCCGTAGGTACCCGTAAGTTCTTCATACATCCCTATCCTGAGCTAATATTTTTCAAAGATTTCTTGTATAATATATTTCTCTCAAATCATGGTAAATGCTATTCTCCAACCTCGTTCTTGGTCTGCCTATTGGGCGCTTTCCTTCTAGTTTTTCTACATGGAACTTCCATGCTCCTCTTTCATTCCCTATTCATGCCACAGAGTCCAGCCCATCGCAGTCTACGAGACTTAACTGTTCTTATTATATCTGGTTTCCTATAAACTTCGTGTAGCTTCTCTTCTCGATTTATATTAATGACGTGACCAAGAAACTACAAAACTGCAAGCATAATCTTTACGCCGACGACCTACAGATTTACACACACTTTAGACCTGACGAAATTAATGAATATATTGACAAAGTAAACACTGACCTCAGGCATATATCTTTATGGTCCAGACAATATGGGCTAAAACTAAATGTAAACAAAACGCAAGCAATAATTATCGGACATCCAAGGCTATTACACTTCATAAACAATGGCAATATGTCGGCTGTCATATTAGATAATGAACAAATTCCTTATACCGACGTCTTTAAAAAAACTTGGGATTTTACTTAGATTCTAATTTAAATTGGCATGTGCAAGTAAAACAAACATCTAAAAGGATCTTCTCCATAATGCTTCCCTAAAGCGACTTAAACATTTTCTTCCTACAACTCTTAAAAGAATTTTAATCCAAACTTTAGTGATGCCGCATTTTGACTACTGTGACGTTCTACTAACTGACATAAGTGACGGATTGTCGGACAAACTGCAGCGTGTCCATAATATGTGTATCAGATTCATATTTAATGTTTGAAAATACGATCACATTTCTCCATTATTCCACGAATTGTCATGGTTACATCTAAAAGAGAGAAGAAAATCGCACTGTCTAGTTCTCCTATTTAAGATCCTACATACCTCGATTCCCAATTATTTATCATCCCGTTTCCAGTATCTATCCTCAAACCACAACTTAAAAACAAGATCACAACATAGTCTCTTGCTTAATATACCCCAACATAGGACATCACATCGCTCCATGTCATATACCATCTTCACTTCTCGCAACTGGAATTCCCTACCACAAGAAATAAGGGGCTGCCGGACATTGGCATCTTATAAAAGAAATCTAAATTTATATTTGCTCTAAACTCGACTTCATTATTATCCAGTGTAAGGTATATATATTAATTGGTGTTTCTCGTATCCATCCATCCATAGTAATTCTGCCCGAAGGCAGGTCCTTCACTGCAATCATATCATTTTCATGCTATGCTTGCAGCTTTACTAGGGAATTGTGTAGGTGTGGTAGCTTCCCGTTGCTTTCCACACCGGTGAAGGATGATGATAATGATAAGGATGATAATGATAAGGATGATGGCCATATGATTTCGGGGACCGTTTGGGCCTTAAAGTTTTCCTGACATTTGTCTTACAGGTGAGGAAAAACCCCGATAAAAACCTCACCCAGAAAAACTGCCCCGACCGGGGATCGAACCCGGGCCCACTGCGTGACAAGGCAGCACGCTACCTCGAGACCACAGCGGTGGACATGTTTCTCGTATAATGTATCATATTTATATTATTATTATAGTTATTATTATTATTATTATTATTATTATCGTATCATTAGTGTTATTACCCTATAAAATTTTGTTTGTACATGACATTTACATTGCTACATTATTGTATCTTTAACTGTTTATAATTAGTATAGTGTATATCTATATTTGTCAAATATTTATTTGTATTTGTGCTGGTTGAGTGGAAGAGAGGGCTTTATGGCCTTAACTCTGCCAGAATAAATAAAGTATTATTATTATTATTATTATTATTATTATTATTATTATTATTATTATTATTATTATTATTATTATTAGCTCACTGTTGTGTAGTCTTCTCCATTCACCTGTCTGTTCATATCTCTTTGGTCTAACAATTTTGCTAAGAACTTTATTCTTAAATACTCTAAAACTTTTCTCCTCCCTTAAAGTAAGAGTCCATGTTTTGCACCCATATAATGTAACTGGGAGAATAACAGTTTTCAGTTTAACGAAAAATCGCTCTAGCGGCCGCTATATTTGTTTTCTCGCAGCGAAAAAAAAATAGAAAAGAGATATATTCCGTAAATCAGAAAAATCGGACCATGAATTCAACTACGAATTTTGTTAGTTTATGTATTTGTTTCATTAATTACTTTTTTTTATCGTTTCTGTATGAATTTAAACATCGCGGATAGTAGTAATGAAAGTAAGATTTGAATACAAAACTAAGTTAATACTGATACGTACGTGCTATATATAACGGCAAAACATTATCAAGACGCTGAATGGGGTTAAGGCTTATTAGTGAAACAAAGGTAATGTTGAATTTTATCACACTAACGACATGAAGGAAATTCCATTTAGTTTACAACAAAGTGGCAGTTAAACAACAGTTCAAAACGTTCGAAAATTGTAAACATTATATTAATATGACGAAACTCGTGACCCAGGTAATATAATTTATAATTTAAGGGGGAGAATGGGTGAAAATTGACAGTTTTTTGTTAAAAATAAAAAAAATTGGCCAAAAATAATTTTTTTTGCAGGAAAAAATATATTTCTTTACATATTGCCAAAGTTTCATGAACCTATGACACTTAGAATATAATATAATGACGTCGCATTTAAATGGCTGCAGTATTTAAATCCCCATTATAGGGACCTTAGCTACAATGGTAATATTGTAGTTTAAGGGTATTGCCTTCCTGGTCTGTCAAGTTTAGTATTTTCTCTCATTATAAATACTCCTGGTACCTGATCTCACGTTTATAATCTATTTTCAAATGACTTTCCTTTATATACATGAAAACTTTAAAGTTAATGTTTCTCATATTTGTATATAAAGCGCATTTTATTACGTTAAAAATCTATCGTCTCCTATAGTTTTTTACAACATGGGTCTGGAATTTTTACAGGGTGTTCTGAACACTCTAATTAATGAAATGAGGTAGTCATAATTTGTATATATTAAGAATTTATAAAACAAAATACCTATGTTGATCTATAAGTAATACCAGATGGGTCGATAGTTTTAATTCAGTTAATAGTTAATAGTACCAATTCAACTTTTGTTTCTCCAAGTTCAACAATGACGTTATGGATCTAGTTTAGAGTGCGGAAGGTATAATACGTAGTTATTTAGACAATAAGTTACAAAAACAGATGTTTAGTAATGAGATGCTCAAGTTCCAAGAGCAGCGAGTCACTAAACCTAATTTTATAAGTGTTGTCTACAATATTTTATCTACGTTCAAAGTATTTTAGCATACGTTGTATAATAATGATTTTTTTATTGCGAAAACGTTATGTTTGAAGAAAAAGTAATGTGGGCTTTGGAAAAAAATATATAAATAAAATAAAAAGTAAAAGACAGATAAATCAACAAACAAACAATGTTGTAATGTGGGCTTTGAAAATACCCAGCAAATCAACAAACGTTTTGTTGAACGTATTTTATGTTTTGATAGGATGCTTTGTGTTTTGTTAGGTTTTGTTGAGCAGTAACTATGAACTAAAGCGTCACTGATTGTTATAATAGTAGATAAATATATTTGGGTTTCAATTTAATTATGAAATTTACGAGACCGTCCACATGGGCTAATAGGTTAATTTTAGGTTAAGAACTAGCCTAGCACTTCATTATTAATTATCACCCATCATTTGTTTGGCGGATGTGCTTGTCTAATGTTGATTTTATTACCTTCTTGTTTTCTTTAGAAGCTCCCTGCTCCCAAGATTCAAGAAGAAGAGCATATTTGGCACGAAGGGGGCAGTTGTGTACGGTTACGTGGAGTTTACATCAATAAAGTAAGTTATCCATAATTATAATCGGACCAATGGATAACGCTGCTGTCGATCTTAGAAAAGTTTACACCTGCACTCACTCCATTCCACGCGCTTCCTTCCCATCACGTAAAACAGCAGCCAAGATAACTTTCCGAGTAGGGATGTTATCCCAAAACAGTGTCATGGATCTTGCATACTGAATAATGTAAGGTTAATTATCACTTCTTCATATTTAAGTATCATTAGACGCTGATTGACTTTTATTATCTGCTTAGTAGACTAATATTTATTTCACCACCCCGTGTTATTGTGTTCGTGTTGCATTGACAACACTGGACTGCAAGTGCGAATCACAGAGTGCTCTGTGGTGCAAATATTCTGTCCCGCAAGAAGGCTCAAAATTGTGAGTAATGGAGGGGCGGAAGAAAAGAGAGATATAGGAATGCAGGGAGGGAAATGATTTACCGAGGCAGAAAAGGAGTTAGTGTTTAATTCGCATATCTTACGGGAGAACAGATCCGTTGGTTAAACTACTATAACTATCTGGCACTATCTAAACCGTAGGTTCATGGCTGCGCGGACATAAACTCTACGTATAACCCTATATTGAGATCATGTTTTCCAATCATCCCCTGTATAATCTACTTCCTCAAGTCATGGTTAATGTTATTCTCTCACCTTATTCTTGGCCTACCTATTAGACGTTTTCCGTCTTGTTTTCCTATAAGGAGTTTCCATTTTCCTCTTTAATTCCGCATTCGTGCCACATCGCACCTTGAGAAAAAGACGGCCACAAGTGTAAAAAAGTTTAGTTCCCAGTTATTCGCAATTAAAGTTACAAAAAAAGGTACAGTAGATTCAATTTTTGATATGCACACAATTTTATCTTGTCTCCATTTTTCATGCACATGACTTGTGGCCATAAACAAATAAATCTGTAACCACTTTTTCTAACAGATAGTAGTCTTAATTCAATTTATGACATTTTTATACTTGTAGCCCTCTTCTTCTCAAAGTGCGACATGTCCTCCCCAACGCAATCTATGAGACTTAACTTTTCTTATTATATTTTGGTTTCCTATATAGATGACTAGCTAATACCCGGCGGCCACGCCTGAATCTACTTATCCCGATCTTCTTGGCATCAATGAAAGACAAAAGTGGTTGTTGTGAGTTATCAGTAAAAGATAAACATTTGAATGAATGTAATACATCCGTAGCAGTAATAATAATTTGGATAAATGTATTTATTGGTAGGGCTGCACGATTATCTACATCCATAAGGCGAAAGTTTCTTACGTCTCTTTCATTTTGGGGGACTTTTTTTATAGAGTTTTTGAGATATTCAATTCAGTGTACATTAATTTCGTGTATTTGTTATGGTTTAGGCAGCGTAAGCCATTTAAGCGTACATAAAGCTAATTTTTTCACGTTTTCACTACAAAAGGTGATGTTTAAAAGTGAAGTGCTTGAGCATTAAAACTACCTTCCCTGGAAAATCCTGAACATTTTGCAAAAAGCCCCATCACAATCGGATTAACGGTATGGCAACGCACGCTTGCCCGGGAATCTAATTATCCCGATCTTCTTGGCACCAAAGAAAGACAAAAATGGTTGTTGTGAGTTATCCGTAAAAGACAAACATATGCTGTCACGAACTTTTTTGTACAGATTTTGTACATTAATTTTGGTGTATTTGTTATGTTTTAGGCAGCGTAAGCCATTTAATCATCAAAATGGGAACTTTATTTCACGTTTTTCACTACAAATGGTGATTTAAGGGGTGAAGGGGTCGAGTATTACAACTCTCTTATAGCCTACGTTCATCCCGGGAATCTCCTGAACATTTTGCATAAAGCTCCATCACAATCGGATGAACGGTATGGCAGCGCATAAAATACAAACAAACAAACAAACAAACATTCATTTAAATACGGTATTAGATGTAGTTCATTATTATGTGTGTGTTCTAATGCCACGCACTGTACTTTATGTGCTTCGTGTTCCGCGCTCGGCGGATAGATGGCGTTAATGTGGTCTATTTTAAATTTTACGTACCATTTCGACAGACAATTTTCCATAGTATTCTTGAATTGTGACAGAGCTGTAGGTTAGGATGAGAAGTAGTCTTCTCCATTCGTCTGTCAGTTCATGTCTTTGGTTCAAAAAATTCCTAAGAACTTTATTATCAAATACTCGTAACCTTTTCTCCTCCCTTAAAGTAAGAGTCCATGTTTCACATCCATATAACATAACTAGGATAATAACAGTTTTATATATTTTCAATTTAACGTTTTTTGAGGGAAGTTGAGACGTCAAGAGTCCATGTAATACATAATAGTATGCATTTCCATTTTTAATATCTTTGTGTATCTCATTCCTGTAATAAACAATTATTTTATTCGTTCACAGACGAAGCATGCTTTTGCCGAGATTATACGTACTGCCTCTAGTATTATCCACGTTGGTTCCCGTCTCATTTTTCATCACGTAAGTACGTAATTAAATTTATCATCATCAGCCTAGCAGGCATGCAGTCCTTCAGGAACTGTAACAGCCCGTCACGCAGGAACCGCTAAACTAATGTAATTCCTCAGTAATTCCAATTTATGCTCCTATTTTTCTGGTTTACGAAATACACATTTCTTTTGTTAAATTGGATAAACTCTGTTTCTGACGCCAAATTATTTAAAACTGTCCGAATGTTGTGAAAACTAATCATGCATGATCATAAGTTATTACCTATTTGCACGTGTTTTTATAATTTGACGCAAATTTAAATAATATTTATCTGTTGTTCGAAATATATATTGATAATTGTACAAAGAATTGGTCAACATACTGCAAATATGTGGGCATTCAAATAGAATATAATTATTATCTCCATCATTTATTATTCGCATATGATCAGGATCCGCATGATGCATCTTTCATGTTAAAGAAATTAGAAATATAATGCAAGAAATGGGGGATTGCAGATAAATTATAATAAAACAGAATATCTTTCATTGGATACAACAGATGAGTTAAAATGCAATGGAAATTCACTATAGAAATTGAAAGAACAATAGCTGATGTAAGAAGAATCATTGGTGTGTTAAACTTAGTGCTTTAGAATATAAATATACTATACAGAACGAAGAAAACTATATTTAAAGCCATGTTACAAATTATTTTATTATAAGGGTCCGAAACCTGGACAGTAAGTAGATGACAAGCCAACAAGCTGTTAGCAATAGAAATGTATTTTTGGAGGCGATCGACAAGAATTTCAAGACGGGACAAAATCAGAAACAACGTTTGAAATGGTATGGAAACCTCATAAGAATGGAAGAAAATAGCCAAATGGCTTACGCTGCCTAAACCATAACAAATACACGAAATTAATGTACACTGAATTGAATATCTCAAAAAACTCTATAAAAAAAGTCCCCCAAAATGAAAGAGACGTAAGAAACTTTCGCCTTATGGATGTAGATAATCGTGCAGCCCTACCAATAAATACATTTATCCAAATTATTATTACTGCTACGGATGTATTACATTCATTCAAATGTTTATCTTTTACTGATAACTCACAACAACCACTTTTGTCTTTCATTGATGCCAAGAAGACCGGGATAAGTAGATTCAGGCGTGGCCGCCGGGTATTAGCTAGTCATCTATATAGGAAACCAAAATATAATAAGAAAAGTTAAGTCTCATAGATTGCGTTGGGGAGGACATGTCGCACTTTGAGAAGAAGAGGGCTACAAGTATAAAAATGTCATAAATTGAATTAAGACTACTATCTGTTAGAAAAAGTGGTTACAGATTTATTTGTTTATGGCCACAAGTCATGTGCATGAAAAATGGAGACAAGATAAAATTGTGTGCATATCAAAAATTGAATCTACTGTACCTTTTTTTGTAACTTTAATTGCGAATAACTGGGAACTAAACTTTTTTACACTTGTGGCCGTCTTTTTCTCAAGAAAATATCTAGCTTCATGGGAGAATTATATTAACAATGATTTGAGGGAAGTAGATTATAGTACGGAAGTGGTGGTTTACCTGAAACCGGAAATAAAAATGACTCTAACCACCGTCATATTTCGTTGCAATACATACCTCACATTATAATTAATCCTTAAATTGACAATATATCCTGTAAGATATATTACTTTAGACGTTTAGACTTTAATTTATTTAATGAAATTATTATTTTTTGTTAGGAATATTCCACACTACAATGTTTTCCGTCTTGTTTTCCTATAAGGAGTTTCCATTTTCCTCTTTAATTCCGCATTCGTGCCACATCGCACCTTGAGAAATCAAGAAATAGATAATAACCAAATAATATCCTTGATTGGAAAGATAATTAAAGAAGTGGGTTGGATATGTAGATTGAGGAGAAGTAAATGGAAGCTAGAGATTTGAGGAAAGAAAATGCTTTAGACAGAAACTTCTGGCGACAAATCACTTTGTGTTGAAGGAGTACAAGTAGATTATACAGATGATTGGAAAGCATTAGCTCAGGATAGTGATGTATGGAGAGCTAATGTCCGCGCGGCCATGAACCTACGGGTTCGATAGCGCCAGTCACTTAGATAGAGCATTAATGGATGCACAAACACACATTATATATATATATATATATATATATATATATATATATATATATATATATATCTCCTCTTTAAAAAAATTGCTTAACATAACAGCCACTAGATGTCAGTCGGAACAAATTTCCGCTACCTCTTGTGTGAATTGAGAATACTACATATATAAGAAAAATGTATGTTTGAATTGGAATACTTGGGTAGCTCAGATCGTTAGAGCGCTAAATGTACAGAGTTTAGAGACTCGGGTTCAAATCCCGAGTAAAGCATTAATTTTTCTTTTCATATTATATATATATATATATATATATATATATATATATATATCTACCGCTGTGGTTTCGAGGTAGCGTGCTGCCTTGTCACGTAGCGGGCTCGGGTTCGGTTCCCGGTCGGGACAGGCTCCTGGGTGAGGGTTTTTTTTCGGGGTTTTTCCTCACCTCTAAGACAAATGTCAGGATGCTTAGGGCCCAACGGTCCCCGAAAATCATCCGGTCATCATCATCATCCTTCACCGGTGTGGAAAGTAACGGGATGCTACCACACCTGTAATTCCCTAGTAAAACTGCAAAGCATAGCATGAAAATGTTATGATTGTAGTGAAAGACCTGCCCTCGTGCAGAATTACTATATATATATATATATATATATCCATCCATCCATAGTAATTCTGCCCGAAGGCAGGTCCTTCACTGCAATCATAGAATTTTCATGCTATTCTTGCAGCTTTACTAGGGAATTGTAGGTGTGGTAGCTTCCCGTTGGTTTCCACACCGTAGGATGATGGATGATGATGATGATAATGATAAGGGTGAAGATGATGGCCATATGATTTCGGGGACCGTTTGGGCCTTAAAGTTTTCCTGACATTTGTCTTACAGGTGAGGAAAAAGCCCGATAAAAACCTCACCCAGAAAAACTGCCCCGACCGGGGATCGAACCCGGGCCCGCTGCGTGACAAGGCAGTACGCTACCTCGAGACCACAGCGGTGGACATATATATATACATTTTGGTCGTCATTTTCGGTGTCATCTAGATGGAATCGGTGAATATCTGTAAACATGTAGGAAAACCAGAGGGAAAGTGCTCAGCAGGTAGGCCAGGAATGAGGTGGTAGAATTACATTAATCATGGTTTTGAGGGATGTGAATTATACAGGGAATGACTGGAAAACATTAGGTCAGGATATCAGTGTTTTATTTTCCTTTAAATTTATATAGGCCTAACAAACTCACTGGGACCATCGAACCCAAGGTTCAAGGCACTAAAAATTACCTATATATATATATGAAGGGCTTCCAATATAAAACCGGACCGGCCTCACGGAGTTTCACCCGGCACGCAGTGTTGTCTCTTCCTCCCGCAATTCACCCTGCCTGCCACCCGTCTTTGAACTGTTTCTTACCTTATAGAAAATGCTGGAAATGTTGTCCTTCCGCAGTTAAACAGGCATTATACCGAGTAAACACATTTTGTTGCTGTATGTGCAGATGATACTGAAATCCCAACTTGTGCTAATTTCGGTAATGATTTTTGTGGTGAACGTTCCAAATTTTCGCCAATTTCGTCTAATTTTTCTTCGGTGAGAACCGTACGCCTTCGCGTGTGTTTCTTATTTTGTACAGAACCAGTGGTCTCAAATTTAGTCACAAGATCGTGGATTGTCGATCTGGGAGGAGGTAATTTTCCAGGGAAGTTCCGAATAAATTCCTCGCGAACGCGACGAGCTGATTCGTATTTATAATAACATTTACTCACATAAATGCGCTGCTCTAATGTCAGCTGACGTCTCATCTTGTCGAACGATAGTAAACTGACTAGTTCAAGGACGAGCGGCTGGCAGAGTGAAATGCGGACGAGGAGAGAGCGCTGCCTGACGGGTGAAACCCCGTGAGGCCGGTCCGGGTTTATATTGGAAGCCCGTTATATATACAGTATATAGGCCTATGTAGCAATTTAAAAAAAGTACAGTATGCGCTATAGTTTGTTAACCAGCGAAATGTAACCATTTGAAGTAGATGGAGTAATCTGAAGCGAAAGTTTAAAAATCACTCTAGCGGCAGCAATTTGTTATTTTTAGCAACGAAACTCAATATATAGTCTACTATTGACTAAACGAGGAATATATTATCTTGCAATCTGAAAAATCTGACACAGAAGTAGGGGTTTACCTAAAATACGGAATAAAAAAGCTTTAGCAGCCACCATATTTGTTTTATCATTATGTAATTGTACGAACAATTTAATTATCAAAAGAAAAGTATATTCCGTAAACCAGCTGGAATCAGCTTAGTTAACATAATTCGTCATTGATGGACATTATGTTAAAGGTATTAGCATGGACAATAATATCATTAATTAGGCCTATAGGCCTATTTGAGTTGTATATTTTGACCCACCTCATATACAACTCAAATATATTAAAATAAACCTCAGTGTTATTTTCTAAATATATTTAATAATATTATTTTTTATTCAATGCCCCAGGTTGTCATTTCGACATTTCTGGTGTTCTCTCCTGACATTGGCGTAATTGTAATCCACTTTTGAGGTTGGGGCAACTGAAATGCGGGGTTACGCTACCCCGATGATATAATGGGTGACGATAATGATAGCGGTTACACCATGAGAGTCCTTAATCTTAAACTTAACCCAAAGTGAATGTGAATAATGATGGTTATGATGGTAATATGATGTTTGAGTCTTAAAGTTTCCTGACATTCGTCTTAAAGTGAGGAAATAACTCCTCACCCAGGAAACTTGTCCCGAACCGAGGATCGCTGCGTGAGGATGGGATTCTCCCGTGGTTATCTTTGCATGAACCAAATCACATTCCAGCTGCTAGTTTTCTTCTGAGTAACCAACTGTATGTTTTTTATTATTCATTTCATACATCTCAATGATGGATAAATCATATTTGAAGAGAAAAATTATACAATCAGACTGGGACTCGAACCCAGGAACTTTGGCTTTCTAGGTCAATGTTCTACCGACCGAGACATCTCAGTCGGTAGAGCATTGACCTAGAAAGCCAAAGGTCCTAGGTTCGAGTCCCAGTCTGAGCGTATAATTTTTCTCTTCAAATATGATTTAACCAAATGTATGTTTCAGGTACACGATAGCCGTACTGAACGAACATGCGAACGCCGGATTTCCTTACATCAGCGACACAGGCACTCTCGCTCCTGAAAGTTGTATTTTTGGACAATTCATGAACATTGCCGCTTTTGTGTGTGAGTATGTAACTTGCTCACTCGATCGTAATAAACGTTATATACATTTCATAAACACTATCTTTTTATCTCGTATAGGTCTACAATGTCGGCCTGCATAATCTAGAGCTTATGTTACTTGTCTCTAGTCCTGAGGGTCGCGGGTTCAAACCCGACCGGGATTGATGAATATTTTAGCGTGAAATATCCAAGGAAGAACTCCTCCGGGAGGGACTTTAAGGTATGGGTTCTGAGTGAACATTTTCAGGCTCGTAAAAGAACCACAAGCCTGAATAAAAAAGTCTCTTTGTAAAATTTAACCAACTTTCATGCACCCGAGTGATACCTTTATTGCTTCCTATATCTTCATGTTTCGTATCCATATAATATAACTGGGAGAATAATCGTTTTATATATTTTCTGTTTAACATTTTTTTAGAGAAGTTGGGACGACAACAGTCCCTGTAATGCATAGTAGCACGCATTTACAGAACTGAGTCTATGTTTAATTTGTTTGTGCATCTCATTCCTATTTGTCATTATTATTCCAGGTATTTGAATACAGCCATTTCTTCAAAATTGTCCTCATTTGTCATTAACTGTCCATTTCCTTTATATAATGTATTTCTATGTGTGGCCATATATTTAGTTTTATTGATGTTCACTTCCAGTCCCTATTTATTGTGTTACTCAATAGTGTGTGCATGTGGTCCTTAGTATCTCAGTCTAACATAACCTACCTAAACTAATCTAACCTATTTATAAACAAGTTGGAGAAAATGTCTTTTATATCTCACCTCGTCCACCGCTGTGGTCTCGAGGTAGCGTGCTGCCTTGTCGTGCAGTGCGCCCGGGTTCGATCCCCGGTCGTGGCAGTTTTTCTGGGTGAGGTTTTTATCGGGGTTTTTCTTCACCTGTAAGACACATGTCAGGAAAACTTTAAGGCCCAAACGGTCCCCGAAATCATATGGCCATCATCATCATCATCCTTCACTGGTGTGGAAAGCAACGGGAAGCTACCACACCTACAAGTATACCTAGTAAAGCTGCAAGCATTGCATGAAAATGCTATGATTGCAGTGAAGGACGTGCCTTCGGGCAGAATTACTATGGATGGATCTCACCTCATAAAAATTGCGTGTTTTCACGATACCGGTTTCAAACGTAAATTTTACTTCCATCTTTAGTCAAACTCCATTTTATAAGGTGAGATATATAAAAACATTTTCTTCAACTCATTTATATACCTCATAGTGTTACCTCCCATTTTGATTTTGATTAAATTATAATCTAACCTACCTTAACCTATCTAAATTAAATATTTAAATACAAAACTTGTACCTGGTAAATCAGTCGTCCAACTAAATTATAAAACTTCATCAAGTAGTTAAAATATAAAGGCCTTTCAAAAAACAATGTTCCATCTTCTGCATTTCAACTGATGAAGGCCTTTCGAAAACAATGTTCCATCTTCTGCATTTCAACTGATGAAGGCCTTTCAAAAACAATGCTCCATCTTGTGCATTCCAACTGCAGTTGAAATGTTTGTGAAAGGCTTTCATATTTTAACTACTTAATGAAGTTTTATAATTTATTAAATTATGTAGGTAGGAAATACACTATGGCGTTTATTTTAATTAATTAGAGTTGTATTTGATTCCCCTCATATAGGACGGCACTTGTGATCGTGGTGTTGCATTGAAAATGTCACAAAGACAGTAAAGAAACTTAAGTATGCATACAAATCAAGATATTTGAGGTGAGTCAAAATACAACTCTTAATTAATTTTATAATTTAGTTGAGGACGACTGATTCATTGGGTACTAATTTTGTATTTTAATATTTTATTACATAACCTCAACGGTGCTTTAATAGTATATACAGTGCGAGGTTGGGAGTGGTTTTTACAGAAGCCAAGAAATGATAGCGAGGTTTTAATTTCCGAGATTCTGTAAAACACTTCACAAACGTGCGTTGTACATAATATTTTGCACGATGGTGTTTTCAAAATAATGAATATTAGTAAAATAATATTTGTTGGAAATATTTGCGTTCATTATAAACAACTGACTAGCGTTAACAGTCTGGCCAATGCGGTAAATGCCGAAAATAATTTAGTTGAGACTACAGCAGGTCGTGAGACCAATCAGTGATAAAACGGTGGCAACTACGAATTTATTTTTTATATTGTTTCAAATAAAGTTCAGTCAATTTAAAATGCAGTGATTTGTTTCGTATAATGTATATTGACACTATCTTTTGGATATATTTTTGTATATACATTGCATTATTTATTTATTACATAAAGGACAGTGGTTTTACTTCCCGCACTAGGTTGATAATTTGTAATATTACAGTATAGTTATTTAGTTATTTATAGGTTGGTAACCCCGAAATTTAGGAAAACGAATTTTAAAAGCACTAATATACCTAACCTAACTTTAATAAATATACTGGTAAATAACTATAGCAGAAAATAAACAAATGTGTAGCTAGCACTTACGTTGTGTAAGATTCATGGACTTGCATGTTGCACCAAACAAATAAATACAAAAATGTGTGAATGTTTACATTTCAGTGAGTATGTGTGTGTACGTGAGATACCTGGAAGTGAAACATTATCCGGAATTAACGTCTTCAGATAATGAAGTGAGTCCGAGAGTAAACAAGGTGGCGCTAGTGAATGGCTTGTTGTCCTGCCTCGGACTGGATCTTGTTGCCAACTTTCAAGAAACAAATGTCATTTCAGTGCATTTGTTGGGAGCGGTCTTATGTTTCGGTGCTGGAACCATATATTTCATATTTCAGGTAAGATTTGAAACAAATTAACCGGTAAAAAATACAAATTCCTGCGCAAGCTATCAAATTCATAATGTTAAGAGATTCCGGGCTATGTGCCTGTGGTCCATTACTGGTGTTCCTACGAGACGTTTCTCCCTCAACTGTGGAGGGCACCTTCAGGTAGCGTTTCTTGGTCACCTAGAAGCACTCGCACTGAAGATGCCCTCGCAGTCGAGGGAGAAACGTCTGGTAGGAACACCAGTAATGGACCACAGGCACATCGCCCGAAATCTTTTAACATTACGATTACCGGCAGCGAAAACCTGTCATTCAACTGTCAAATTCACAGTTAACTAACCAACTAACTAACTAACTGGCACTATCGAATCCGTAGGTTTATACCCGCGAGGACATAAGCTCTCCATATATCCCTATCCCGAGATAATGTTTTCTAATCATCCCTGTATAATCAACTTTCCTCAATCATACTTAATGTTATTCTCCCACCTCATTCTTAGCCTACCTGTTGGGCGATTTCCCTCTGGTTATTACAAGGAGTTTCCATTCCCTTCTTTCATTCTCCATTCGTGTCACATATCCTGCCTATCTCAGTCTACGAGACTTAACTGTTCTTATTAATCTGGTTTCTTATAAAGGGTCTAATTTCACTAAGTAACAAAATCAACCCTTGGGTTATTTACCACAACACGTTGTCGAAAAGATCACCTTAGCTAACTAACTAATTCATTGCGAACCATCGAACCCACATGTTCATGGCTGCGCGGACATAAGTTATCCAAAAATCCTTATCCTTAGCTAATGTCTACCAATCAATACCTGAATAATCGCTCTCCTTCAAATCAGGTTAACATTATTCTCTCAACTCATTATTGGCCACCTACGGGGCTCTATCTCTCTGGTTTTTTCACAAGAAATTACTCTAGCTTTTCTAAAGATAGTTTCCATGCCCCTCTTTCTTTCCCTATTTATCCTGCCCACCTCATTATACGAGACTTCACTGCTCTTATTACATCTGGTTTCCTATAAAGAACATATCGCTCACTGCTATGCAGTTTTTCTCTACTCGTATATCTGTTTGTGCCTCTTTGATCCAAAAATTTTCCTAAGAACGTTATTCACTTTTTCTTCTTCATCTTCACGGTCAGACTATAAGCCTTATGCCGACTCAAAGCACATCCTTCCATCTGGTTATGGGGCGTCCAACGGAACGTTTTCTCTTGGATTACATTGTAAAGCCTGTTTTGATAGACGAGATGTCTCCAATCGATTTATATGTTGAAATCACTTTAATTTGTTGTTTGTCAATTTATTTGTTAATTCATATATTTGTAATTATTCTCTAATATAGGTATCACCGATATTCTCAAATACTCGAAATATTTTCTGCTCCCTTAAATTAGCAGAACATATTTTGCATCCATGTAACAGGAAGAAGAGCCGATATATGTATATATATAGTTTAATTATTTTCAGAAAAGTTGGGATGACAAAAAGTATCTGTAAAGAGCAATAGTATGCACTTAGTTCACGTTAAATATTCAATTTGTATGCAATAGGTACTCTTAGGTTTATGCATGATTTGTTTACACTCCAGTCTGATACTTTTAAAAAAATTGACATCTGAAAATGAGTTTCTTCAATTCAAGGGTTAACAAAAGAAATACATATTCCGTAAATCAGCAAAATCGGACCATAAATTCGACTTGCTGAGAAATTCGCTTAATTTGAGCAGTTTCTGCATGACAGATTTTTATTGAAAATAAATCATAATGTGTTTTTACCTTAGTTGAATAAGTAAAAGATATATATATATATAATTAAACTCTGTTTGGTGGAGCAAAAATATTTCAAAAAATAGAAAATTATATCAAACCATAATTCAGAGCATTTTAACATATGGTGCTGAAGTCTGGCAAATTCCTACCATGGAAATGAAAAGAATTTTAAGTACAGAAATGGATGTTTTAAGAAGATCAGCTGGAAAATCTAGAATGGATAGAATACGAAATAAAGAAATAAGGGAAATTATGGGTGTACCAGAGGAGCCGGACATCATAGACATTATAGAAAAGAAAAGATTACAGTGGTATGGCCATGTCAAAAGAATGCCAGAACAAAGATACCCTAAAATTGTTATGGAATGGATCCCAATGGAAAGGAGGAAGACCGAAGAAAACTTGGATAGAAGGGGTACAAGCAGCTATGAATATCAGAGGAATGGAGGAAGATCAATAGATGGACAGAGGAAATGGCGTTTGGTTTCCGGAAGACGGCGACAGCTGCCATGATACCGGATGATGATGATGATGATATATTTAGATACCCTGTGCTGTGTACCCGGCGTTGGCCGGAAATCTACGTAGTCCGATGTACTTGGCATAAATGAGCTGAAAGACTAAATTCGTTATTTTGAGTTATCCGTAAAAGAATAACCGCTGTGCGCTGCTAATGGTTTCCCGGGAATCTACTTATTCCGATCTTCTTGGCATCAATGAAAGACAAAAATGGTTATTGTGAGTTTTCCGTGAAAGATAAACATATGCTGTCCCGAATTTTTTGTAGAGGTTTTTGAGATATTCAATTCTGTGTATACATTGATTTGGTTTATTTATTATAGTTTAGGCAGAGTAAGCTATATAAGTGTACAAAATACTTTTTTAAATATTTTTCAGTACAAAGGTTGATTTTTAAGGGTGAAGGACTTGAGCATTAAAACTTTCTTATAGCCTATAACGTTCCCGGGAAAATCCTGAACATTTTGCAAAAATTTCCATCACGTTCGGATAAACGGTATGGCAGCGCAGGTTTGCTCGAGAACCTACTTATCCCGGTCTTCTTGGCATCGATGAAAGACAAAAAATGACTATTGTGAGTTATCTGTAAAAGATTAACATATGCTGTCGCGGGGCTTTTTTGTAGAATTTTTTTGAGATATTCAATTCTGTGTACATTAATGTTGTGTATTTGTTATGGTTTAAGCAGAGTAAGCCATTTAAGCGTCAAAAATTAACTTTTTAAGGTTATTCATGTTTTTGAGAGTGTAGAAGTTGATTATCACAACTCTCTTATAGCCCATGTTCATCCCGGGAATTTGCTGAACATTTTGAAAAAAACCCATCAATTGGATGAATGGTATGACAGTGCATAAAATACGAATAAACAAATATGCATTTTATATAATTAGATATAAGATTTAACTCATGCCCCAAATGGGAGTCAATGACCAATCACGTTTCAATGAATTTTGTTTTACAACCAATGACAGTCGTATTTCACCTCGTTATTTATCGAATTCTGTTTACTAAAATAAAGAAAGCGTCTCCTTTTTAATATTCTGAACAGGTCAGAGCATTATTTTGCGGGGACCGACTCTTCAACAAATACGTTGAATATAGCAAATAATGAACAGATTCCTTCGAACTACATATTTGATACTTGGGTCTAGTGAGAGAGGGAGCTATGCCACTTTGAGAAGAAATTAAATAATCAGTGCTATTTATATTAAAATTTATATTTTTCCTTTTGTTTACATAACAGTAAGTTAAAGAAGAAAAAAGTTATCCCTTTATTGTAAAAATAATTTCGTAATATAATGCTTTATAAAACCCAATTTATTTCCATTTCTTCTCAAAGTGGCATAGCTCCCTCTCTCACTAGACCCCTCAATTGTGTGTTCAATAATTGTGTTTTTAAATAATGGTTTTACTGAGTTGTTTACTAAAAAATAAATTAATAACCTATAATGTTGGTTAAAATATACAGTTTGATGTGTCATTTTTTCTCCACTAGGGTGCATTTTTACAATATTGCGATCCTATTTGGCAATACATAATATGATCAAGTTACAGTGGACAAACAAATGAAACATATCCACACATTTCTGATTTATTTTCAAATATCGCCGTTTACAGTAAATATATAAATATTTTAAAATACTGTAACTATATTTGAATGATGATTTTTTAGTAAACAGCTTAATTTTTTTCGTTAAATAGTCCTCGTGAATTTATCGATGATTTGGAAATCGCTCGTCACATTACTTATGATAAAGACTGCAAAAATTGTTTATGACTTTTCAATTATGGAAACTTTTAAAATAAAGCTCAAAGTTCAATGTTTTCAATGTATTAAACTGTTACAGGTATGGCTTTCTAACAAGATGCCGGATTTAGCTTCTAGACGCCTGGTAATTACCCGAGCTGTATTTGTAGCCATATGTATTCTGAGTATGGCATTGTTTATAATTGGAGCTGGTGTCGCTGTCGTACAATACGATGGTAAGTCTGCTATTTTCAATTTTTTTATAATTTATTTGTCTGTAAACAACACAAGATAGTAAAACATTCAAATATATTGGAGAATAGATTGTTGGAATGCTGTGGAATGCAAAAAAAAAAAAAAAATGGAAGCCAGAAGAAATAAACTTGAAATGGCTTTCCAACTAACAAAAGATATATATCAGTGGCGTGCATTTAACCCCAGCACTGCTGGGATAATTAGGATATAATAATTTTGAATTTAAAAAATAATAATTTACCAAATTCCATTCAAATCAATTACGCGTGAACATAAAAATTCAAAATTCTCGCCGCGCCAGCAGACATGTATCGCATCGAAGTTTCTCTGTGTATCGCATTCGGTATCTCCATAGAGAAACACATTTCCCCAAATGAATCCGTGCAAGCCTGGTGCAAGCCAATTGCATCACTGCCTGCTACGTCCAATGATAAACCACTAGACGAAGCTTGTGTCTTATTCCATTGTTCCATTGACTTTTTACTGAATACTAGCTAGCTGTACCCAGCTAACGTCACAACTCGAATAAGAATATATTTGATGAAATAAACGTGATTGGCTGATTTGGGAAGCGCCAATTCCTTGATAATAGAATTTTTCGAAATAACATTTCTTAATTTATAATATTTAATTTATGCTAGTTACATTTTTACAGAATACAATAAATAAATAAATAAATACAATTATGTGGTACGTTTTGTCAGCTATAGCAACCTGTTAATTTAAGAAGCTTTATTGATATTATATAACTATAACAACAATTTGATTATTACGACAGTGTAGGCTGTATATTATTTGTGGAAAGCAACAGTTGAATTTAATATCGACACTTAGTTCGTTCAAACACATTGTTAATACATTTTTACTGGTTACTGATGAATGTGATTTGTCAATTTTGTAAAAATGAATGTAAGTGACTGTATAATTTACAAACGAGATCATTTTCGTGCAGCAGACCTTTCAACAAGAAAAATGACGTACAACAAGGTAGGCCAACTCCAGATTTACCGGATCTAAAAAAAAAAAAAATACAAGGCATTTTAGTATCATACCATTTGTAAACTGAACGATTCGGAATGAAAGTTTGTATAAATTATAAGTCACTTTTCTCGTCATACAGCTCGCCTCAGATATATACAACAAAAAAGTTCCTTTTATGGGGATTCAAAATTACACATTAGAAGACGTGATCAAGCCAGAAGCCCTGTATGCAGCAGAAACACTAACCATGAATTTCAAAGGCCAAATGGAGAAATTTCAGCTAAAGGAAAGGGAAATTTTAAGGAAAATCATAGAACCAAAATTTCAAGATAATAAAATAATATTATTCATCAGGAATTAAATTATCTACATAAAAATTAAAGACTTTCAGATACTATGCGAAAAAGGAGAATAAATCTTCTCAGAATGAAATCTTAACATATTAACCAAACAAATCATTGATTTTTTTTTCGTAACCGCAAAATAAAATTCAGTGGTTTAAAGAAACTAAAAAAAAAATACCTAACAGAATTAAAGATTACAGAAAATTCACTGATCGATCGAACAGCTAAATTAATTATTCAAGATGAAAACATAAGGTTCTGAGATGAATCTAAACAAAAATCCAAACATATTATCTCGGAAGAAGAGAGGAAACAAGCTCTGAAAGAATGAAAAAATACTGGGCACTAAGAAAGATTGATTCAACGTACCCCAAAGAGGGTGAAACGAATAAAAAATCCAGATCATTGGACAAGCAAAGGAATAATAATAATAATAATAATAATAATAATAATAATAATAATAATAATAATAATAATAATAAATAATAACTTTATTGGGATTATTCCACACTACAGTGTTTTTCCTTCAACCCAAAGTGATTTGTCGCCAGAGGTTTCTGTCTAAAGCATCTTCTTCCCTTAGATTTGTAGTTTCCATACTTCTCACTCCATCTATCCAACGTTCTCTAGGTCTGCCTCCTCCACTTCTTCCATTGGTTTTCAAATCAAGGATCTTCTTTGGTATTTTATCTTCATTCTTATGAGGTTTCATATCATTTAAAACGTTTTTTCTTCTATTTTTTAATTTTTTTTTCAATTTGTATAATTTCCCTTTTGTGTTTCAGACTTTATCCCGTCTTGAAATTCTTGTCGACGGTCTCCAAAAATCAATTTCTACTGCTAACAGCTTGTTGTCTACTTACTCTCTAGATTTCGGACCCATATAATAAAATGCTTAATAATCTTCTTCTTCTTCTTCTACTACTTCATGGTTTAGGCTTATTTACTAGCCTGTTCCTGCTCCAAATTGCTACTCTTTCCATCTTTTCTTTGGTCTTCCCAAACGTCTTCTTCCTCGTGGTGAATAGCTGTATGCTGCTTTTGGTATTCTATTCTCAGTCATCCTTGCCAAGTGTTCTTTCCCAGTTTGTTCTGTATTTCTCTATTGTTGTGTTTAATTCCTCTACTTTTAGTTGTCTTATTTCTGTGTGTTTTTTGTCTGTTCTTTGATATCCTGCTATTGGTCTGAGGAATCTCATTTCAGCAGCTTGTATTCTGGCAGATTGTTGTGTTTAATAACAATAATAACAATAATGACGACGACGATGATAATGACGATGATAATGATAATGATAATAATAATAATAGTTTTATTTAAGCTGGCAGCGTTAAGACCATAAGGCCTTCTCTTTCACTCAACCCAGCAATTACTGAAATCGCACAAAAATTGTATACTTATTACAATTTTAAAATATTATTAAAATGTAGAATAAAAAAAAAAGAAAATGCTGATGTTTAATATTAGCTAATACTAACAAAACAAAATAAAATAAAGAATAAAAAACTTCTTAAGATGAATATTTATAAATACAGTACATACAAAATGCTGAATATAGTTTTATTGTGTGGAACTTAAGATATCAGTTAATTTAGATTTAATTATTATAGTAATGGGAAGTGAGTTCCATGCTCTGGTCATAGACATTGTGTAAGATTCAGAGTATAACATGTTCTGTGCTGTGGTGTAGACAGTATAGAAGTATCTTGTGATCTTGTTCCTAAATTGTGATGAGCCGATACATTTTGAAAACGTGTTGTTAAATAATTATGTACATATGTGTGCAGAATTTGGAATAGCAAAACATTTGAATGCAGAGTTCTTCTGTCAATTAGACGTAGCCATGCCTGAAATGAAGGAGACACGTGGTCATGCCGACGGAGATTGAATACAAATAGAATGTATGCATTATGAGCACGCTGTAGTCTGTCAGATCAGTCAGTAATGTCGCAGTAATCGAAGTGCGGCGTTACAAGAGTCTGTACAAGTATTTGTTTTAATTTCGTGGGAAAGATGTTTCTAAATCTATTTAGGGAGTGAAGAATTGAGAACACTTTCTTGCAGGTATTATTCTCCTAGATTTTCCAGTCTAGATTGTAGGTCCGAGTAGATACCCAGATTTTTTTACTACTGAGCTGTAGAGGATGTTTTTGTCATTTATGAGAATGGTAGGAATATTTTCGTAATGTTTAATGCATTGCATTCGTCGGTGTCCTATAATTATGCACTGTGTCTTGTATAACGGGATTTTGGCTGTTGAGCGGGCACGGCTTGGACTCTATATGTATCTCAGGGTTGCGGATTTTCGCCGTGGGACAAGGCGAGGTTCGAACTAAGGACAGCTGACATTAAGGAGGCTTACCGAGACAAACACTGGCGTCACTTTAATGATAATATTTATTATAACATACGTAGCACAAGACAGTTCCAATTCCCAAAATACTGGATTGAATTGGATATATTCCGGAATTATGGCACCGGCACACTGATGCTTTTAATATAAATCACTTTGAAACTGGCCGTTCTCGGCCTAACACTTTTCGTGTGCCTAATGAGTCGCTTCCTTGCGACCGGCGAAATATACAAGTCCGTACTGCAGCGGACTTCAACAGTTAACACTGCGCGGGAGTCTTATGTTAGTTTGTTCGTTCCGCCCGGGGACAAAACCCGGAGCAGACTCACGTTAACTTATTTTGTTCCGCCCGGGGACAGCTCCCGGAGCAGACTCCTTGTAATTTATTCTGTTCCGTCCGGGGACAGATGCCGGAGGAGACTACTTTTAATTTATTTTGTTCTACCCGGGGCCAGATCCCGGAGCAGACTCACTTTCCCGATATTCGGAATATATCCAACTCCATCTTACAAAATGCATTTTACAAGACCAATATTTTCATTGGCTGGACATACATGAAAAAAACGCCCTAGCTAGAAAGAATACAATTACTTACTTATTCTGATTGGTCGTGTATTTACATGGTGTGATTTTCACACTCTGGTGAGAAGTTTATTAATTCTCTAAACAAATGTGACATACGTTTTGTTGGCCACTGTCGCCATCTCATCATGGGCGGTCGTAGTGATTTTTTTGACACAACTTCAAAGTTGACCGTCCATTATCAGTCTGTAAGGATGACTCCCCGAGCTGGACAGGGGACAGTAACATCAAATCTTCACGCTGTGAGGGCCGTATTCTTAGGGAAGCATTGGCCACGGGGTCCTAAACCCGATTTAATTAGATGTTGTCCATCTTCAAAGAAATTGAATTTCAATTGACATAAATGTCTTTATGTAGACCTGAAGTCGTAACGGATTGGAAAAAGTTTCTCATGACACGTTTTCTGGACAGTGCAACTATATATATATTAATAATAATGTTTAAAAATAATAAAATTAATTAGAGCAGTTAATACTGCTACACTTGTTAGAATTACCTTTAAGAAAACATGCATGTTGTCTGGCCAGAAATCGAACCCGGAACCCCATGAACTGTAGTTAGAAACTGACTACTACTAGCGCATGAGGCTGGTCACATTATGAACATCATCATCATCATCATCATCATCATCATCATCATCATGAACAGTTAGGGTTTAGGCTTTTATTAGCCTGTTCCTGTTGCCTCCAGATGAGTCTGTAGTCTCCATCTTGTCAGTGGTTGTCCAATGTCTCGTTTACCCCTCGGTTTGTAGATTCTGTCCTTGGTCATTCTTCTTACATGCTGGAGCCAAGTTTATTGGTATTCTTTAATTCCCTGCACTATGTTTATTACATTAAATTTTTGTCTGATAAATTCACTTCTTATACGATCCATACGTGTTACTCCCATTACATCTCTGAGAAATTTAATTTGTGCTGCTTCCAATCTTTAATCAACTTCTATAAGATTCATGATGTGTTCCGTTGAGGTATTATTCAAAATTAATTAATAATTAATTAAGTTGAGGAGACGGACCTTTCAGGTGAATATTCCATAATTTTAAAATTTCCAATCTGTGTGTATCCATTTTTTTTTTTCAGTATTCATATTTCACTGCGAAATTTTAAGGCTGCTTTTGCTGTGATATTGTGAATTCATAAGTTTAAAAAAAATAAATCATATGTTTCCCAAAATGGCGTTTAATGGTTCCGTTAATTTTATGTGTTTGTATTTTGGTATCTAAATCAGTTTTGAAATCTGATATAAAATTGGCTAAATATTTAAAATTAGTTACTTGTGCAATGATATTGTTCTCTACTACAATCTTCACTCTTAGTATGGCTTTTCCACATATCTATCGACTTTGTCTTTTGACATGGCATTTTCTTATTATCCGCTTTGCAATATTATATTTTGCAGGATAGTGCATTTTGTCGTACTTTAGCAATGGTAACCACGATTGAAAGTTCAATTTCCTACATTGCGGGGTTGCCAACCTAAATAATTATACTGTAATAAAATAACTATACTATACATATTACAAACCGCGTGTGGGAAGTAAAAGAACTGTCCTCTATGTATTCTATGCACAATGTACATACAAAAAAATCCACAAGATAGTGTTAACATACAATTCACGAAGCAAATCGCTGCATTTTAAATGAACTGAACTTTATTTGAATCAATATAAAATAATAAATACGTACTTGCCGCCATTTTATCACTAATATTGTCTCACGGCTTCCTGTACATTCAACTAATAACAATAACCATTGCCCACACTATTAACGTTAGTCTGTTGTCTATAATGAACGCAAATATTTGCAACAAATATGTTATTATTTTACTATTATTTATTATTTTGAAAACACCATAGCGCAAAAAGTAATGTACAACGCACGTTTGTGAAGTGTTTACAGAATCTCGGAAATTAAAAACCTCGCTATCGCTCGGTCTTTAAACATTTTCCTCGATTCTGTAAAAACAACTTCCCAACCTCGCATCATAATATACTATTATGTATGTGTAATGATTAATTTGCAATTCATTATCAACATATACCATGGAAATGTGAAAGACCAGACAGCCGAGTAATCCTGACACTTTTTTGGAGCTTATGAAGAAGTTATGTAAGCGCAAATTGTCTGTGGTTATGCAGTTTGTGTTGCATTCCTATAGGCCAGTTGCGGTTGCATGAAAGACTCTCTCTTGCAACTATATTATCTAAGAAAACAAAATAATACGCTATTATTCACAGCATATTCCACGTAATGACTGTATTTGTAACGACAGCTATGCAATTACTTGCTTGATGTAAGCAGAATGCGTGCATCACATACAATGTAAGCCTACTTCCTATTTGAACACCAGGCCACTTGCATTCAGGACGTTGTGGGTTTCAAATTCACAATAAAACATTTTGTCTGTTTTCTTATTTGTTTTCTTCAAAAAACGTTGATTTAATATTTAATTAATTCCATGCGAACACACATAGTTCGGTAATTCTAGTACAAACAACATACTTCAGTAATGTTAAAAATCGCTCAAACTATTGTAGCAATTGGCTAACGAGCTCAGGAATATATATGATGATATGAGGGGTGTGAGAGAAAACTTGACAACCCACAGTTATTTATTTATTTCCCCAAAAATCAGTTTTCAACATTATGGACTTATTATTGAAGTTTTTGTCTCTAGATCACTGCCCAATTCTTCACATTTTTAAGGCGTTCTTTCATTTTAATGTTCAAATTTCTTTTTGTTTTACCTACATATATATGTTTTCACAATCTGCACATTTCATCTGGTAAATTCCTGATTTTTGCCTTCGTCAATGTGTTTTCATTTTTGTTAGTTTTTATTAGTTCATTTAGATTGTAATTATTTTTTGGTCCCAACTTGATTTTGAATTTGTTAATTTTTTTAATTTAATATATGCCCAAGGAGAAATGCAAATTTTCTGTCTTATCAATTTATTTTTCGATCTGAAGAGTACTTCCATTGATTAATTTATGTTTTTTGAACCTGTTTATTTTATACTGTTTCAGGGGAAGAAGAATATGGCTTTATGGTGGACTGGGATCCAGAAATGAGCGGGCTGGGCGTGGCACCTCATGAGCACCATTTGTGAATGGATCCTCTGCATCACTTTCTGTCTCTACATCCTCACATTTGTCCCAGAGTTCTACAATCTCGAACTCTTAGCACCGATTGTCAAACAAAGATTAAAGAAAAGCAAAGTGCCTGTCACAGATCTGTAAAATTAAATTATAACATTTTTATTAAAACCTGCTTTTGATATATTTATCTAATTCCGAAGGAAGGAAGAAGAAAGAAAGGAAGGAAGGAAGATATTGAAGTTTTTCTCATGAAAAAAAAAACTACATGTACACTCGGAACAACGGATCTGTGCCCCTACAGCGCTGACATCGTTCTTAGAAAATTACACGTCTATACTGACACCATTTCACCGCACTCACCTCCCACTACGCAAACAGCAGCTATCGAGTAGGGATGTTGTCAAACTTCCCCCAGTGTCATGGCTCTTGGATATTGAATAATACAAGGTTGGAGTTGAGTTGACAACACCGGAGTGCAAATGCAAGAGAGAGATAGTAATGTAGGGAGGGAAATGATTTGCCGAGACAGAATAGGAAGTAGGCTTTAGTTCGCATGTCTTACGGGGGCACAGATCCGTTGGACAGACAATACATGTGTTAATCACAGTAGTAGACGATCATCCTGACAATATAGGAGTGACATGTGGTCACCATGTCGGGCCGCACAAACTTATTTGTATCGCGGGCCAAATGGAAGAAACATCAAAGTGACGCGGCATTCACTAACGTCCTCTATTGGTCCATTACCTCACCTACAACATCCTTAGTTGGTAGGCGAACTGCCAGTGAATCAAGTAAATTCTACTTGTAAGGGAATGCCTGGCTCTTTAAAACTGGGTTCCATAGCATACAATGTTATAATTCAACGTGGCATATAAAATAAAATAAAGGGATAATATGTCAGGAGTCCACTTATGGTGCGTCAGATTACCCAATAAACTGTGAACTGAACCAATCTCGTACCTATACATTAATTCGACCATTTTCTCATCTTCACTTGCCCATTTAGTTTCTTAACGAAATAAAATGAGTATAGGTGGTCTCCTGACATAGAATAGCCAAAAATGCATGTAGGCCTACACAGGCTCAGATATATGACTGTTACACTCTAGCAGCTTAATTTTTTTTTCGGAACCAATCTTGGAATATAGCAATACATTAAAAAGGTAATGTCAAGTTCCTTAACCAGGAAAATCAGATCATTAAGTTATCCTATTCTATAGTAATTCTGCCCGAGGGCAGGTCTTTCACTGCAATCATAGCATTTTCATGCTATGTTTGCAGCTTTACTAGGGAATTGTAGGTGTGGTAGGTTCCCGTTGCTTTCCACACCGGTGAAGGATGATGATGATGATAAGGATGATGAAGGTATTTCGGGGACCATTTGGGCCTTAAAGTTTTCCTGACATTTATCTTACAGGTGAGGGAAAACCCCGATAAAAACCTCGCCCAGAAAAACTGCTCCAACCGGGGATCGAACCCGGGCCCGCTGCGTGACAAGGCAGCACGCTATCTCGAGACCCAGCGGTGGACATTTAATTAACAAAAGAAAAATATTTTTTTATTAATCATTTCATACATCTCAATGATGGATAAATCATATTTGAAGAGAAAAATTATACGCCCAGACTGACATTCGAACCCAGGACCTTCGGCTTTCCGGGCCAATGCTCTATCGACTGAGGTACCGAGGCGATTACAATCTAAACGCAAATTTTTCTCCTACATACGTTGTAAATTCCCGCGCACCAAATGCTATGTATATAAGAGAAAAATTTTCGTTTAGATTGTAACTCGCCCCGGTAGCTCAGTCGGTAGAGCATTGGCCCGGAAAGCCAAAGGTCCTGGGTTCGAGTCTCAGTCTGGGTGTATAATTTTTCTCTTCAAATAAAAAAGAAATATATATTCCGTAAACAATCAAAATCAGATCATATGTTCGACTTTCAGAGGAATTCGCTTAGTTTACGCGGTTCATACATGACGGACTTGTATATTTAAAACAGCGTTGGATAAAAAAAAAGTCCTAACTTTGATAAAGCCATATTTATTGCACATTTTTCAATACTTTTAACGTTTTAACATATTACTTCAAATGTTTGTATGTGTTTTCACAACACCCTCTACCATTTCGGATTAAAATGAAATTATTCACTTATTGTGTTACACAACTGGAATGATAAGACTTAAGTTCCTGCTTTCTATTCAGGTATATCAAAACAGATCGTAAAATGGAATGATTTTATTTTATTTGCAGTCAATATTCCCATTGTTTAAACCACTGCTTCCGGAATGTTAACAATAACATTTCTCTCAGCGAATTGTCCCACGTCAGACTTTAGCGGTAGTATTTTTATTTAAAAGTAAAGTAATCCCACTGCAGGCCTCAGGAGGCCCTTGGGGTAGTAGGAGGTTAAGGCTCCCACTATTTCTGAACAATCGGCACTTGATGTCAGCCGGGTTGTCAGCCCTGCGTGACGGCCGCATTTACCCCCAGAACAAGCGTCTGGTACTCATTTCCGTTAGAGGCTGAGTCGACCCCAGGGCCATAGTGCCGCCAGAAGGTTCGGGTCAGTTATTAAAAATCCTGACCCACCGGGACTTGAACCCTCGACCTTTCGGCTTGTAGCTCAGTGCCTTAACCACTACGCTACGGCGTGCCCCAGTATTTTTATTTGGTACTAGCTAATTCCCGGTGTGCGCTGCTACGCCTAAATCAATTAATAATCGAGGGTTAATTAATTATATGCTATACACTGCGACAAACCAAACAATTTCAGGTAAACCCCCACTTCTAACGGTAGGTTTTTGTTGATTTTTGGATAATATATATCTCGGTTTATTTTAATAGGATATTCCGAGTTTTGTTGTGAAGCATCGAAAATTGCGATCGTTAGAGCGATTTTTACATTTTAGTTTCAGGTGAACTCCTACACCTAATGATTTTAGAACATAATAGATAACGGCTAAACACTCGCCGCATCCAAAAACCTGTATATACAAATTTTCATGAAGATCGGTTGAACGGTTTATAAGCCTATAAAGGACAATTATACATACCCCCGTTTATATATAGGCCTATATATATATATATATATATATAAGATATTATAAATATTATAATATCTATATATAAAAGCGTTACTGCTATAAAGTAAATATTCTCTTTAAAAATTTGCTTAACTGTTTACGTTAGCCGCGAGATGGCAGTTGGAACAATTTCAGCTACCTCTTGTGTGAATTGAGAATACTACATGTATAAGAAAATTGTATGCTTGTATTGGAATTCTTGAGTAGCTCAGTTGGTTAGAGCGCTAAAGGTACAGACTTTAGAGACTCGAGTTCGAATCCCGACTCAAGCATTCATTTTTCTTTTCATATCATATATATATATATATATATATATATATATATATATATATATATATAAAGTTATAGGTTTAGAATTTTAACGACTCATCTCATAATTGTATGTTTTTTTTTTCTGATACATTTTGGCAATTTTCTAGTTTCATACATCTATTGATAGCAGCTCTTTTGTTCCTTTTTTCTTTCAGTCTTAAATATCTTATGTCTTCTTTTCATTTAGATATAATATAGATTGTTTCAAATAAACTCACGCAATATTATTGAGTGGTGGAGCGTTTGTTAAAAATTCTATAATGTATTAACTGTAGGCTTTCACGCCGGCCGGCGTCTTGATCCCTATTAGGTTCGTCTTCCGGGGCATATAGGCCGTGGTCCTTCCAGTCGTTCTTCTACTCGATCGTGTCGTCTACTGCTGCGGTAGACATCTTCAGGAGATACTGCGTGCTCTCTGTGAACTCCTCAACAGTCGGCTGCAGACTGGCTGGTCGTTGGAAACTCCTCCCTATTTATAGGCACGCCCCTGGTGGAGAGGCGGTTTTCTGCGCGGTCCGTGTTGCGTGCTGTTTTGTCCAGGCTGTCGCTAGCAGAAGTCATAGGCTTCGTTGTCGTATTGTGCAATGCCGGGATCCAGATTTTGTTTATCTTCATGGTTTCTTCTTTTTTGTTAAAGGAATTTTTGTGTTTATATATTTCAATGGCTTCTCTGTACAGTCTGGTGTAATAATGTGATGTTTGGGACAATACCTGTGTTTCTTCGAATCTTATTATATGTTCTTGGTTGTTCATCCAGTGTTCCGCTACGGCTGATTTTTCCTTTTGTTTTAGTCTGCAATGCCTCTTGTGTTCTTGCAATCTTGTGGTAACCATTCTTTTTGTTGTGCCGATATAAACTTCTCCACAACTGCAAGGGATGCGATATATACCGGCAGTACTTAACGGATCTCTTGTATCTTTGGCTGGGCGCAGTATATTGCTGATTTTTTGTGTTGGCTTGTAGGTTGTAGATATGTTATATTTATTTAATATTCGACCAATTCTCTCCGTTATTGTCTTGATATATGGTAGGTACACCTTACCCTTAGCCTCCTCCTTGTTCCCGTTTTCGGATTTGTATTTATTGGGATTTATGGCTCGGCGAAAATCTGTTTTGCTGTATCCATTGGATTGAAACGCTGCTTGGAGATGATAATTTCTTCTGTAGATACTGTGGTTCCGAAATCCTTTTGGCTCGTTCCACCAGGGTTTTAATTATTCCGCGTTTTTGTCTGGGATGATGGTTGGACTGCTTATGTAGGTATCTGTCTGTGTGAGTCTTTTTCCTGTATACCTTGTGTCCAAGTGTCATGTCTTGGTTTCGAATTACTAAAACATCCAAAAACGGTAGACTGTTGTTCTCTTCTCTTTCCAGGGTGAATTGGATGCTGGGACAAATACCATTTAAATGTTGCCTGAAGTTATCAAGTTCTTCTTCACCATGCTCCCAAATGACGAATGTGTCGTCCACATATCTCAGCCAAACTGAAGGTCTTAATGTAGCATTCTCCAAGGCCTGTTTTTCAAATTGTTCCATGTAAAAATTGGCTATTACGGGGCTTAATGGACTTCCCATGGCCACGCCATCTATTTGCTCGTAGAATATTCCTCCCCATTGGAAATACGTTTCTGTGAGGCATATGTTATACAGCGCTACTATATCTGGGGGAAAGAGTTCTTGCAAGTATGTCATAGTGTCTGGGATAGGTATCTTAGTAAATAAAGAAACCACATCGAAGCTTATTATTTTATCGTTTGGCTTGAGTTTCAGAGTGTCTATTTTTTCTATGAAGTGCGTGGAGTTTTTTACAAACGTGTCAGTTTTTCCAATATACGGTTTCAATAGTGAGGCGAGAAACTTGGCGAGTTCATATGTAGGTGATCCAATGGCCGAAACAATGGGGAGGAATATTCTACGAGCAAATAGATGGCGTGGCCATGGGAAGTCCATTAAGCCCCGTAATAGCCAATTTTTACATGGAACAATTTGAAAAACAGGCCTTGGAGAATGCTACATTAAGACCTTCAGTTTGGCTGAGATATGTGGACGACACATTCGTCATTTGGGAGCATGGTGAAGAAGAACTTGATAACTTCAGGCAACATTTAAATGGTATTTGTCCCAGCATCCAATTCACCCTGGAAAGAGAAGAGAACAACAGTCTACCGTTTTTGGATGTTTTAGTAATTCGAAACCAAGACATGACACTTGGACACAAGGTATACAGGAAAAAAGACTCACACAGACAGATACCTACATAAGCAGTCCAACCATCATCCCAGACAAAAACGCGGAATAATTAAAACCCTGGTGGAACGAGCCAAAAGGATTTCGGAACCACAGTATCTACAAGAAGAAATTAATCATCTCCAAGCAGCGTTTCAATCCAATGGATACAGCAAAACAGATTTTCGCCGAGCCATAAATCCCAATAAATACAAATCCGAAAACGGGAACAAGGAGGAGGCTAAGGGTAAGGTGTACCTACCATATATCAAGACAATAACGGAGAGAATTGGTCGAATATAAATAAAAAATATAACATATCTACAACTACAAGCCAACACAAAAAATCAGCAATATACTGCGCCCAGCCAAAGATACAAGAGATCCGTTAAGTACTGCCGGTATATATCGCATCCCTTGCAGTTGTGGAGAAGTTTATATCGGCACAACAAAAAGAATGGTTACCACAAGATTGCAAGAACACAAGAGGCATTGCAGACTAAAACAAAAGGAAAAATCAGCCGTAGCGGAACACTGGATGAACAACCAAGAACATATAATAAGATTCGAAGAAACACAGGTATTGTCCCAAACATCACATTATTACACCAGACTGTACAGAGAAGCCATTGAAATATATAAACACAAAATTCCTTTAACAAAAAAGAAGAAACCATGAAGATAAACAAAATCTGGATCCCGGCATTGCACAATACGACAACGAAGCCTATGACTTCTGCTAGCGACAGCCTGGACAAAACAGCACGCAACACGGACCGCGCAGAAAACCGCCTCTCCACCAGGGGCGTGCCTATAAATAGGGAGGGAGTTTCCAACGACCAGCCAGTCTGCAGCCGACTGTTGAGGAGTTCACAAGAGAGCACGCAGTATCTCCTGAAGATGTCTACCGCAGCAGTAGACGAAACGTCGAGTAGAAGAACGACTGGACCACGGCCTATATGCCCGGAAGACGAACCTAATAGGGAAAATTCTAACTATTTATTAATTAAAATAAACCTCATAGTGTCACATTCTTTAAATATTTGATGAATTAATTTTTATGCTTTTTAATCATTTATATGTATAATACTGTAAAACATTAGCTCAGAATAGGTACGATAGTGCCAGTGACTACATTTTGTTAAATGGAAGAATTTGACATATTATTTGCTGCGAAGTTGTGGGTTTATGACTGTATTATCTGTCGCACATACGTAACAGTTTTGACTAGATAAACCAGGCACTTACTGTTGGACTGGCGTGGAGTAGAAAGTCATTCTCCAGTCGTAACTGTGCTGTCAAAGTGAGTGGAGCTCCAGCGCGATGGTGCTCACTAAATTATATTTTCTGCCCGTCGTAATATTTGTAACAATTCCCACCACATTTCTAATCACGTAAGTATCTTATATATATATATACAGATGTTTTCACGTTGGACCGTTTCTAATATTTGGACTTCTTGCGCCGAGCGAATTTCGATTAATTCTGATTGTTGTTTGCCAACGCAACAATGGATTGTTCTAATATTTGGCACAACGAACCGGTAATGTCAACATAAAGCAGTTCAGCCTACGCTTTCCTTAAAAATACAATAGAAATAATCCGAAATATGTCAATATAAGGAAAAGTAGATTATTGATCTAGCGAATTTCGAAAGATTTGACTTTTTTTCTTCACTCCTCCATAAATCTTCAATGCATAATATATATAGGCTCACAGTGACAAATAACCTGCATAAAATAGCATTACAGAATGGTAACGAATTAAACATAAATTTACCTTGTTATATAATAATAATAATAATAATAATAATAATAAATAATAATAATAATAATAATAATAATAATAATAATAATAATAATAATAATAATAATAATAATAATATTAATAACAATAATAATAACAATAATAATAATAATAACAATAATAATAACAATAATAATAATATTAATAATAATATTAATAATAATAATATTAATATTAATAATATTAATATTAATAATATTAATAACAATATTAATATTAATAATAAATATATAATATTAATAACAATATTAATATTAATAACAATATTAATATTAATAATAATAATAATATTAATAACATTATTAATAATAATAATAATAATATTTATTTATTTATACACCGATGTTCAATGTTTACACATCTTTCTGTGCCGAAATTTTTATTTTCCTACTCCATTCGCTATTCTTCCACTTAATGCTCTCCAGTCCTCTCGTTCTCCTTCCAGTTCTTATTTCTTGCAACCACGAGTTTCGAGGTCTTTCTTTCTTTCTTTCTTCTTCCAGGTGGAAACCATTCCAATATTTTTATGAGTAACCTTAATTCTTGCATTCGTTTTACATATCCATATTAATTTAATTGCTTAATTAAATAATAATAATAATAACAATAATAATGATAATAATAATAATAACAATAATAATGATAATAATAATAATAATAATAATAATAATAATAATTCCATTCCATTAGCGTAGTTAACCTTTCACATTACATAGGCTATACTTTTTACGTGCCACACGCCACATGGGCCTTATAGTGACACGACCTGTCGGGAGAGGGATTTTAACTTTGGATCACACACATACATTTTTTGACCACACAAGGTCATGTTGGGCTTCCCCGAGTGAGGGATGAGCTCAATTTCAGGGTCTCCTCCGAGACAACACAACATTAAGACGAAAGAGAGCATTCATACACATTCGTACTAAACATGGTGAATATGATAATGATGATGTTCGGGGACCGTCTGGGCCTTAAAGTATCCTGATATTTGTCTTACAGACGAGGAAAATTCCTGAAAAAGATCACCTAGGAAACTTGTCCCGACTAGGAATTGAGTCTGGGCCCGCTGCGTACGAGGTAGCTTCTTCGAGACCTGCGGTGGATGAAGAGATTAAAAAAAAATACAGATATTCTTCGAACCTAATAGATACTGAAAATTATCATATGTAAATAAATGTGTCAACGTGTGTCAACGCACTGGTGGCTGCACTGTTTTTTAGAACCAAACTGAGCATATGGAAATTAATTTGAAACAGACACACGCACACATATTTATAGGGGCTATACATACATACATAGATACATAGCCTACATATATGTAGGATATATACATCTATTTTTTCCCCTAATGCCACCATCTTGTCTTTTATGACATTTCTGGCTTTCTCCCCTGGCATTGGCGGAATTGTAATCCATTTCTTAGGTTGGGGCACCTGGAAGGCGGAGTTACGTTACCCCGATGATATGATGGGTGATAAATAGTAATGAAGCGCCAGGAGAGTTCTTAACCTAAACTTAACCTAAATTCCAGACCATGGACAACCACAGGGATAATTCGATTTAAGAAAAAATACTATAGTCTGACCGAGAATCGAACCCGGGACTTCATGAAAAGTAGTCAGTAATGCTAACCACTAGCTGATATATAGCGAGTGCATGTGTCTCCATGAGGGACTTACATATAGGCCTATATAGTGGGAGTTTGTTAAGCTAATTTAGTTACACTTATTTACCTACAGATGCCAATAAATGAGAATCGGCTATTACATCGCCTTAATGAGACATCTAGCAGCAACTGAGGTATTATTAGGATGAAAGGGGTCGGTAAATGTTGCTTAGAGGCCTCTTTATTCAGGCTTAAAGTTCTTTCACGAGGCTGTAAATCTTCAGACTCAGGACCCATGACTTAAAGTCGCTCCCGGAGGACTTGCTCGTTTTGATTTTTCCATTCTAAAAAATCCATGGACCCACGCTAGGTTTGAATCCACGACCCTCGGGTCTAGAGGTAAGGAACATTACCACTAGATTACAGCAGCCGACACATACATAGATATAGCAGTACATTAAAATAAGTAAGGTCGAATTTCAAAACTAGAGGGAAACAGTTGCCATTGATGCCACTTGTAAACTAAATGACTGAGCCGATTATACCGTTGATTAGACATTCGTCTGTCGAATGGGGACGTTAAGCCTGGTGGACTCCTTGGTGCTTTCGACAGGAGTAAACTACATGCCAGCACCAGGTTTCACCTTCTCTCTTCTCTTCATCAACATGCACTTTACACTACACAAACATAAACATATACTCATACTACATTGAAAGAAAAATCAATAGATCTGTCCAAATGAGCAATTTCGGCCCCTCCATGGATGTGCATGTCACATGCATGAAGGAAGTCAAGGAAGCCTTTGAACAAAGAATTTAAAATTTATTCACACAGTTCACTACCAAGATCAATACGATACAGCTTCTATCTACATAAAACACATTTATACACTACAGGGTGAAAATTATTTAAACCGACAAGCTCTGGGAGGTTGTAGGGGACACCAAAACAAATATTTTTCCCTAATGTCATTTTTTCCTATGAGGATTATTTAAACCGGTAGAGAAAGATTTCTCTAGCGGCAAATTAATTAAACCAACAAACACTTTTGCATTTTTTATTACTAAGAGACAACACATTAACACAACGCAATTACTTAAAATACAGTAGAGGTTCAAAAATGCCTCCATTGACATGTAAACAAAGCTTACACCGGCGGATCATGTTCTGTCTAACACGGGCAAAAACTCCAGGAGTATTGTTAATTGCTCCTGCTGCTGCTACTATCCAGGCAACCAGATCCTTTTCTGATGCAACAGGAGTTGTGTAAACAAGGTTGCGCATCTCTCCCCACACAAAAAATTCCAAAGGGGTCATATCTCTGTTTGATAACAAGGGAATGTTGATAAAACAACTGCAATTGTTTATTGTTGTCTCAATTAGTGACAGACATTTTAAATAACAGTTTCAGACTGCATATTAATTACATATATGAACATTTTTGGACCAAAAAAGAGATGAACAGATAGGTGAATGAAGAAGACTACATAACAATTAACTACATAGTCTTTATAGGAAGCCAGATATAATAAGAACAGTTAAGTCTCTAGACCGCGATGGGCAGGACATGTGGCACGAATGGGGGATGAAAGACGTGCATGGAAGCTTCTTGTAGGAAAAGCAGCAGGAAAACTCCCAGCTAGTAGACCAGGAATGAGGTGGGAGAATAACATTAACTATGATTTAAGGGAAGTCGATTATACAGGGAATGACTGGAAAACATTCGCTCAGGATAGGGCTTATGTCAGTGCGGTCATGAACATATGGGTTCGATAGTGCCAGTGTGTTAGTTATGCTTATGATGTATAGGAAGCGGCGAATGCTGCGGTTCATTTTCTAATACCAGCAAAGTCGAAAAATAAATATCACATGCATTAATTAAGGTAACATTTTTGCATTTTACTTTTCTTCCCCAGAAAATAACTTGAATTACACGCCGTTGTCAAAGGATACCAAGGCCTCTCTAGTAAATTCAACTTACTTCCCTAAAAGAGAATGGCAATTAGGCCATATTTAGTATAGGAGTGAGCAAAACAATTTATTGATAGTTTCAGCCCCGGCACGTGGTGTTACGTATAGTCTGGTAAAGTTAACAAACTGATATTGAGGTTAGCGAGAAGAGAGTGTACTCATGACGCTTGCCCTTGCACAATAACATTTTTAACGGAGTTTATGTAATCTAAAACCAGTTACAGCTTTAATAAAATTATTACTCTTTTAGAAAGCTCACTTTATTCAATACATATTCTTTTTTATCAATAAGACAAAGTTTAGCGCCAATAGTTTGTGGATGTAGAATGCAAATTAATTGTAAAGCATCGGGTCTTCTATGCCACCACGTTACCTATGAATATTCGATTGGAGAAAACTGACTGCGAGCGTCATGCTGGCCAATGTGATGACACGTTCCCGCTATTCTATGCCAGGAGGCCATATGCATTAGTGGGCAAGTTAGGGTGAGAAAATGTGAACATTAGTGTTAGATGGACAAGTTAGTGTTAGTTTTGGCATTATATAAACAGGGTGTTAATGAATAACACCGACAAACTTTCAGGTATTGTAGAGGAGAGTTAGACGAACAATTTGAGATAAGGACCTTGGGGTGTGTGAAGCCAAATTTTGAAGTTTATGACTTTTTTTTTAACTGGACGTTTGTACTTATTAATCAACAATGAAGCAAACTATGAATATGGCTTGTCTTGGGAATACTTCAGTTCTGCTCCAATAGTAGGTTAATTGCAAATATAGCAGCATTTTCAAAATTTTGAGCCATGAAGTTAAGTCTTTCGGCAAGAGCCAGTGCGCCACTGACAGTCTGTATTTCGTGCCCTGTCATGCAATCATATGTATTAGATGTCTGGTAGTGCAAACGTCGGTCGCAATTATAGCTCAGTCGGTAGCATGCTTATCATTGAATGTTGTATTGCCGGTTTCAAATCTCTGTTTTGTATTTTTATTTATTTTTTATTTTTATTCTTAGGAGGATATTACTTCTGTAGTTACTTAATTGGCTTTCTGATATTCTGTTTAAGCATTAGTATTTGTTTTTAATTAAACTAAAAAGCACATGTAATTTTTTTAAGTACTGTACATTTATTCAAACTTCTCATGCGAGTGCCCGTGATACTAATGACTGAAGTCTGTTTCACTATTGCTTTGAAACTTGTAGGAGCAACATTGTTTACATGAATGTTATGGCTAATGTTCATGCATTCAATGAATTAGCAGATATGCATTAAGTTTATGGTGAGGCAAGAGGAAATGCGCATGCAGCTGCACAAATGTACATAGAAAGATATCCTCGCACATCTTCACCATTCAAGTTTCCAAACCATCCACTGGCGTCTACGGGAAATTGGAACCCTGGTGGTGCATAAACCGGATTCCGGCGCAAGACGAACTCGTCGTACAATGGATTTTGAAGAAGTGCTCGACAGGATTCGAGAGAATCCTTCTACCAGTGCATGAGCAATTGCTAGTGCCATGAGTGCAAACTACGTCAGCGTGTGGCAGATCTTACAGGAAGAAGGACTCAACCCCTTCCACTTTTTGAAGGTACAGTGCTTGACACCGTTAGACTTCGGACCTCGTGTGCAGTTTTGTAACTGGGTCTCTGAGAGGCTGCTTGAGTAGTCTGATTTCTTTTCAAAAGTGCTTTTCACCGACGAGGCTTATTTTACAAGGGAAAGGGTTGTTCTAAATCAGAGGAATAACCATATTTGGGAAAATGAACATCCATTTGCCATTGTAGAGAGAGGATATCAACACAGGTCCGCCGTTAACATATGGGCTGGTATAATTTGCAATTACATCATTGTCCCCTATCTTCTGCCCCCACGGTTAAATGGTCGTGTGTACAAACAGTGTTTGATACACTTGCTTCCTGTACTCCTGGAAGTAGTCCATCTTGATATCCGACGTCAGATGTGGATTCAGCACGACGGAGCACCTTCTCACTTTGACAGGAATGTAAGGAACCATCTGGATTATGCCTTCCCTGGGCGTTGGATTGGTTGTGGTGGTCCTGTAGCATGGCCTCCACCTTCATCTGATCTCACTCCTGCAGATTTATTCCTAAGGGGACACCTTAAGAGCCTCGTATATCAGACTCCAGTTGACTCAGATGAGGAGTCTCTGGCGAGAATTTTAGCAGCCTGTGACGAAATCAGAAATACACCAGGAATCTTTGAAGGAGTGTGCGAGCATCATTTCTGCGCAGATGCAATTTATGCTTACTTCATCAAGGGCAACATTTTGAACAGTACCTATGATCTGATTTTGAAGCTAACATGAGTAACGAGATTTTATTTTTCTGTATGCTTAAATCATGCCTCCTTTTACTAAGTGTACTGTAATATAATATAACAAGTTGGTTTTCATATATTATTATTATTATGATTATTATGATTATTACTATTATTATGATTATTACTATTATTATGATTATTACTATTATTATGATTATTACTATTATTACTATTATTACTATTATTACTATTATTACTATTATTATTATTCCTGAATGTTAACATCTTTACTTTAAAATAAAATATGAATACGAATTTGATTTCCTTTACCATTTGTCCACTGGCAAGTCAAACAATAGTGGACCGTAATTTAATTATTAATTATAATTAAATTATAAATAATTTAATTAATAATTATTAATTTACTTATTAATTTTGTTATGCCTTTCCTTCATGTTTGTGCTAAGTTTCGCGTCATAACACTTGATGCTACATTCATACAGTATTATTTTAACCTGAAGTAATGGTTGCGCTAATGCATAAATAGCCTTGTTATTTCGACCGTCTGAACCATGTGATTTTCACTTACGAACACTTACTGTAGTTATCTCTTGTGCTATAGAGTATTCCTTCTTTTACCAGTAGTACAGAATATTGTCATTTATTGCTTTCGAGCATCGCACTAAAAGAAACTCTACAGTATTTTGTATTCTATTTCCTAACATCTTATACAAGAAAGAAAGAATGCAAAAAAATAAAATAAAAATAAAAGTTTAGCATGTCTAAGGTTTGAACCTTGTATATAGCATTCATAACGAACAATATTTTATACCTAGCACGTTACCACTAAGCTAAATGGTCTCAAGAAGTTAAACCCCAATAAAATTTAAGGCTATGTAACTGCTTGTCTACGAAATCTTCGAAATATTGTCAGCGGCGTACTGGCTTCTAATACATTTATTATTATAACTAGCAAATTTGAACCTCTAGACTACAAGTTGCATCTCTCAAATTGTTTATCTAAAACACCTCTACGATACCTGAACGTTTGTCGGTGTTATTCATTAACACCCTGTATATATATTTTTAAATGCCTTAAAATGAAGTGAATAAATTAGCTCAAGGTAACCTAAAATCACCATATTTGCAATATAAAATAGGCCTGTGTACAAATCATTACTCAGACAGTGTAGCCAACTTATCACAAAAACCTACTAACAAACAAATGAACGTTGAACTAATCTGGTGTACTAACTAACTCACTGGCACTATCGAAGCCGTAGGTTCATGTCCACGCGGACATACGCTCTCCATACATCCCTATCCTGAGCTAATGTTTTCTAATCATTCCCTGCATAATTTATTCCCCTCAAATCATATTTAATGTCATTCTCCCACCTCATTCTTGGTCTACCAACTGGGTGTTTTCCCTCTGGTTTTCCTACAAGATTTCCTACAAGAAGCTTCCATGCACGTCTTTCATTCCCATTCGTGCCACATGTCCTGCCCATCGCAGTCTACAAGACTTAACTGTTCTTATTATATCTGGCTTCCTATAGAGACCATGTAGTTCACTGTTATTTAGTCTTCTCCATTCATCTGTCTGTTCATCTCTTTTTGCTCCAAATATTTTCCTAAGAACTTTATTCTCAAATACTCGTAAACTAACTGTGTGTGTGTGTGTATATATATATATATATATATATATATTTAGCCCACAGTGTTCTGCCTTATGGCATGTCTTTCACTGCAATCATAGCGTTTTCATGCTATGTTTTGCAGCTTTACTAGGGAATTATTATATGTGTGGTAGCTTTCCGTTGTATTCCACACCGAGGGATGATAATGATAATTATGATGATGATTATGACGACCAGATGGTGTTCGGGGATCTTTTGGGCCTCAAAGCTACTTGGCATTTGTCTTACAGATGAGGAAAAACCCCGGAAAAAACCTCACCCAGGAAGCTTTTCCCGATTGGGAATCGAATCCGGGCCCGCAGCGTGACAAGGCAGCACACTACCTCGAGACCACAGCGGTGGACACACATATATATATATATATATATATATATATCAGGTAATTATAAACATACTGCAACAATAAATTACATTTTTTAAAGTGATCCCACTACAGGCCTCAGGAGGCCTTGGGGTAGTAGGAGGTTAGGGCTCCCACTTTTTCTTGACAATCGGCACTTGATTTCAGTCGGGTTGTCAGCCCTGCGTGACGGCCGCCTTTACCCTACAACAAGCGACTGGTACTCATTTCAGTTAGAGGCTGAGTCGACCCCAGGGCCATAGTGCCGCCAGAAGGTTTGGGTCAGTTTAAAAATCCTGACCCCCACCGGCACTTGAACCCTCGACCCTCCGGCTTGTAGCTCAGTGCCTTAACCACTACGCTACGGCGTGCCCCCATAAATTACATTAGAATCCCCAAAAAAATCTCAACTCCTGTCCGACTCGGAGCCGGGTCGAGGAATGAGAAGCGATGAAGTTTCTTTCACACGCGTCAACCGTGTCTGACGCACCATCACATGGGCAGATGAAATTAAAATATACGAAATGAATGAGATGACAGTGGAGAAATGGTGAAATGAAAGTTATAGCAGGGGAAGCGAGAGAAAAGCCTGCCCAAACACTGTTTCGTCCGTCATGAAACAAATACGCAAACTAGGGATCCCAACGTTGAGAGGCGATCATCTAGCCGCCTGCCCACATTGATGATCATCTGTTACGTGGTCAATATAGGGAGTAAGTCTGCTACGAATATGTTTTTTAGAATTTTGTACGAAGTTGAAAGTAATGAGGTACCTCTATAGTTGTTGCAATCAGTTTTATCTCCTTTCTTTTAGATTGGTACGATAATCGATTTTTTCCATTAATTTGAAAGGGATTTTTTCCCCAAATCATATTAAGTAACAGACTTATCTTGCCCATTAAATTTCTCTCAATGGTTTTATCAATTTTGCTGGGATCCAATCTGAACCTGATGGCTTTGTACATATTCAATTTTTATATGGCCATTTCAACCTCTAATGCAATTGATTCTGTGACTAGTATTTCTGTTATCTGTAAATAATCCCCTTCAATATCCTGTTCTGCATATACATTTAATAGCTTATTAAAGTAATGTTTCCATCTAGTTAAAGTACTCCTAGAATCTGCAATCATATCGCCATTCCTATAATGTATATCCTGGCCTGAAACCATTTCCTTTCTTATATTTTCTTTCATTGATTTCAACATAATTAATCTTCTCTCTGAAATGTTCCTTCGTCTTAGTCTTTAATAACCTAGTGGTTTCCCTTATGATGTTACCCAATTGTTGTAATTTGGAAACATACAATTTAATTAAACAGATGAAAGAGTTATTCCGTAAACCAGCAAAATCGGATCATAATTTCAAGTTGTTGACGAATTTGCTTAGTTCCTGCATGGCGGACTTTTTGAACAATGATGAAATATTTTTCTTTTCCGCATTGGGCTTTTTGTTTTTCAGGCTAAATAACACACGATAGTATATTACGATGCGAGGTTGGGAAATGGTTTTTACAGAAGCGAGGAAATGTTTAAAAACCGAGCAATAGCTGTAAAACACTCCACAAAGTGCGTTGTACATATTTTTTGCGCGATGGTGTTTTCAAAATAATAAATAATAGTAAAATAATAACATGTTTGTTGGAAATATTTGCGTTCATTATAAACAACTCACTAATGTTAACAGTGTAGGCAATGTTTTTTAGTTGAGACTACAGCAGGCTGTAACACAAATAATCATAAAATGGCGGCAAGTACGTATTTATTGTTTTATATTATTTCAAATAAAGTTCTGTTCATTTAAAAATGCAGTGATTAATTCGTATAATGTATATTGACACTACCTCTTGAATATGTTCTGTATATAGGCCTACATTGTATGTAGTATTCATAGAGGGCAGTGGTTTTACTTCCCGCACGTGGTTTGTAATATGTAATATTACGGTTGACAACCCCGAAATATAGGAAGTTGAACTTTCAATCATGGTCGGCATTGCTGTAAGTACAAAACGCACTGTAACGCAAAACATATCATATTTTGTCGTCAGCCTCATGAGTGACCAGACTTTTTGATTACAGTTCATGGGGAATTGGGTTCGATTGCCGGTCAGACAACAGGATGGATTTTTTTCTTAAATGGAGTTATTCCTGTGACGTCCCATCGTCTAGATTTAGTGGTTAAGTTTAGGTTTAAGAACTCTCCTGGCGCTTCATTATCATTCATTTATCACATACATATCATCGGGGTAATGCAACTCAGCCTTTCAGACGCCGTCCCAACTTAATTATAATTCCTCCAATACCAGGAAAGAATCAGAAATGTCACAGATACAATCTGGTGGCACTGAAAACAAATATTCGTGAGCAATAGAATAATAATATGATTATATATGGAATAAACGATTAATTTCAATTTTCAGGTATTCAGTATCAGTGTGGGATGGGCACGTAAATCCTGAATTACCGTACATTAGCGACACTGGAACATTTTCACCAGAGAGTTGTATTTTCGGACAATTTCTTAATATAGCTGCATTCGTACGTAAGTAATACAATAAATATAAGGTAAGAGGTATTAATTTCTCACAGAGTGGTCATTCTAATCATTATGTTCATCCGTTTCAGCTTCCCTTAAATATAATTTAGCTCAGAGTCTACGAGGATTAACAGTTCTTATTACATCTGGTTTTTCGTAAAGATCATGTAGCTCACTCCAAGTGTAAGTTGAAAATGTTAAAAGTGATTGTAACAACTACAGGGGCATCTCTTACTTTCAACTTGTACAACATTCTAACAAATTGATTATTAAGCTGACTTACTCCCTATATTAATGGCATACAAGGAGATCATCAATGTGGATTTAGAAGAAACAGTTCTACAATAGATCATATTATTAGTATGAGACAGATTTTAGGAAATAAATGGGAATATAATGACACTGTGTATCAACTAGGCCTATATTTAGACTTAAAAATATATACGATTCAATTAAAATGGAGAAGTTATAGTATCCTGCTGGAGTTCGGAATTCCTAAAAAGTTAGACTTACACGAATGTTTAGTGATTAATTAAAATAAAACTATTAAAGTTTTATACGATTTTCATATTTATTTTTAATACAAATTCTTTACAGCTGTTTCAGTACTTTGTACCTTCTTCAGATGAAAGAACGAAATTATTCGTCTGAAGAAGGTGAAAAGTATTGAAACAGCTGTAATGAATTTGTATTAAAGAGTGATTCCATGAAAATGTCATGCCGAGGTGAAAATTTTGAAATTGGTGCAAGAATAATTTTGATGACGTAATATATATCTTTAAAGATAATTTTTTTTTGATTCTACAGGATAATGTTTCAAATGTGTATTATTTTAACCTAATATTAGTGGTAGAACTTGTCATATTCCAAACCTGTAAAAACACGCAAAATTTTACACGAATTTGTTATTTAAATATTTGGTCGTATTAATTCGTTTTATTTCACAAACTCTCTTCTTTAAACCATACTTCGATTCTTCTTAGTCATGGATGCAATAATATTAATTGCATTTTGATGTTCTAGATACCTTAAATATGCCCTATAATTGTTAACTGTAAGCTATGGTCAGTCACTCACGGAAAACGTATAAATATTACTGTACACAACATAATTGTTGGATTAAAATTTCCTCTTGGATTCTACGTTATCGGTACACAACTAACAAAAAAATATTGATGACATTTCCATGCAAAGTCATTATTTTCCCGCTAGAGTCCCGTGATTGACTGACTTTTTGTCCTCTCATTTATAATGCTAATACGCATGGCGCACTCAGTTGCTTGCTGCTCTATGCTGAGGATTAGCATAAACATGATTTAGGAAATCTGGTATACTATTCGGCTCAGCTGTTCCATAAAATAATTACAGGCCCTTCTTGTGTGTCTTGAGCTAAAAGGCAGTCAGCGGAAGCATTTAAATATGTTCGGGAAAAGGTTGCTGTAAATGTAGCAGCCGTACATGTTGATTTCTCAGAAATTATACCTACAAAGAACAAAATGAGTTCCAGGCAGTTAATTACAATGATAAGCATATCTCTATATTAACTGGTTTTGCCTGGTTTAGATGGAAGGTGACACAGAAGTTCAGAAGAAATATTTTATTCTAGTGTCTGGTTATGTGACGTGACAAATGTTGTATAGATGTTTTTCGAACTGTAGGGACTTCTTCCAGTTGGACCAGCAGATACTTTAAATAGCCTATACATTTAGCAATGTGATACTGTTTATACTTACATATTTGGATTTAACATAAAACAGACCGAATAATTAAATATAGGAACGACTGGAAAGAACATATTGATAGAATGCCAGAAGAAAGATTTCCAAAATTATTGCTAAATTATAAATCGCACAGAAAGAGAAATGTTGGACGCCCACACAGAAGATGGTCTGAACAATTTAAACAATTATAGTTTTCATGAAACCGGAACGAGCCAACAGGCTTAATCCCTGGATGATTATGATGATGATGGAACTTCTTTGAATCGTACCATGGAAAATAGGAAAAGAAGATAAAAATTGGTGCAGAATTCTGTAATATTGTGAGCTCTAAACCAACCAAATAACTGTTCAGGAGTCACAAAATTATGTTGAAGAAGAAAAGATATTTCTAGAAAAAACAATTTGAACGTCTTGCAACTATCACCGTAACTCATTGCATTCACAATGTGAAATTGTTGGACCCGTATCTTATAGAGTATGCACAACTGTCAAACTAACAATCAGCGCAACAAATTCACAAGTTCGTGTGAAAAAAAAAGATAGGACTAGAAAGCCCTTGGCCTACCATCCGGCTGCTGATCTCACATCCATAAAATATATCAATTGCGGAGGTGGACAACTATCTAGCCAATATTGGAGTGACATATGGTCAGCCGCTATAACTGGTTTTCTGGACTGTAGCCATTAAATATGGCTGCCCAAATTATTCACGATTCTGGGCGGGTACCAGTCCAATTGTGGCCGCAATTCCATCAGAATTTCTTTTTTTTTCTCATGAGTACTCGAACCAGTGCTCTCTATTAAGGCAACTTGCCTCAAACCGTTCAACTGCAGCATGGGACTTCGCGTGTGACAGGAAACATTATTTTTATTAATGGGAGTGTAATAATACTGCGTAAGCAAATCTGATACATCGATGTTATGAAATGAGTCTCCAGGCTAATAACAATAAGAGCTCCGTTTATAAACAGAATTCACTATGCCAGCAATTGGACAGCTTACTCATGTGAATAATTTATTTTGAAAGTACATGCATATTGGTAAACAATTAACTACGTTATGGAAGGCATAATTATAGTTAATTCCATGTTAATGTATTTTTTTATTTCAATGGTTCAATCTAGAAATAAAAAATATTAAATCTTACATCAGGTAAATTGTAATCAGTTATTATGTATATATATATATATATATATATATATATTATATATATATATATATATTTATTTATTTATTTATTTATATATCCACCACTGTGGTCTCGAGGTAGCGTGCTGCCTTGTCACGCAGCGGGCCCGGGTTCGATTCCCGGTCGAGACAGGCTCCCGGGTGAGGTTTTTTCGAGGTTTTTCCTCATCTGTAAGACAAATGTCAGGATGCTTAGGGCCCAAAGGTCCCGAAAATCAACCGGCCATCATATCATGTTTATCATCATCATCATCATCATCCTTCACCGGTGTGGAAAGCAACGGGAAGCTACCACACCTATAAATCCCTAGTAAAACTACAAAGCAAAGCATGAAAATGCTATGATTGCAGTGAAAGACCTGCCGTCGGGCAGAATTACTATGGATGGATATATATATATATATATATATATATATGGTCTATTTAACAATAGAAAATGCCCTTTATTATTAAGATTAAATATTTTTGTTATTTTGCATAATTTAGAATGGTACATGGTAAGCGAGTTAATTTAATTACACAATTGATTTAAATTAATATTTATTTTACAGCAAGATTAAATTTTACATTTGTTGTAGAATTTATAAAGTATATGTAGTTCTTTATTAATCTCGGTTACTAAAGCGATTTATCTAGTTTCATGTATTTCGTTACATTGTTGTAATATTTGCATTTTGAAATTCTAAATAAAATTCAGATATGTCAGTCAGTCACAGAATACAGTCAGACAGTCACACATCACATGTTAGATCATAACTACAGTCTTAATTGTGATTTAGGATTGTTTTTTTTTATTTAGAATGTAACTCGAAATGTGCCATCCAACGGTATTTTGGAAAATTGAATTAGGAATGCCGTTTCTGAGAATGATGTAGATTATCATAAGTAATGCCACGAGTGATTTCCAAATTATCGATAAATTCACGACTCACGAAGTGAGGAGTGAATTTATCTAGAGAATTTGGAAATCAAGAGTGGCATTTGTTAGGACTATTTAACGAATAAAATTAAGCTGTTTACTCACAAATCATTATTTAACTATAGTTATTTTAAAATATTTATATATTTAATGTAAACGGCGATGTTTGAAAACAAATGAGAAGCGATAGGTACGCTTCATCTGCTTCTTTTGTTTATCACTGCAACCAGATCATACTATTTATTGCCAAAGGAACGCAATATTGTAAGAATGCACCCTAGTGGAGAAAAAATGAAACACATCAAACTGTATATTAATTCATTTCTGATGTCGTATGATGTAAATATGAAAATTATATTTTTCTGGATTGTTACCTGGGAAAAAATACATTTAAGAAAGTGCAAACAGTGTTTTTTTTTTTTGGTGGTATAATCAATTGCTACAAATGTTTTTATATTAACTCCCGCATGCGGCATGTGTTGACATTCATGCACTATATATACAATCTGATAGCCGTATTTCTCACAGGCTCAGTCACTGCAAAATAATGGTCAGATCTGTTCAGAATATTAAAAAGGAGGAGCTTTCTTTAATATGGTAATTATAACACTGATAAATATTTCGTGAAACACGACTCTGATTGGTTGTAAAAGAGAGATCATTGAAGCGTGATTGGCCATTGAGTCCTATTTGGGGCATGAGTTAAATAGCCATGGTAAGGTGCATGATGAGCTGACATTTGTGTCTGTCCGTCACATACTTTGATAGATAAGAAATAGCATTGCATTTCTTCAAAAGTTGTATGTTTATGAACAGTCTTAATCACACACTTTTCCTCTATCATATCACGTAGACTATTTAACTCATGCCCCAAATGGGAGTCAATGACCAATCACGTTTCAATGATTTCTGTATTACAACCAATCAGAGACGTGTTTCACGAAATAATTATCAACGTTAGGATTATCATATATTAAGCAAAGCTCCTCCTTTTTAATATTCTGAACAGGTCTGACCGTTATTTTGCAGTGACTGAGCCTATAACAAATACGGCTACCAGATTGTATATAATAGTGCTTACATGTCAACATTTGTAGCAATTGATTATACCACCAAAAAAAGAAACCACTGTTTGCACTTTCTTAAATGTATACGACATCAAAAATGAATTAATATACAGATTGATGTGTTTCATTTTTTCTCCACTAGAGAGCATTCTTACAATATTGCGTTTCCTTTGGCAATAAATAGTATGATCTGGTTGCAGTGATAAACAAAAGAAGCAGTAGAAGCGTAGGCTACCTATCGTTTCTCATTAGTTTTCAAACATCACCGTTTACTTTAAATATAAAAATATTTTTAAATAACTGTAGTTAAATAATGATTTGTGAGTAAACAGCTTTATTTTATTCGTTAAATAGTCCTAACAAATGCCACTCTTGATTTCCAAATTCTCTAGATAAATTCACTCCTCACTTCGTGAGTCGTGAATTTATCGATAATTTGGAAATCACTCGTGGCATTACTTATGATAACACTCCTAAATTCAACCAATTGCAATATTTATGCAAGCATTTTGCTGCAAAAGTGTACTGTAAATGTCAGTCAGTCACATATGGAATTGCTCTAAAATAAATAAAATAAGTTAAAATATACCTTCTTAGGTAAAATCCGTCGTCCTCAGCTTATAAAATATGCAATCTTTATGCCTGTAGGCCTTTCAGAACATCCGTCCCATCTTCAGCAGTTCATTCTTCGCTACAGCGACCAGTATGATGTTTGATGTGGCTTTGTCGTGACTAAAGCTTCTTCCTGACCATATCGTATAGTGGGTTGTTTAGTCTGGGAGTGCCTTCATTTATTAAAAGCTTGTTGCCTATTTCCTTGATAATTTCCAGGTCTTCCAATATGTTGATTTTAGTTGGATTTCCCTCTTTGTGTACTATTGTAAGGGTGTCTTCTATTGAGTTCATTCTATGGCCGGCGTTTATAATGTGCTTAGCGTAATTAGACTTTCCATATGCGTGTACGAAATCGTTACGATGCTATTTAAATCTTACGTTGAAGCTTCTTTTCGTTCTATCTATATAGAACTTGTCACAGTCTTTGCATGTTAATTTATATACACCCTTGCCATTAAATTTATTAGGGCCTATGTTTTTCTATTTTGTTACTTATTACATTATTTAGTTTATTATTAGTTTTGTAGGCTATGTTTAAGTTTTTATTTATTTTTCTCAATGTTTTTGCCAATTTTATGGTTTCGTGTCCTGTGTAAGTTAGTGTAATCCATGTATTATTAATATTCGTTTCTCTTTCCAGTTTTGTTATTTTATTTATATCGGTTCTCCGCTTTTGTTTTCTTACAAGTTTCTCTATAATTTTGCTGTTGTATCCATTGTTTCTAGCCATTTTTTGATGTACCGCAATTCCTTATTGTAATTAATTTTGATTAATGACAGTTTTAGCATTCTATTAATTAGGCTCTTGAATACGCTGATTTTTTGTTGGTACGGATGTCTTGATTTATTGTTAATTGCAAGCATATTAGTTGTTGGTTTTCTATATATATGTATTTCAATTCTTTTTTGTTTTTGTGTTTTTAACTATGTTAAGATCCAAAAAATATATTTTGTTGTTTTGTTCAATTTCTTCTGTGAATTCCAGTTTATTGTGCATATTGTTTAATTCTGATAGAATTTCTTCTTCTTTTCTGTCTGTACTTTTATAAATGATTATAATGTCATCTACGTATCTAGCGATTAATTTTATGTCTATTTTTGTGTTAATCTTTCGTAGTGTGTATTTTCTAAATGTTGTATGAATATTTCTGATAATATCCCTGAAGTTGGAGATCCCATAGGGATTCCATCTTCTTTTATATATATCTCATTATTAAATTGAAAGTAATTCTGTGTCAGTATGGTTTTTGTGATATTATGTAATTGATTTATGTAGTTTGGATTCAAATTGTTTGTTTCTAATTTTTATGTAAGCCTATGATTTCCCTTGACAGAGATTTAGGCGCTCTCCCCCTACAGGGAAGAATTTGAACTATACTAATTTTTAGTTACACTTGTTTTCGTATAGATGTAATTTTGAGTGGTCCGTCGTCAGCGTTCCGCCTCATACTGACATCTAGGAAACCAAGGTAGTACTAGGACGGGAAAATTCGGTAAATTTTGCTTAGAGGCCTCTTCATCCAGGCTTAATGATTTTTTACGAGCCTGAAAATCTTCAGACTCGGGACCCACGGCTTAAAGTCCCTCCCGGAGGACTTGCTCCTTGGATTTTTCCGTCCTAAAAAATCCATCGACCACGGCCGAGTTTGAACCCGCGACCCTCGGGACCTAATTTTTGCTTAATTATATTTAGTATTTCTTCTATTGGAATATTTGTATATAGATTTTTTATATCGAAAGTTAAACAACGATATTATACATACAAAAGCAGACAAAGGAAACACAACAGTACTAATAAAAAACGATGACTACATTCTAAAAACAAAACAATTTATAGTTGAAAATAAATTTAAGAAAATAGATAAAGGTCCTACAGCCAAATTCAACAGAACTTTAAAAGAAATAACAAAAACATGCCCTATGATAATTAACAAGAATGAATCTAACAAATATAATAATATGTATATAAACAATAATCCAACAATTCCATTAATGAAAGCTCTACCCAAAATACATAAAGAAAATATTCCAATACGGCCAATAGTCAATTGCATCAACGCTCCCAATTATAAACTTTCTAATTTAATTGCACACAAATTGAAGAAAGATATTAACTTAGAGGATAAATACACAATAATGAATTCCTACGAAATAGCAGATAAACTCATAGACATCGAGGTGAATAATAATACAAAAATGACAACTTTCGATATAAAAAATCTATATACAAATATTCCAATAGAAGAAGCACTAAATATAATTAAGCAAAAATTATAAACAAACAATTTGAATCCAAACTACATAAATCAATTACATAATATCACAAAAACCATACTGACACAGAATTACTTTCACTTTAATAATGAGAGATATATAAAAGAAGATGGAATCCCTATGGGATCTCCAACTTCAGGGATATTATCAGAAATATTCATACAACATTTAGAAAATACACACTACGAAAGATTAACACAAAAATACGACATAAAATTAATCGCTAGATACGTGGATGACATTATAATCATTTATGAAAGTACAGACAGAAAAGAAGAAGAAATTCTATCAGAATTAAAAAAATATGCACAATAAACTGGAATTCACAGAAGAAATTGAACAAAACAACAAAATAATTTTTTTGGATCTTAACATAGTTAAAACACAAAAAGAAAAAAAATTAAAATAGATATATACAGAAAACCAGCAACTAATATGCTTGCAATTAACAATAAATCAAGACATCCGTATCAACAAAAAATCAGCGTATTCAAGAGCCTAATTAATAGAATGCTAAAACTGCCATTAAACAAAATTAATTAGTCCATCGCTGTGGTCTCGGGGTAGCGTGCTACCTTGTCACGCAGCGGGCCCGGGTTCGATCCCCGGTCGGGGCAGTTTTTCTGGGTGAGGTTTTTATCGGGGTTTTTCCTCACCTGACAAATGTCAGGAAAACTTTAAGGCCCAAACGGTCCCCGAAATGATATGGCCATTGGAATCATCATCATTCATATTCATCTTAGGTTAAATTTAAGATTAAGGACTCTCCTGGCGCACCATTATCATCACCCATCATATCATCGGGGCAACATAACCCCGAATTCCAGGCGCCCCAACCTCAGAAGTGGGTTACAAGTTCGCCATGCCAGGAGAGAAACCAGGAATGTCGAAAGACAAACCTGGGGCATTTGAAAAAAAAAACAAAAAAACAAAATTAATTACAATAAGGAATTGCGGTACATCAAAAAAATGGCTAGAAACAATGGATACAACAGCAAAATTATAGAGAAACTTGTAAGAAAACAAAAGCGGAGAACCGATATAAATAAAATAACAAAACTGGAAAGAGAAACGTATATTAATAATACATGGATTACACTAACTTACACAGGCCACGATACCATAAAATTGGCAAAAATATTGAGAAAAATAAATAAAAACTTAAACATAGCCTACAAAACTAATAATAAACTAAATAATGTAATAAGTAACAAAACAGAAAAACATAATAAATTTAATGGCAAGGGTGTATATAAATTAACACGCAAAGACTGTGACAAGTTCTATATAGGTAGAACGAAAAGAAGCTTCAACATAAGGTTTAAAGAACATCGTAACGATTTCGTACACGCATATGGAAAGTCTAATTACGCTAAGCACGTAATAAACGCCGGTCATAGAATGAACTCAAAGAAGACACCCTTACAATAGTACACAAAGAGGGAAATCCAACTAGAATCAACCTATTGGAAGACCTGGAAATTATCAAGGAAATAGACAACAAGCTTTTAATAAATGAAAGCACTCCCAGACTAAATAACGCACTATACGATATTGTCAGGAAGAAGCTTTAGTCACGACAAAGCCACATCAAACATCATACTGGTCGCTGTAGCGAAGAATGAACTGCTGAAGATGGGACGGATGTTCTGAAAGGCCTACAGACATAAAGATTACATATTTTATAAGTTGAGGACGACGGATTTTACCTAAGAAGGTATATTTTAACTTATTTTATTTTATGTCTCTCCACCTCAACGGTTTTAACAATGAATTTTATTAGTACTGACTCTAAAATAAATATGAAAATTTTCGTTTGAAGTAAAAACTACTGAAACAGCTACAACGAATTTGTATTAAAATAAATATGAAAATCGTATATAACTTTAAGAGTTTTATTTTATTTAATCACTAAACATAATGGATTTTCATTAAGTAAACACCAAATCAATTGATTACTTTTACGAATGTGTCTAAATGGCACAAGGAGTAGGGTGCAGTTTTCAAATACTTTTGAATTCACAATGGATTAAAGGAAGAAGATGCACTATCTCCTCTACTGTTCACTTTTGTATTAGGCAATTCCATCTAATGTTTAGAGAAGGAAGAAGGCCTTGAACTCAATGGTATCTACATATAAGCTGTTAGTTTATGCTGATGATGTAGTATTATCAGGCAATAGCAAGTAGATACTAAAGGCCAACACACACTCTCTATTTGATCAAAACTAAGAAATTGGGACTGGAAGTAACCATCAATAACACAAAATTTATGTTCATACATAGAAATACATTATATAATGAAAATTAATAATTAATAGCAAATGAGGCAAATTTTAGAGAAGTGGCTGAAGTCAAATATCTAGAAACAATAATTATATATATTTAAATGCACAAACAAATTAGACATATGCTCAATTTTTGAAATGTATGCTATTATATATTTCAGGGACTCTTCTTGTCATCCCAACATCTCTCAAAAAACATTAAACTGAAAATATATAACGCTGTTATTCTGCCAGTTATATTACATGGATGCGAAACATATACTATTACTTTAAGGGAAGAAAGGAGAAAGAAGTTCTTAGGAAAATTTTCGGACCATAAGAGAGAAACAGGCAGGTGAATGGAGAAGGCTCCATAACAGTGAGCTACGTGCTTTTTATGGGAAATCAGACGTAATAAGAAATTTGCAAGAATTATTTTCACGCATATCATTTCTTCAAGATCTCATAGCGTCCGAAATATATATTTATGATCACTGGTTGCTTAAGTCAAAATCCTCAATTTAGATTCCTGTATCATCTATTACTTGTACAAGTTAAATCTGCACGTGGAAAGTATGCTAGGAATGTGTCGTCTATTCTCCTCCTCCCCATACCATGTTGCAATTTCCTGTCTCATGTGTTGTGTTATTTGGCTGCGAGGGAAGAACTGGCAAATACTGGCTTTTTAAATGATCCGACAGCTTCAGCATTCGTTGACCAATTGAATAATCCGACAACCATGTTACTACTGGGAATGAGCTATCCCTCCTTTGCTTTCCTCATTCCATGTTGCCAAATGCCGTCACCTGCATTGTGTTGTGAAGCTGGTAATAGAGAGATAACAAACACTGTGATTTTAAATGGCCCGATACCTTCAGCAGTCGTTGGCTAAATGACTAATTTGACAATCATGTAATGATATTTCACATGTGTTTAGGGATTCTCCCTCCAAAGAGAAACAGTTTGCGCTACACAATTCTCCTCTATAACTATTTCAAGCTAAGTTCCAGTTGTAATGGAACAATCCAAATGTATGACTGCATTTTGATTGGTCAATAAATGGTTTTACCTTTAAGCGTATAAGAAAATGTAGTTTGCTCTCTAAGACCCGAAATAAAGGAAGTACAAATAATAAAAACTATATATTACATGTCTACATAAGTTATATGGGAGAATCTTAAAATATATCATTGCAATTTAAATACATTAAATGAACAATGCTTTATTCTTACGCATGCGGAATGCAGAAAACATTGAAAATTTCATTGTTTCACAATGGCAAAATGTCTGTAGAATTTCTTAAACTTTGGAAAAGAAAGAATTTGAAAAAAAAAACGGAGAAAAGTACAGTATTTTGAATATTTTTAAACAGTTTTCTGAAAAATATCCCATATTAACCATTGAGGAAGTGGTGAAAATAACAGCAGAATTTTTAGGTGAGTCAGTATTAAGCACAAATTTTGAAATTAAATTGTAAATAAAGAAGATCGTGGAAAAAGCGTAAATGTGTAATTGATTAGGTCGGCCCACATGTACATAATGTTTGTCATAATTAAACAAGAAATGGAGGAACTTCTTAATTATTGCTTCCACTTTGCGTTGTATTCAATCTTATTTCCCGTAAAATACTATCTAAGAACAATGTTGCTATCGTACACAATTCACTCATATGGCGGGTAAAAGTAGCACTGCGGTTCCCTCAATAGACGGAGTCGGATATTATGAAAGTTTGTTTACAGTACACTTGGAATTTAGCTCGGAATTGGTATAACCATTCAGACTTAACTTGAGCGAGTAATATGTGATTTTGATTCTAAAGTTTGGTGATACCCAGTATGTTATCCATATGCAAGTTGATCCCACTGTATAGTATGATTGTTACTGTTTCAGTGTCGATATGCGTGTACTTGAGGTATCTGGAGGTGAAACACTACCCGGAGCTCTCAGGATCTGGACTGGCGATCAGTCCTAAACTGAACCGAGCGACCTTCATCCTGGGACAACTGTCCTGTTTGGGGCTCGATCTGGTCGCTAACTTTCAAGAAACGAACGTTCCAGCCATGCACATGGTTGGAGCTAATCTGCTCTTTGTGATTGGCACAATACATTTTTTACTACAGGTAGGCCTAAGAATATTTTATGTAATTTACCAACCTGAATGTGGGGGTAACATCAGATGGGAAACCACTAGGTATTAAAGAGTAAAAATAGGAAATATTTCAGAGAGAATATTGATGCTCTTGAAATGAATGAATAAATATGAACATCAGAGAATTATATCAGGGAATTAGGATAGAAAGAAAATAGTTTCAGGCTAGAATATACATTATTACCATTAGGCATAGGAATTTACCTGAAATGAAAATTAAAAAGTCGCTCTAGCGGTCGCAATTTTCGACGTTTTATAACGAAACTCAGTATATGATATTAAAATAAACCGAGGTAGGTACTGTCCAAAACTCAGCGATATACGACCATTAGAAGTGGGGGTTTATATGAAATGCGAAAATATTTTTCTAGCAAATCGGCATGTTTGGTTCATCACAATGTATAACTTACACATTTTCAGGTAAGGCGAGTATTTAGCTGTTATAATGCTCTAAAACATTAGGTGTAAGACATTTAAAAATCATATTTAATTTATTTATGGGGTAGTAGCGCGCGCCGGGCATTACCTTACTAAGCCTATACCCTAGCTTGCTGATTCACGGATGGTTAAGTAATTATTTGATACTGTATAATCTAATTTATAAAAATGAATGTTTGTTTGTTTGTTCGTACTTTATGCGCGGCCATACTGTTGATCCGATTGTGATGGGGTTTTTTGCAAAATATTCAGGAGATTCCCGGGATGAACATAGGCTATAAGAGAGTTGTGATATTCAACCCCTTCACTCCCAAAAAACCCTTTGTAGTGAAAAACATGAAATAAAGTCCCTATTTTTACGCTTAAATGGCTTACGCTGCCTAAACCGTAACACATACACCAGATTAATGTACACAGAATTGAATATCTCAAAATACTATACAAAAAAGTCCGCGAAAGCATATATTTACCTTTTACGGATAACTCACAATAACCATTTTTGTCTTTCATTGATGCCAAGAAGATCGGGATAAACAGATTCCCGGGCACGCATAACAGCGCACGGCTGGTGGTAAGAACACATTAACATTACATTTATTTAGGAGTAGCAGCGTACGTCGGGTATTAGCTAGTTGTCTAATATAATGTAACAGGATTCTGTTTTTTGCCACCATTTTGAGAATGTGAAATGTTGAATGTAACCAGCCTGCGGCCAACTAACCTCCTGTTAACTTCTAGCCTGACTGAATTCGTGACTGTCTTAAGCAAACTTTCCTTTTTATAATTATCTGCTTATTGTAATTAAATTATATGATGTAACTTCTTGCAGTTTTTAGCGAATTCCGAAGGAATTGAGGTTGTTCTCGTGAAAATATTTTTTTAAAAAAATTGTACAGATCTTAATCCACCCTATCTATTAGACACCGAGAATTATAGGCATATATATAACTAATTAACTCACTGGCACTATCGAACCCGTAGGTTCATGGCCGAGTGGATACAAGCTCTCCATACATCCCTATCCTGAGCTAATATTTTCCAATCATCCCCTGTATAATCTGCTTCCCTCAAATCATGAATAATGTTATTCTCCCACCTAATTAACAGCCTACCAACTGGGCGTATTCCCTCTGGTTTTCGTACAAAAAACTTCCATGTACCTCTTTCATTTCCCATTCGTGCCATATGCCCTGCCCGTCCCAGTCTACAAGACTTAACTTTTCTTATTACATCTGGCTTCCTATAAAGATCATGTAGCTCACTGTTATGTAGTGTTCATATGTATGTTTGTGTGTGTTGTGTTTATATATATATATATATATATATATGGCATGATAAGAAAAATAAATGCCTGGACGGGATTCGAACCCGGAACTCTGAGTCTGTACCTCAGTGTGTTATCCATTACATATATATATATATATATTATATATATAGTGGTTACGTTCCTTGCCTCTGCACCAGAGGGTCGCGGGTTCAAACCCGACTGAGGTCGATGGATTTTAAGTTGAAAAAATCAAGGGAACTAGTCCTCTGGAGGGACTTTAAGCCGTGGATCTCGATTCTGGAGATTTTCAGGTTCGTAAAAGAACCTCAATCCTGAATAAAAGGCAATATTTTACCGACCTTCATCCAACGAAGTAATACCTTAGTTGCCACTAGATGTCTCATTGAGGCGATGTGCTAAACATATGTCACTAGTTGACAACTGTAGGTAAAGAAGCGTACCGTAAGTAAATTAGTTTGGTTAAGAAACTCCCGCTTGGGGCGGGGCATATGAAATGTGAACACACAGATCTTCTTTTTCTTCTTCACTTCACGGACTAGACAAATTGTCTGTTCCGCCTCACAGTTGTTCTGTCCATCTTTTCATTGGCCCTCATACATTCCTTGAACCTCTTGGCTTGTAGTTAAATGCTGCTTTCGGTAATATTGTTACATTCATACTTTCCACATGTCTAAACCATTTATTTCTAAATTCTTTGATTTATTTCATTCAGTGGATATATATATATTTAACTCTGTTCGTATATCTTCATTCTTTATTCGATCCAATCTTGTGCAGCCTTTTGTTCTTCTACGGAAGTTCATTTCTACGATTTTTATTCTACTTTCTACTATCCAAACTCATCTCTCTCACAATACACACACATATACAGGGTGTTTCATAAAGGTTGGCGCAAACTTAAATGGTTGAATGTACACGATAATAGAAGCAACAATGTCCCAATAAACATCGGTCCGCAAACGAGCCGTTTGCGAGATAATTACGAACGTATGGTTACAAGCCGCCACTGACGTCATTGTTTGTAACATCGTACTAGGTGATTATCTCATTGGGCCACACATTCTTCCACGAAAACTTAATGGACGGAGGTACCTTAGGTTTCGCGGCGTCATCTTCCAGGATTGCTTTAGGATGTTTCCCTTCAGCAACGTCGGAGTTTGTGATAAATGCATGATGGAGCTCCGGCACATTTTGCTGCTGCTGTGAGACGGCATCTAACGCGCAGATACGGCCAAAGATGGATAGGTCGAGGCGGATCTGTACCTTGGCCTCCAAGATCACCTGATCAAAATCCTTTTGATTTTTATGTCTGGGGTCACCTCAAAAGCGAAGTGTACAGCACACCCGTTAACACGATTGAAGAACTGGAGCAGATAGTTGTACATGCTTGTCAAAAATTCAGAAATGATCCAGGGATTTTCGAAAGAATTCGACATTCATTGCAGAGACGAGCTCAGTATTGCATCCAGATGCAAGGAAGACACTTTAACATCTCCTTTAACAGGTAACCCATAAGTGAAGTGAACTGTGAAATGTGAACTAAATGAGATGAAAAATTAATAGTAAAGTCTAAATTCAAATAAATTTTTACTAACTAGGACGATGTTTACAATGAAGTCAGTGGCGGCTTGTAACCATACATTCGTAATTATCTCGCAAACGGTTCGTTTGCGGACCCATGTTTTTTGGGACAATGTTGCTTCTATTATCGTGTACTTTCAACCATTTAAGTTTGCGCCATCCTTTATGAAACACCCTGTATATATATATATATATATATATATATATATATATAGTCCACCGCTGTGGTCTCGAGGTAGCGTGCTGCCCTGTCACGCAGCGGACCCGGGTTCGATCCCCGGTCGGGACAAGCTTCCTGGGTGAGTTTTTTTTTCTGGGTTTTTCCTCACCTGTAAGGCAAATGTCAGGAAGCTTATGGCCCAACGGTCCCCGAAAATCATCCGGCCGTTATCATCATCCATATCATTATCATCACCATCCTTCACCGGTGTGGAAAGTAACGGGAAGCTACCACACCTATAATTCCCTAGTAAAGCTGCAAAGTTATAGTATGAAAATGCTATGATTGCAGTGAAAGACCTGCCTTCGGGCAGAATTACTATGGATGGATATATATATATATATGTGTGTGTGTGTGTGTGTGTTGTGAGAGAGTTGAGATATATATATATATATATATATATATGACACGAAGAGAAAAATCAATGCCTGAGCCGGGATCTGAACCCGATACTTCTAAATCTGAACGTTAGCGCGCTCGTAACTGCGTCACGCGGGCATTCCAGCACAAACATATATGATTCTCTATCAAGAGGGATAGCAGGACATTGGTCGAACTGGATAGGATCGGTGAAATATGTATATAATGTATAAATCAGTAAAAAAAAGTCATTACTATGTATGATTTTAGTCATCTCATCCCTTGACCCGACCCCGAGTTGGGCACGACTTGATATTTTTAATAAACAGTGAGTGAAAGCGTAGCAAAAAGTAATGTTTCCCGGATTTGATAAACGACATTTCGTATAACCGCGGGTGTCAATACACCAACTATATATGGAAAAAGATTACCCATTCATTAAGTTTTATCTTTTAAAAAAACTGCAAGGTCGGCTATGAGTCATTTACACGTTTTAAAAACTTGTCGGTTAGTTGTTTTCTCATTTATTACCACCTCTTGACAATCAGGGAACATTATTCACTACGGATTGTGCTAATGTTAGCCAATTCCAAAGCATTATGAGGTTGTTCAAAAGAAAACATTTTTTTTACAAATCTAGGACAGTCATATTATTTAACAGGCACTGAAAATGACCATGGTAGTTTTTATCCACCTTGTCCTAACTCACTGGCACTATAAAACCCATAGGTTCATGGCCGCGAAGATATAACTCTCCATATATCCATATCCTGAGCTAATGTTTTCCAATCATTCCCTGTATAAAATAAAATAAGTTAAAATATATCTTCTTAGGTAAGATCCGTCGTCCTCAACTTATAAAATATGTATTCTTTATGCCTGTAGGCCTTTCAGAACATCCATTCCATCTTCAGCAGATCCTTCTTCGCTACAATATCTAATATGATGGTTGATACTGCTGGTCACGACAGCACCACATTAGGACCAGCAGCATCAACCATCATATTATATATTGTAGCGAAGAAGGCCCTGATGAAGATGGAATGGATGTTCTTAAAGGCCTACAGGCATAAATAATACATATTTTATAAGTTGAGGACGACGGATCTTACCTAAGAAAGTATATTTTAACTTATTTTATTTTATGACTTTCCACCTCAACGGTTTTAACAATGAATTTTATTAGTATTGATTCCCTGTATAATCTACTTCCCTCAAATCACAGTTAATATTATTTTCCCACCTCATTATTGGCCTAACACTTGGGAGTTTTCCCTCTGGTTTTCCTACAAGAAGCTTCCAAGCACCTCTTCCATTTTCCATCTGTGCCACATGTCCTGCCCATCATAGACTACGAGACTTAACTGTTCTTATTATATCTGGTTTTCTATAAAGCCCATGTAGGTACTGTCTTGTAGGCTTCTCCATTCACCTGTCGGTTCATCTCTTTTTCTATTTAATTAAATAGAAATAAAACTTATAGTTTTATGTGATTTTCATATTTATTAAAATATAAATTAGTTATCAGTGGCGTGTATTGGATATTTTTTTAGGATAAGCAATTTGGGAGTAAATGCCAACAATTTTTTTACTGAAATGTCGTATTTTCCGTTTCGAAAGTCATGGAGAGGAAATGAGTTTCTTTTGGATTTTGACACTTACCCCCTTTCCAATTTAATTCCGTCTAAAAGTTTAATTACCTTATATAATATATATATATATATATATATATATATATATGAAAATCAATTTTAGATTCAGTAATTTAGATTAATTATTATTTTTAGAAATATTGAATGTGAAATATTTCGACAAGTAAATTCTCTGTTTTTCGGTAATTCCATTTTATTCACTAAAATACAGCTATGCAATATATATATTGTTCAAATGTTCTAAAAATAATAATCAGTCTAAATTACTAAATCTATAATTTGTTTGACACAGTACAGTGTCAAAAATTTGTACGTACATTTGTCTGTATTTTGTTTTGGTGTAAAAAATTTCACCTGAAGTTCGTTTTTTTTTTGTTTAAATTCTAACCCGTTTGTTTTCTAGGATTTTTTTATTCTTTTAATCTATTTATGCAGTAATAAATATCGTGAAATTTTGCTTGCAGTATATCAAATAAACTGTCAGTTACAAAGAAAATATTAACAAACGTATTCAATATAAAATTGAAATAAAATCTTGTAGTGTGATTAAAACTCTATGTGCAGCAATATAGGCTTCATGGCCCCAAAATTCTCGTCTGGATTCGTAATTTTTCCAAAGACAGAAATTAGCACAACCCAATACACATGTACTATTCCAACCAAACTACAACTGTAATTTTACCGCGTCGAAGACACTCTTGCCAACCGTTTCTTTATTTCTTCATCAAACACCCTGTTATTTTGGTTGATTTTGAAAATAATGCAGCTGGTCCATTCAAAGTAAGGAATAAAATGTATTCTTTAATGGTGGTTACGGATTAGAATAATACTAAATGAACGAAAATTGCATTTGGAAAAGTGTTTTTCACTTTCGATTACAGTCCATTCAACTGACTTGCCATGACAGATGCTCCATCATAACTTTGTGCAATAAGTTCCTTGTCACATCCGAAATCACAAATCAGTTGAACCACTATCTTGTATAATGCATCAACTGTTCTATTATCAGAAACGTTAATGGATCCTAAAAATCGTTCATGTACTTGGCCACCGTCAATGATGTACCGAAACACAGGAGACAGCTGAGAGAAATTACTTATATCTGTTGCCTCATCTAGAACAATGCAATTAAAATTTGATTCATTGATCTCCCTCTTTGATCTGTCCATTAATGCGTTTGGTATGGACGGATTAGATCACTCTGGATTAATTTTGACATTCCTGTAAATGTCGTAGAATATTCTAGTGTTTCAGATTCTCGTCATATTCACCGAGTAATTTCACGAGTTCAATGTAATTCTATTTATTGATAGAGTCGCGTCATATCTCTACTCTGACAAAAAAAAAACAAACAAACAAGATACATCGATGAAGCGTTTTGCTATGACTCTATTTTTTCTTACAAGATTGAATTGCAAATCCCGATTTTTTTTTTCTGATTGTCCAACATATGTTCAATTCTCGACTTACCGAAGATTTTTCATTTATAATGGAGATCAAATGATTTTAAGATAGACTATGCTTTTTAATGGCTTTATGTATGTTTTCCATGTCGGAATAACCCACGCTGTTACATAGAGATCTTTCGTTATTAAACAGAAAACATGTCCAACAATACAGTTTTTGTGCACGAGGACACCCATTTAATCACTTGTTGCTGTTGTAAATTTGCAACTTGAAACACCTTACACCTTAGTTTTGATATTTAATTCAGGAGTAAGTCTACCACTTTTGTATTACTCGTTCCTCATCTTCGAATGCGCTCCAGGCAAAGTTACTTTTAGGATAGCACATATTACACAGTCACATGCGCTTTGTCCACTGTCTTGCACCGACTGATTGTGAGCTTCCACACTGCTGTACGCAAGAAGCAGAAGTGCTTACCTTCCAGCCATAACGCATATGCATATTCATTCGTTTTATTTCACAAACTCTTTTGCTAAACCATATTTTGATCCTCCCTAGTCGTAAATGTAATAATATTAATTGCAGTCTAATGCTCTATATACCTTAAATGTGTCCTATAATTGTTAACTGTAAGCTATGGTCAGTCAGTCACGGAAAACGTATAAAATTACTGTACACAACATAATAATTGATGGATTAAAATTTCCTCTTGGATTCTACGTTATCGGTACACAACTAACAAAAAAGTATTGATTACATGTTTTTGTACAGTCATTATTTTTCCCGCTAGAGTCCCGTGATTGACTGACTTTTTGTCTTCACGTTTATAATGCTGATATACATGGCGCACTCAGTTGCTTGCTACACTCTGCTGAGGATTTAACATAAACATGGTTTAGGAAATCTGATTGACTGTTCGGTTCAGCTGCTCCATAAAATAATTACTGACCCTTTTTCTGTGTCAATTTGAGCTAAAAGGCAGACAGCGGAGGCATTTAAATATATTCAGGAGAAGGTGCAGTAAACAAAGCAGCCATAATTGATGATTTATCAGAAAATTATACCTACAAAATGAGATCCAGGCAGTTCATTGGAAAAATTGGCATTTCTCAATATTATTGCTTTTGCCTAGTTTAGATGGAAGGTGACAGAGAAGTTGAGAAGAAATATTTTGCTCTAGTGTCAGGATATGTCACACATAGCAAGTTGTTATAGAAAAGTGTTTTCTGAACTATAGGGATTTCTTCCAAAACTTGAGGTGATAAACATTTTTAGATGGAGCAGCAGCTAATAGAAATAGGCCTATACATTTAACAATGTGACGCTGCTTACTTGAATATTTGGATTTTGACATAAAATGGAACTTCTTTGAATCGTACCGTAGAAAGTGGGATATAGATGCAATTGGCGGCCAAGTAAAAAGGATGGCAGGGATGTATGAAAAATCGGGAAAGAAGATACAAAATTGTGCAGAATTATGTAATGTGAACTGTAAAACCAACCAAATAACTGTTCAGGAGGAGTCACAAAATGATACAGAAGAAGGAAAGAAATTTTCAGAAAAACAATTTGAATATCTTGCAGCTATCACGGATTCATTGCGTACACAACGTGAAAGCGTTGGATCCGTATGTTATAGAATATGCACAACTGTCAAACAAACAATCAGCGCAACAAATGCACAAGTTCTTGTGTTAAAAAAAGAAAAAAAGAAAAACTGAATGGCGTGACAAGCCTAGAAAGTCCTTGGCTGCTGATCTCACATCGAAGTATATCATTCACAGAGGTGGGCAATCATCTAACCAATATATAGAGTGACATGTGGTCAGCATGTCGGATACTCCATCAGTTATGGCTTTTTTCTCGACCGCAACCGCTAAATATTGCAGCTGCCCAAATTATTCGTGATTCTGGGCGGGCACCAGGCCCATTGTGACCGAAATTCCATGAGAAAATTTATTCTCTCATGGGGACTCGTACCAGTGCTCTCTATTGAGACATCTTGACTCAAACCATTCAGTTACAGCGTGAGACTTCATGTGTGACTGGAAACATTGTTTTTATTAATAGGTCAAGTCAAGTCAACATAGCGGCGAATACTAGAGAGTGAATAGCTGCATAAGCAAATATTGTACATCGATTTATGAAGTGAATCACTAGTGTCGGGCTAATTCGAGTTTTCTTTTCATTGATGTTTAAAAATAGAATTCACTACGTCAGTAATTGGACAGTTTGCGGTTTATAATAATTTGTTTTGAACGTACATGCACACTGATAAATAACTAACTTATTAAGAATGTGTATCTAGAAATCAAAAATATTAAATCCTGCATCACGTAAATTGTAATCAGTTAATATATATATATATATACTGGGTGAATAACACCGACAAGGTATTGTAGAGGAGTCTTAGATAAAGAATTTGAGATATGCAACGTGTAGTCTTTAAGTTCAAATTTGCGTGTTATAATATAAAATGTGTTATGAGCCAGTACGCCATCGACAATATTTTGAAGATTTCCTTGATAAGCTGTTACATAATGCAGCCTTCTTTTGCGGGTTCACTTGCTGCGACTATTTAGCTCAGTAGTAACGTGCCAGGTATGAAATATCCTCCGTTGGGCAAGTAAGATTCAAACCTCAGACATGTTGATTTTTAATTTTTTTATGTTCTTTCTTTCTTGTGTAAGATGTTTGGAAATTTAGTACAAAATACCGTAGAATTAATTTTATTATGAGGCACGAAAGTAATAAACAACAATATTCTGTGCTAGTGTAAAAGATGAAATACTGTATAGGACACTAGGAGTTACAGTAAGTATTCGTAAGTGAAAATCACATTGTTCAGACGGACGAAATAACAAGGCTATTTATGCATTAGCATAACCATTACTTCAGGTAAAAATAATACTGTATGAATGTAGCACCAAGTCTTATGACGTGAAACTTAGTACAAACATGAAGGAAAGGCATAACAAAATAAATTAATAATTAAATTAAGACCCACTAATGTTTAACTTGACAGTGGAAGAATGATAAAGAAAATCAAATTCGTTATTCATGCTTCATTTTACAGTAAAGATGTTAAAATTTAGGAATAATAATAATAATAATAATAATAATAATAATAATAATAATAATAATAATAATAATAATAAATGAAAACCAACTTGTTTTATTATATTACAGTACACTTAGAAAATGAGGCATGATTTAAAAATACAGAAAAATAAAATCTCTATATTAATGATGTTTTTATTATTGATTTAACATTTCTCAATGAAAGATAAATTATATTTGAAGAGAAAAATTTTCGCCTAGACCGGGACTCGAACCCGTAACTCGCCTCGGTAGCTCAGTTGGTAGAGCACTTGGCCCGGAAAGCCAAGGGTCCCGGGTTCGAGTCCCGGTCTATGCGAAAATTTTTCTCTTCAAATATAATACTCTATATTAATGTTTGCTTCAAAAACAGATCATATCAGGATCTCGGGGAAGAAAGGTCGAATCTGATAACTGTAGTTTATTTTCATTCGCCCTTCTTCCCCCGAGCTCCTGAAATGTATTGTTCAAAATGTTGACCTTGATGGAGTAAGCACAAATTACATCTGCGCAGAAATGATGCTCGTATTCCTTCGAAGATTCCTGGAGTATTTCTGATTTCGACGTAGGCAGCCAAATTTCTCGTCAGTAACTCCTCATCTGAGTCGACTGGAGTCTGAGACTGTTAAGGTTTCCCCATAGGAAGAAATCTGGAGGAGTGAGATCAGGTGAACGTGGAGGCCACGCTACAGGACCACCGCGACAATCCAACGTCCAGAAAGACATTATCCAGATGGTTACTTACATTCCTGTCAAAGTGAGAAGGAGCACTCTCGTGCTGGATCCACGTCTTGATGTCGGATATCAAGATGGACTTCTTTCAGGAATGCAGGAAGCACGTGTATCAAAAACTTCTTGTACACATGACCATTTAACCGCGGGGACAGAAGATTGGAACCAATTATGTAATTGGAAATTATATCTGTCCATATGTTAACGGCGAACCTGTATTGATAGCCTCTCTCTACGATGGGAAATGGATGTTCATGTTCCAAATTATGGCTATTCCTCTGGTTTAGTAGAATCCCTTCCCTAGTAAAATAAGTCTCGTCGTTGAAAAGCACTTTCGAAAAGAAATCAGGCAGTTCAACCAGCCGCTCAGAGACCCAGTTACAAAACTGCACGCGAGGTCCGAAGTCTAACGGTGTCAAGCACTTTCAAAAAGTGGAAGGGGTGGGTCCTTCTTCCTGCAATACCTACCACACACTGGCGTGGGTGGTTTGTACCCGTGGCATGAAAATTGCTCATGTACTGATAGAAGGATTCTCTCGAATCCTGTCGAGTACCTCTTCTTCGAAATCCAGGGTACGAAGAGTTCGTCTTGCGCCGGAATCCGGTTTATTCACCACCAGGGTTCCAATTTTCCCGTAGACACCGGAGGATGATTTGGAAAGTTAAATGATGAGGGTGTTGTCTGCCAGGATATCTTTTTCATCTGACTTGTGCAGCTACATGCGCATTTCCTCTTGCCTCACCATAAATATAATGCATATCTGTTAGTTCATTGAATGCAAAAACATTAGCCATAACCTTCATATCAATGTAAACAATGTTGCTCCTATAAGATTCAAAGCAATAATGAAACATGAGCAGTTGCTATGAACAGACTAAATGTACAGTTTTTAAAAATAATTTTTATCTGTGCATTTAATGTAATTGAATCACGCAATTAGTTTAATTCAAAATAAATAGATCCTTGGGACTGCGATTAATGTATAAGATACACCTTGAAGTGGGTCATATTCAAGACATAACCAAATATATTACAGATAGACGAAAATATTGGAAGGGTCATATAGAAAGAATGGAAGAAAACCGACATGCAAAAAGAGCTAAAGAAGATAGACCAATGGACGGGACAAGAAAAAGAGGAAGACCAGCCAAGAGATGGATAGACAGTGAATGCACATCCAATACGCCTTCCTCCGAGGAGTCATTTTGGAAATAAACAGGATGAAAATCATACAAATTATGTTTAAGAAGAGAAGAAGAAGCATAAATGGAATGCCAGGAAGTCAATCAAGTAACTACATAAGCAATATCCTCCTCTGAATAAAAATAAAAAAGGAAATAAAAAAACGAAGAAGAGAGATTGGAACCCGCATTACAACATTCAGCACGCTACCGACTGAGCTATTACAGCGAACGAGATCTGAACTACCAGACATCTAATACGTATGATTGCATGACAAGGCTCGAATTACAGACTGTATGTGGCGCACTGGCTCTTACTGAAAGAGGAAATGTCCATGAAAACATGGCTTAAAACGTTGAAAATGCTGCTGTACTTGCAATTTAAACTAGGGTTAGCCTACTATTGGAGGAGAACTGAAGTATTTCCAAGACAAACCATATTCACAGTTTGCTTCATTGTTGAATAATGAGTACGAACGTCCAGTTTAAAAAAAGTCATATAACTTCAAAATTTGGCTTCACACATCCCCAAGTTCCTTATCTCAAAATGTTCGTCTAACTCTCCTCTACAATACCTATCTTCTTCTTCTGCTTCATGAAATTAGGCCTTTTGACCTGTTTTCACATCAAGTGGGATTTAATGAATCCTCCCATCTAGTAAATGGGCGTCCAACATTTCTATGTCCTATTGGTTTGTACTTTAGTAACAGCTGAGGGATTCTATCTGTAGGCATTATATATATATATATATATATATATATATACATACAATTATAGTAGGTATATTTAACAATAGAGAAGGGACCTTGTTATTAAATATTTAATATTTTTCTTATTTTATGCAATTTGAAATGGTACATGGTAAGCGAGTTAATTAAATTATATTATTGATTTAAATTAACATTTATTTTAGAGCAAAATTAAATTTAACAATTTTCGTGGAATTGATAAAGTGTTTGCAGTTCTTTATTAATCTCTGTTACAGAAACTGTTTATCTAGTTTCATAGTATTTTGTTACATTTTTATAACATTTGCATTTTGAAATTCTAAATAAAATTCAGATATGTCAGTCAGTCGCAGAATAATGTCAGTCAGTCACACATCACATATTAGGTCATAACTTCGGTATTAATTGTGATTTAGGTTTCGTTTTTTAATTAAAATGTAACTTGAAATGTGCCCTCCAAACGGTACTTTAAGAAATTTAATTAGGAATCCCATTTCAGAGAACGACTTAGATGAACATGTTAAGCTGCATGATGAGTTGACATTTATATCAGTCAGTCACACACACACTTTGATAGATAATAAATAAAACTGTTTTTCTTCAGAAGTTGTAATTTATGTACAATCTTAACCAGACACTTTTCCTCTATTATATCACGTAAATAACACCCCAAATTTCAACCAATTGTAATATTTATGCAAGTATTTTGCTGCAAAAATGTATTGTAAATGTCAGTCAGTCACATCTAGGCCCTGCCATCCACCCCTTGGGATACCTCGGTCGTCATGACCATACTCCCAAGTCCTAGTTCTAGTCCTCCCTAATCTAATCTCGCGTCCACGTTCAAGTTCTCGGTCCTTTAACCACACTCCAGGGAGAGAGTGTTGGAGTTTTGCACTTCTCGGGCAATTGATGAGCTACATAGTACATCAGGTCACTCAATCCTGATGACCCCACAGTTGGTCCACGGGCTCCATGAGCCTAGCCGGGAGGACTGCTGTCGCAGATCCACCGACCATTCCCCTGTTCTGCCTCCAGGGACGTGTCCTGCAGCCGTTGTGAGACCGGCTAGGGCTACAAGCCCAACAGTGTGAGACTTTTAGTACATCCAGGTGCTCATCTCCTGGCGACCCCACAGTTTGTCGACGGGCCCGTAGGCCAAGCCAGGAACCAGTACAGTAGCTCCCCGCTGGACTGGTCCGAGCCGAGCCCTGGTGTGCCCCCAGGGACGCCTTCTGCAGCTGTTGTGGGCCAGCACGGAGCTCGCAAGCTCCAACAGATGAGCAAATAGTACGACAAGGCGCTCAACTCTTGCCTACCCCACTAATGGTTCACGAGTCCCTTGGACTTAACCGGGAGGACTGTCTAGCAGATCCACCGATCTTTCCCCCAGTGCACCAGCTGGGGACGTGTTTGGTTGCTGAAGTGGGTCCAGCCTGAGCATTTAGTACGTCAGGTCGCTCAACTCCTGACGACCTCACAGATTGTCCTTGGGTCACTCGGTTCCAGAGTTGGCGCTAAGTCTCGAAGAACCAAAAAGACCGCGCTTCCTCCTTTCCCGAGCTTATTGACCTGGTGGTAATTCCCAGCATTACGCCCGGTATTGTCCCATCCAGCCCGTTCGCAAGACTAGGCCAAGTCGTGTAGCTGCTGTGAGGCACCCCACTGAGCAATGTAGGCATCCAGGGAGCTCATTTCCCATGGTGCCCCCACAGATGGTCTCAGGTTCAATGAACCAGGAGATAGGGTACACGACTCCCTAGTCTCCCACCGCCCCGCCAACGGCGGCACAGGCCCCCTGCTGTGGGCCGGGGTCGTTCAGGCTTGACAGCAGGCCCCTATAGCCAAATGTTTTTCCTGCTGACCCCACTCATGGTCCGCGAGTCCATCGGACTTGGAAGGGAGGACTGACTAGCAGATCCACCGACCTTTTCCCCACTACGCCACCGAGGGGACGCGTTTTGCTGCTGGAGTGGGCGCAGCACGAGCTAAATAGTACGTCAGGTCGCTCGAGTCCTGACGACCCCACAAATGGCCCGCGGGTCCGGTCCGGACCTAGCCGGGAGGAATGCAAGCAAACCACCGACCGTTCCCCTATCCGCCGCCCGGGGACGCGCCCTGTTGCTGTTGTGAGCACAGCTGGGGTCCGACGGACCCCCAGGGTGTCAGTCAGTCACATATGGAATTGCTCATAATTATTTTCAGTCACATATGGATTTGCTCATAATTATTTTTCTTTTGACTTAATCAACTAAACATAAAAACACATTAATTTACTTAAGCATAGTAGCGCACGCCTGGTATTAGCTAGTGGTAATAAAAATACAATTCTATTAATATTATGATGATTGAAGGTTGTTCCTGAAGCAATATAAGTGCAAATATTTTAAGTATGAATTTCTTGTGGTAAACATAATCAAAATGTCTTGAATATTTCGGACCGCAAATGTACAGTTTTCTCAGGAAAAAAATATTTTCGTAGAAATTTATTGTTGCATTACTTCATAGAGATGAACAAGTTGCTCAATACAATGTGCGTGTTGGCACTTGGTATCTCCTCGCTATCATAATACTACATCATCAGCATAAACTAACAGCTTATTAATATCAGAGCTTCTTCATACTCTAAATATTTGATCGCACGTTCTAATACATCGTTTCCCAACCTGTGGTTCATTTCAAGAGGTTCGCCAAAACTTTTCTGTAATGGTGGGTTTCAAGATTCGGCCTATTATTGTTTCCTTCATTTCTGTGGCATTGTCATATAATAATAATAATAATAATAATAATAATAATAATAATAATAATAATAATAATAATAATAATAATAATAATAATGACGATGACGATGATAATAATAATAATTATTATTAATATTAAAAATCGGCCGCGGTGGACTAGTGGTTATGCTCCTTGCCTTTGGTCCCGAGGGTCGCGGGTTCAAACCCGGCCGGGGTCGATGGATTTTTTAGGACGGAAAAATCCAAGGAGCAAGTCGTCCGGGAGGGACTTTAAGCCGTGGGTCCCGAGTCTGAAGATTTTCAGGCTCGTAAAAAATCGTTAAGCCTGAATGAAAAGGCCTCTAAGCAAAATTTACCGAAATTTCCCGTCCTAGTGCTACCTTGGTTTCCTAGATGTCAGTATGAGGCGGAACGCTGACCACGGACCACTCAAAATGACACCTATGCGAAAACAAGTGTAACTAAATTAGTATGGTTCAAATTCTTCCCTGTAGGAGGAGAGCGTACAAATCTATGTAAAGGGAAAACATGGGCTGACAAAAAAAAATTATTATTATTGTTATTATTACAATTATTATTCTAAAAGCAACGGGAAGCTACCACACCTACAATTCCCTAGTAAAGCTGCAAACATAGCATGAAAATGCTATGATTACAGTGAAGGACCTGCCTTTGGGCAGAAATACTATGGATGGATTCTAAAGAAATTTTAGTCCAGCAAGGAATACGATAAGGAGACTCTAAGTCCATATTGTTCACAATAAGATTGTATGAAATCATCAAAGAACTAAAAGTTGAAGTTAGAGAAGGGATTACAATAGGTAACAAAGAGCTGAAGATAATAAACTATGCTGATGACACAATTCTAATTGCACAAAGTGAAGATGATTTACAAATGTTATTGCACAAATTTAGAATCATTGCAGCAAAATATAACATGAAATCTCAACAAATAAAACCAAATCACTGGCAATATGCAAGGACCCACGACGTGTTAAATTAGAAATAGAAGGGAAAAGTATAGAAGAGGTTATGAAATTCAAATATTTAGGAATAGAAATTAATAGCAGCAACAGAATAACAGATGAAATAAAATAAGTAAAAAAGTTATTATTATTATGTCCATCGCTGCGGTTTCTGGTTACCATCTCTGCCTCGATATGCAGCTGGCCCGCCTTCGATCCCTGTGGGACAACTATCCCGGGTGATGTTTGTTTTTTTTTCGGTTTTTTCCTCACTAACAAGAAAAATGCCAGGAAAATTTAAGAACCAAACGATCTCCGAACATCATCTGGCCGTCATAATCACCACTATCATATTCGCCATGCTTAGTATGAATGTGTGTGTGGATGGTGTGTTTCGTCTTAATGTTGTGTTGTCTCGGAGATTGCCCTGACATTGAACTGATCACTCATGCGAGAAGGCCTTCCATGTCCTTGCGTTGTCAAACAAATATGCATGTGATCCATACTTAAAATCCCTCTCCCGACAAGTCGAAAAGTCCGGGTGGTGAGTGGTATATAAAAAGTACCTATAAGGTGAGAGGTTAAACTGTGTTAATGGATGTAACGCCCAAAAATAAATAGTAAGTTCTGAAATAATGAAGTATATGTGTACTGTTAATTAGTATATGCTCTATGTTGGCTGCACTGGATATTCGTTAAAATCAATATGGCTGCCACGTCTTCATGCTACGTATGTAAATATCATAGGAAAATATATTCAAGTAATCGTTAAAAAATGTAAAAATCATTGTAAATGGTGGGAAATAATTTGAAAAATGAAACACTAAGAATAACATTTGACAGGAGTTTATGAAGGTATTTAAAAAGTAGCGTCACATGTTGTAAAGAACGGTCATTATTATTATTATTATTATTATTATTATTATTATTATTATTATTATTATTATTATTATTATTATTATTATTATTATTATTATTATTATTATTAATTATAATTTTATATTTCAGGTTTACATATCTCGGAAAATGCCGGAGCTTGTTCCTAAGAATTTAGTTGTGATACGGGCCGTCCTGGTTTTGATCTGCGCAGTGACTACCTTAATAACTGTTCCTACCACCTTATTGGCAATATACGAGTATAAAGGTACTGTACCTTAATTATTGTTCGTATTGTTTTTTCTATGCATCTACATCTACAGCCCATGTCTAGCCGTAGCCTTTCCTTTATTAGGAGTTACTAGACCAAGTTAATTTAGTTACGCTTATTTCCCAAATATGCCATGAGTGGTATTGATTGTTTTAAATAATAATATAGTGCCTTATTTTTACCTTGTCGATTTTATTCAAATAAAAAAAAACTTCGTTAAATCAAGAAGGCCTTTCAAAACATGTTTCATCTTCGGCATGCTAATTGGTACTGAATATCGGCGTATAATTTATACATGGGTTTAGGTCTGTGGGTGTGTTCTCGTTTATAATGTTCTTTGCTTCTCTTAAAATTTCCATGTTTTCTAAGATGCTAATCTTGTTGTTGTTACTCTCTTTGTGTATGATTGTCATGGTATCTTCGATTTTGTTAAACTGAGACCCGTTTGTAGTATGTGGTTTGCTTTTTTTTTATTTTATGTCTGAAGACGAGGCCCCACATAATATAAATACATTTCGGGTCATTGTAGGCCAGAAAATAGTGTTTTTTGTACCTTTTGTCCTTTTTCGACTTTTTTGGTTTACTGGTCCTTTTAGGCCTCTTTTTAGGTCTTAATTTTTTTTTGCAACTTTACTTTCTTTTGACTAAATTTATACCATTTGTATAATTCAAGAATCCGCAGAATCTATTCTCAATTCCAACTTCTTTTAAAAATACCATCTAGTTTAACTTTCTAAAGACTTTTCATATTGCAAACACTTTTGTTCCGCGAGAAACTATTGAGCCTTCACAAAATATCATGTTATTTTTAACCACAGCCAACTGACCGCCTAAACTATCGTATTCCGACTTCAAATCTTCTAAGAAGTTGCCACTTGGTGAAAATTATCTCGAGCAGAGGGTGAAAATAGGGAGATTGTCTTTATCCACTCGTTAGCAGCTGCAAATTTTTTACAACCCTTTTTCCAATCTTTAGGTATTTTTAAAGGTATTGTATAGGCATTTTATAGGTCCTCAACTTCCGAACCCTAGTTATCAAGAACAGAGTTCATTAACCCTCAAAATACTGCTACACTCACCTCCACTGAAAAATCATCCCTCCATTTCTCCAAGCTTCACGTCCGACGAGCTCTGTCACATACAATAGTCTGGAAAATTTAGTTGTCAGGTCGTTTTAAGAGAGGGAAGTAGTATGGTCGTTTAAGAAAGAGACGAGTACTCACCTTTCCCTCCGTAACCATAATATGCCGAGGGAAGAACAGTTCATTGTCGTGCTTAACTAAATAACCACGCGCTGGAATGTGTTAGAAGGATGAGTTTTGACAAAAGAAGACGAATGACAATAAATGTTATTGAGGATATTGTTAGACAAGGACGGCGCTCAACGTTGGGAGAGTAGAATAGAAACCATGACAATTAAATCCTTTGAGCGTATAACTAAACTCTGATACTATCAAACCTGAAGGTTCATGACCGCGCGGACATAAGCTTTTCATTATGTGTATCCAGCTGTAGCTGAAGACATGAATCCATTACTACTTATGCTTATTTCACTTTAGAAGAATCCGTATTGTGTATAAGTTGCAATGAGGCTACATTGATGTACTTATGTGGGCATTTTTTAGTTCCTTGTTTACGTATGCTTATGTGGGCATTTTTTTAGTTCCTTGTTTACCTAATTAATGTTAACCCTTCTCACCCATCAAGGTGAGTGCCCACGAAGTTGTAAGATTAGAAAGATCAATAGAGAGTAATTAAGTAGGAAAATATCTGCTAGCCTCTCGAATGCTCTAATACCATCAGAGTCGAAAAAACAAGAGTTAGCCAAGAGAGGCTATGTACAGGAAAGACAAAAGTAAGGAGAAAAACACAAGTGGAAGCAATGTTTTTCTCAGCTTGGGCACCTTGTGGTCGCCATCCACACATCCCTTAGATGGGGACCCCTGAGGAAGATACAAGCTCTTTATACAACCTTATCTTGAGATAATATTTTCCAGTCATCCCCAGTATAATTCACCTCCTTCAAATCATATTAATGTTGTTGTTTCATCTCATTCTTGGTCCTACCTTCTGGACACTTTCCCTCAGGTTTTCCTACAATACGTTCCAAACTTCTCTTTCATTCCCCATTCGTTCCACATGCCCGGACCATTGCAGTCTTTAATACTTAACTACAGCATTCTTATTACATCTGGCTTCCTATAAAAATCATATAACTTACTGTTATGTAGTTTTCTCTATTCGCTTGACAATTCGTACTTCTTTGTTCCAAAAAAAATATTCCTATCCACTTTATTTTCAAATACTCGTATTCTTGTCTCCTGTTTATGGGAATAAAAACAGTTAAATGTCGTAGACTCCGATGGCAGGACATGTGGTAGAAATGGGGTATGAAAGATGGGCATGGAAGCTCGTCATGGGAAAACCCGAGGGAAAACGCCCAGAATGAGGTTGGGAGAATAACATTAACAATTATTTGAAGGAAGTAGATTATACAGAGGATGATTGATTAGCTCACGATAGAAATGTATGGAGAGCTGATGCCCGCGCGGCCATGAAACTACGATAGTTAGTTTGCCAATTTGATCTGTTAAGAATAATTTTTTGACATTTTAATGTTTTTTTATAATAATTATTTATTGCCAGTAGTTACGGTGTTATAAAAGGATATGTTTTTTATTCGAAATATTTGTTGTTAAAATAATAATTTTTTTCTGGAGAACTAAATTTGTTCTTTGTCGTTAATAATTTTTGCCTCATTTTTCTATCTTATACATTTTGTTTCATTCGTTAAATCAAGAGTAAATAAAAATATATTGTTAATAAAATAATTATATTGTAGATATACCATGTAATAATTTTGTTTATTGTAATTTACAATAACATCAACTATGATATGAGGGAAGTAGATTATACATGCAATAATTGGAAAGCGTTAGCTCAGGATAGAGATGAATGGAGAGCTTATGTCTTCGGGCCATGGACCTATGGGTTCTATAGTGCCAGTGAGTTAGTTGGTTAAAGCAGAGTTCAATGAAAATCTCAATACTAATAGAACAAAAGGGCTTTGCTTCAAATAAGCTTCAAGTTAACGATTATCATTGCATAATTAATAAATTACGACCACAAATACATTTTTCTTTCGATTATTTATTTTCCTAAATTTCATTCCTTCTTTTGTAGGTAGTTGGCATTACATATTCACTTATCGTAATCGATGGTAATTTTTATAAATTGCATGCCCTAAATTTAAATACGCGATACTTAATCTGATTCAGGAATATGACTATACATTTGATCGCATTTTGTGACGAAAATATTATTATTAAAGGAAATATGATGTTATCATTGGAAAGGGAATCCTTCAAATTACAACAATAGAACAAAATAAAACAAATCACTTACAACAACACTAAGCAAGTCACTTTATTGCTTCAAACTGTTCGCCGTTTACATCCAAGCATAATTGGCAACGCTTTGGGAAGTCATTCATTGTGTTATGATACAGGTTTAGAGGAATAGCTCTAATTTTTTCCTCAATCACTAATTTCAGCATGTCGACGTCTTGAGGTTTCCTGGCATAAACCTTCTCCTTCAAATAACCCCACAACCAATAGCCACATACTGTGAGGTCAGGGGAACGGGCTGGCCATTCAATTGGGCCTCTTCTTCCCACCCACCTGTTTTGCAAATGATCATCCAAAATTTCCCTCACCGAAATTGCATAGTGAGGAGGCGCACCATCCTGCTGGAATAAACATTGTTCATGTTCAGCACTTTGCATTACCGGCAGGACAATTTGTCTAAGGATATCACTATACCGATCACCATTAACAGTCTCATCCAAAATTCGCATTCCTAACAGTCCTTCCCATCCTTTCATAGCCCAAACAGTGACTTTGCCGTATCTTAAACTTGTCTCTTCAATAATATTAGGATTCTCTTTACCATAATAGTGACAATTGTGTTGATTAAGACGTGCGTTCACATGGAAAACAGCTTCATCAGAAAAGTGCAATTTTTTGTACCAATGTTCGTCGTTTGCTGATTCCCTTACAACAAATTCACAAAATTCCATCCGCCTGTCAGGGTCGTCTTCATTAAGTTCGTGGACACGAATCGGTTTGAAGGGGTGGTACTTCTCACGCTTCAAAACACGACACACACTCGATTGACTGATTTGAAGCTCACGTGCAGCTTGGCGGGTTGATTTTTGTGGGCTAGCGTCGAAAGCCTCCACAATTATCTTCGTTGTTTCTGCATCCGAGCTAATGCGAGGCCTTCCAGGAGGTTTGATTTTCTGTATCCTTCCCGTTTCCAGCAGTTGTTTTCTCCACTTCCCCACAGTCGACGGCTGCAATGCTACGTTAAACTCACATCTTGCCCGTCTTGCGGCCTCACGATCATTAGCATACGTTATTGCCCATGCAGCAATTGTAATTTGCTGTTGCATATTCATCACCATTTTGACTAATGACGTAAGTTCTACAATGTTTTGTTTTATTCCATTGTTGTAATTTGAATAATTGCCTTTCCAATGGTAATTTCATATTTCCTGTAATGGTAATATTTTCATCACACAACACGATCAAAAGTATAACCATATTTATGATTCACCCCGTAAATGTAAGAATAATTTTATTATTATACCTTGGTTGAGTGGTAGACAAAGCCTTAATTATACTAGGTAAAAAAAGCTCTTATTATTATTATCATCATCATCATCATCATATCTTTATTATTATTAAAATTAATTTTCAGGTCCTAAAGACGACAGGATAAAGAAATGGACGCCAGAAGATGGCGGCTACGACTTGCATCTTGTGAGTGCGGCTGCAGAATGGATCCTTACTCTGGCGTACTGCCTGCTGATCCTCACATTCGCACCGGAGTTCTACAACCTGGAGCTTGTGGAACCCATCATACGTTACAAGAGAAGAAAGACTTCCACCAAAACACAATATTAAGCTTACTGTTATCTTCCACTCAAATTTATATAAACTGTACTATGTTCAGAAATGTCCCACTCATTTCTCGTGAAACGGGTAACTATAACAATGTGTCTAAAATAAGCCAAACTTTCATAAATTTATAATTCAAACGCCATCATCATTGGACCACACATTGCTACCAACCTTTATATTTTAAATATACGAGTTAATGCTATATTATAGTTCTTCAAGTATCGTGGTAGCGGCGAAAATTCAACAGTTGGAGTTTGACTGATGATAAAACCAAAGGGCTTTATAACTTTATGAGGTGAGATATAAAAATATTTTATTCAACTCAATTATAAATTGGATATTCTACTTTAAAGTATGTGACGCGAAATTTTTATTCAAGTTCCAATCATGCGCATGCCAACAGGCGTGAAGAGGTTTACACTATGTAATCATGGGATGCAGCCAACATATACACGATATTTGAACTCGCGTTGTCAACAAATCTAAAATCTAACCTAAAGCAATTTAAGTTCTCTAACATGTGAAATACCAACCTAAAGGCTATCCTAACGCAATTTAAGTACTCTAACCTGTGAAAGACCAACCTAAAAGCTAACCTAACGCAATTTAAGCACTCTAACATGTGAAAAGCCAACCTAAAAGCTAACTTAAAGCAACCTAACGCAATTTAAGTACTCTAACCTGTGAAAGACCAACCTAAAATCTAACCTAACACAATTTAAGTACTCTAATCTGTAAAAGACCAACCTAAAAGCTAACCTAACGCAATTTAAGTACCCTAATCTGTAAAAGACCAACCTAAGAGGTAACCTAACACAATTTAAGTACTTTAGTCCGTAAAATATCAACCTAAAAGGTAACCTAACACAATTTAAGTACTCTAATCTGTAAAAGACCAACCTGAAATCTAACCTAACACAATTTAAGTACTCTAATCTGTAAAAGACCAACCTAAAAGGTAACCTAACACAATTTAAGTACTCTAATCTGTAAAAGATCAACCTAAAAGATAACGTAACGCAATTTAAGTACTTTAATCTGTAAAAGATCAAACTAAAAGGTAACCTAACACAATTTAAGTACTTTAATCTGTAAAAGATCAACCTAAAAGGTAACCTAACACAATTTAAGTACTCTAATCTGTAAAAGACCAACCTAAAAGCTAACCTAACGCAATTTAAGTACTCTAATCTGTAAAAGACCAACCTAAAAGGTAACCTAACACAATTTAAGTACTTTAGTCAGTAAAATATCAACCTAAAAGGTAACCTAACACAATTTAAGTACTTTTAATCTGTAAAAGATCAACCTAAAATCTAACCTAACACAATTTAAGTACTCTAATCTGTAAAAGACCAACCTAAAAGGTAACCTAACAAATTTAAGTACTTTAATCTGTAAAAGATCAACATAAAAGGTAACCTAACACAATTTAAGTACTCTAATCTGTAAAAGACCAACCTAAAAGGTAACCTAACACAATTTAAGTACTCTAATCTGTAAAAGACCAACCTGAAATCTAACCTAACACAATTTAAGTACTCTAATCTGTAAAAGACCAACCTAAAATCTAACCTAACACAATTTAAGTACTCTAATCTGTAAAAGACCAACCTAAAAGGTAACCTAACACAATTTATGTACTCTAATCTGTAAAAGACCAACCTAAAAGGTAACCTAACACAATTTAAGTACTCTAATCTGTAAAAGCCCAACCTGAAATCTAACCTAACACAATTTAAGTACTCTAATCTGTAAAAGACCAACCTAAAAGGTCTAACCTAACACAATTTAAGTACTCTAATCTGTAAAAGACCAACCTAAAAGGTAACCTAACACAATTTAAGTACTTTAATCTGTAAAAGATCAACCAAAAAGGTAACGTAACGAAATTTAAGTACTTTAATCTGTAAAAGATCAAACTAAAAGGTAACCTAACACAATTTAAGTACTTTAATCTGTAAAAGATCAACCTAAAAGGTAACCGAACACAATTTAAGTACTTTAATCTGTAAAAGATCAACCTAAAAGGTAACGTAACGAAATTTAAGTACTTTAATCTGTGAAAATTCAAACTAAAAGGTAACCTAACACAATTTCAGTACTTTAATCTGTAAACGATCAAACTAAAAGGTAACCTAACACAATTTAAGTACTTTAATCTGTAAAAGATCAAACTAAAAGGTAACCTAACACAATTTCAGTACTTTAATCTGTAAAAGATCAATCTAAAAGGTAACGTAACGAAATTTAAGTACTTTAATCTGTAAAAGATCAAACTAAAAGGTAACCTAACACAATTTAAGTACTTTAATCTGTAAAAGATCAACCTAAAAGGTAACGTAACGAAATTTAAGTACTTTAATCTGTAAAAGATCAAACTAAAAGATAACCTAACACAATTTAAGTACTTTAATCTGTAAAAGATCAAACTAAAAGGTAACGTAACGAAATTTAAGTACTTTAATCTGTAAAAGATCAAACTAAAAGGTAACCTAACACAATTTAAGTACTTTAATCTGTAAAAGATCAAACTAAAAGGTAACCTAACACAATTTCAGTACTTTAATCTGTAAAAGATCAACCTAAAAGGTAACGTAACGAAATTTAAGTACTTTAATCTGTAAAAGATCAAACTAAAAGGTAACCTAACACAATTTAAGTACTTTAATCTGTAAAAGATCAAACTAAAAGGTAACCTAACACAATTTAAGTACTTTAATCTGTAAAAGATCAAACTAAAAGGTAACCTAACGCAATTTAAGTACTCTAATCTGTAAAATATCAAACTAAAAGGTAACCTAACACAATTTAAGTACTTTAATCTGTAAAAGATCAAACTAAAAGGTAACCTAACACAATTTAAGTACTTTAATCTGTAAAAGATCAAACTAAAAGTAGCCTAACACAATTTAAGTACTTTAATCTGTAAAAGATCAAACTAAAAGGTAACCTAACACAATTTAAGTACTTTAATCTGTAAAAGATCAAACTAAAAGGTAACCTAACACAATTTCAGTACTTTAATCTGTAAAAGATCAACCTAAAAGGTAACGTAACGAAATTTAAGTACTTTAATCTGTAAAAGATCAAACTAAAAGGTAACCTAACACAATTTAAGTACTTTAATCTGTAAAACATCAAACTAAAAGGTAACCTAACACAATTTAAGTACTTTAATCTGTAAAAGATCAAACTAAAAGGTAACCTAACACAATTTAAGTACTTTAATCTGTAAAAGATCAAACTAAAAGGTAACCTAACACAATTTAAGTACTTTAATCTGTAAAAGATCAAACTAAAAGGTAACCTAACACAATTTAAGTACTTTAATCTGTAAAAGATCAAACTAAAAGGTAACCTAACACAATTTAAGTACTTTAATCTGTAAAAGATCAACCTGAAAGGTAACGTAACGAAATTTAAGTACTTTAATCTGTAAAAGATCAAACTAAAAGGTAACCTAACACAATTTAAGTACTTTAATCTGTAAAAGATCAAACTAAAAGGTAACCTAACACAATTTCAGTACTTTAATCTGTAAAAGATCAAACTAAAAGGTAACCTAACACAATTTAAGTACTGTTAATCTGTAAAAGATCAAACTAAAAGGTAACCTAACACAATTTCAGTACTTTAATCTGTAAAAGATCAAACTAAAAGGTAACCTAACACAATTTAAGTACTTTAATCTGTAAAAGATCAAACTAAAAGGTAACCTAACACAATTTAAGTACTTTAATCTGTAAAAGATCAACCTAAAATGTAACGTAACGAAATTTAAGTACTTTAATCTGTAAAAGATCAAATTAAAAGGTAACCTAACACAATTTAAGTACTTTAATCTGTAAAAGATCAAACTAAAAGGTAACCTAACACAATTTAAGTTCTTTAATCTGTAAAAGATCAAACTAAAAGGTAACCTAACACAATTTAAGTACTTTAATCTGTAAAAGATCAAACTAAAAGGTAACCTAACACAATTTAAGTACTTTAATCTGTAAAAGATCAAACTAAAAGGTAACCTAACACAATTTAAGTACTTTAATCTGTAAAAGATCAAACTAAAAGGTACCCTAACACAATTTAAGTACTTTAATCTGTAAAAGATCAAACTAAAAGGTAACCTAACACAATTTAAGTACTTTAATCTGTAAAAGATCAAACTAAAAGGTAACCTAACACAATTTAAGTACTTTAATCTGTAAAAGATCAAACTACAAGGTAACCTAACACAATTTAAGTACTTTAATCTGTAAAAGATCAAACTAAAAGGTAACCTAACACAATTTAAGTACTTTAATCTGTAAAAGATCAACCTAAAAGGTAACCTAACACAATTTAAGTACTCTAATCTGTAAAAGACCAACCTAAAAGGTAACCTAACACAATTTAAATACTCTAATCTGTAAAAGACCAACTTAAAATCTAACCTAACACAATTTAAGTACTCTAATCTGTAAAAGACGAACCTAAAATCTAACCTAACACAATTTAAGTACTCTAATCTGTAAAAGACCAACCTAAAAGGTAACTAACACAATTTAAGTACTCTAATCTGTAAAAGACCAACCTAAAAGGTAACCTAACACAATTTAAATACTCTAATCTGTAAAATACCAACCTAAAATCTAACCTAACACAATTTAAGTACTCTAATCTGTAAAAGACCAACCTAAAAGGTAACCTAACACAATTTAAGTACTTTAATCTGTAAAAGATCAACCTAAAAGGTAACCTAACACAATTTAAGTACTCTAATCTGTAAAAGACCAACCTGAAATCTAACCTAACACAATTTAAGTACTCTAATCTGTAAAAGACCAACCTAAAATCTAACCTAACACAATTTAAGTATTCTAATCTGTAAAAGACCAACCTAAAAGGTAACCTAACACAATTTAAGTACTTTAATCTGTAAATGATCATCCTAAAAGGTAACCTAACACAATTTCAGTACTTTAATCTGTAAAAGATCAACCTAAAATGTAACGTAACGCAATTTAAGTACTTTAATCTGTAAAAGATCAACCTAAAAGGTAACGTAACGCAATTTAAGTACTCTAATCTATAAAAGATCAACCTAAAAGTTAACCTAACGCAATTTAAGTACTTTAATCTGTAAAAGATCAACCTAAAAGGTAACGTAACGCAATTTAAGTACTCTAATCTATAAAAGATCAACCTAAAAGTTAACCTAACGCAATTTAAGTACTTTAATCTGTAAAAGATCAACCTTAAAGGTAACCTAACACAATTTCAGTACTTTAATCTGTAAAGGATCAACCTAAAAGGTAACGTAACGAAATTTAAGTACTTTAATCTGTAAAAGATCAACCTAAAAGGTAACGTAACGCAATTTAAGTACTCTAATCTATAAAAGATCAACCTAAAAGTTAACCTAACGCAATTTAAGTACTTTAATCTGTAAAAGATCAACCTAAAAGGTAACCTAACACAATTTGAGTACTTTACTCTGTAAAAGATCAACCTAAAAGGTAACGTAACGAAATTTAAGTACTTTAATCTGTAAAAATCAACCTAAAAGGCAACGTAACGCAATTTAAGTACTCTAATCTATAAAAGATCAACCTAAAAGGTAACGTAACGCAATTTAAGTACTCTAATCTGTAAAAGATCAACCTAAAATCTAACCTATCACAATTTAAGTACTCTAATCTGTAAAACACCAACCTAAAAGTAACCTAACACAATTTAAGTACTTTAATCTGTAAAAGATCAACCTAAAAGGTAATGTAACGCAATTTAAGTACTTTAATTTGTAAAAGATCAACCTAAAAGGTAACCTAACACAATTTAAGTACTTTAATCTGTAAAAGATCAACCTAAAAGGTAATGTAACGCAATTTAAGTACTTTAATTTGTAAAAGATCAACCTAAAAGGTAACCTAACACAATTTAAGTACTCTGATCTGTAAAAGATCAACCTAAAAGGTAACGTAACGCAATTTAAGTACTTTAATCTGTAAAAGATCAACCTAAAAGGTAACGTAACGCAATTTAAGTACTCTAATCTGTAAAAGACCAACGTAAAAGTTAACCTAACGCAATTTAAGCACTCTAACATGTGAAAAGCCAACCTAACATCTAACCTAACGCAATTTAAGTACTCTAATCTGTAAAAGACCAAGCTAAAAGCTAACCTAACCAATTTTAAGTACTCTAATCTGTAAAAAACCAACCTAAAATCTAACCTAACACAATTTAAGTACTCTAATCTGTAAAAGACCAACCTAAAAGGTAACTTAACACAATTTAAGTACTTTAATCTGTAAAAGATCAACCTACTTGGTAACGTAACGCAATTTAAGTACTTTAATCTGTAAAAAATCAACCTAAAAGGTAACCTAACACAATTTAAGTACTCTAATCTGTAAAAGATCAACCTAAAAGAAACGTAACGAAATTTAAGTACTCTAATCTGTAAACGATCTACCTAAAATGTAACGTAACGCAATTTAAGTACTCTAATCTGTAAAAGACCAACCTAAAAGATAACCTAACCACAATTTGAGTACTTTAATCTGTAAAAGATCAACCTAAAAGGTAACGTAACGCAATTTAAGTACTCTAATCTGTAAAAGACCAACCTAAATTTAACCTAACGCAATTTATGTACTCTAATCTGCAAAAGACCAACCTAAAAGTTAACCTAACGCAATTTAAGTACTCTAATCTGTAAGAGACCAACCTAAAAGCTAACCTAACACAATTTAAGTACTCTAATCTGTAAAAGACCAACCTAAAAGCTAACCTAACGTAATTTAAATTCTCTAATCTGTAAGAGACCTACCTAAAAGTTATCCTAACGCAATTTAAGTACTTTAATCTGTAAAATACCTACCTGAAAGCTAACATAACACAATTTAAGTGCTCTAACCTGTGCAAGAATGCACGCTCGTTTTATTTAGTGTAAGTTAATTACTATAGACTCTATGTTGGCTGCACTGGAACACAGAATTTTCGTTAAAATCAATATGACTGCCACGTCTTCATGTAGTTCAATATCGTGAAAAAAATATTCAAATAATCGTAATAAACTTGTAAAAATCATTGTAAATGCTGGGAAATAATTTGGAAAATGAAACCCTAAGAATAAAATTTGACAGGAGTTTATGAAGGATTTAAAAAAGACGCGTCACAGGTTGTCTAACTTCCCACTGTCATTTTGATTAAAATCGTATATGTTTACCTACACGTGTTACGCAGAGTAAATCATTTGGACAGATAATAGGAATGAAAAGATTAAACAAAGACCGAGCATGTCAAAATATGATATGCCATCTGTAATGTCAGTCATAAAGAAAAACGGAGATTGCAATGTGACATGCAGCAGAACACATTTAGCTTGGGTATACATCGTTGATACTCGATGATTCAACGTGGATTCTCGGTCCTCCAAATTAGTCAGTCATGACGATTCACCAGAAAATGCCATTGTTGAATGTTGCGTAGAGCGCAACATACCGCCAAAAGAGGAAATTCCAATGGCTCACAAAAAAGACTATAATGTACAGAGCATCAAACTCAGTTTAGATGTGATAATATTTGAATTACAAATTTATCAGAGTGTGATTTTCTTTAGACAGACGTGTACAGTCTGCAGATGAAATGAATGAAAATGCAGGACGAGGTACAAGAGTGAAATCCAACCTAACACGCCCTCAAATAAAGGAACAGACATAAATCACACATCAGTATGGTTTATTTCAGACATATTCTACTGATGATTGTGCATCAAACTTGAAACTAGCACGTCCGCTGAGAGACTGAAAGGTTCAGATACTACAATCCCTCATGGCGTAATATGCTGTGTAAGACATTCCTTGTGGTTGCTTTCTTCTGAGTAAAGTTGTGGACTTAGTTATCCTATACATTAGGTTAGCGGATCTCAAACTGAGAGTCGTGAATCCTAGGGGGATTACATTACATTTAAACTGTTTCATTCTTATTTTAAATAATAATAATAATAATAATAATAATAATAATAATAATAATAATAATAATAATAATAATAATAATAATAATAATTTTTATTTCGGAACTTATCCGCAATACAGCCGTGAAGTGGATTCTTTGCAAATTATATACATGGTACGATAGTTACAAATGTCTTGCAATTTGGAACAGCAAATCTTCATTAATTTTTCATGCGCGCGCATCTCCCTACCCTTCTAGTAACTTGGATACAAACTGCGATTTACGTTGCAATGATTCTACAAATTGGGCATTGTTGAGACGTGCGTGGAGTGCATTATTGCTTTCTCGAATAATTTAAAGTAATGACTATAATAAATGCTCTACAATCCAAATAGTTTTAATTATTTTTTAATTAATGCCCCAGATTGTCATTTATACATTTCTGGCATTCTCTCCTGGCATTGGCTAATTGTAACCCATTTCTGAGGTTAGGGCGCCTGGAAGGCGGGGATCCAGGTGATATGATGGGTGATATAGTGGTGCGCCAGGAGAGTCGTTAATCTTAAACGTAATCTAAGGCGAATATGAACGAGAATGCTTATCATGGCCGTATGATGTTCGGGACCGTTTGGGCCTTAACGTTTTCTAAAATTTGCCTTACAGGCGAGGAAAAATCCGAAAAAAAGCCTTACGCAGGAAACTTTTCCCGATAGGGGATCGAACACGGTCCCGTTGCGTGACTAGGTAGCACGCTACCTCCGGATCACAGCGGTTACTGTTTTAATTAATGGTGTTTAATTAATTATTGTATTATTTTCACTTAATACTATATAAGCAACTTGAAAAAAACTAACATCTAGAATTTTAACGATGAACGTTTTAATGTTATTTTTTGTTTCTACGTGCAACCACCATTATCTGATTCTACGAGCCGCCACTGCAATCCAGGAACCCCCACAGTTTGGGAACCGCTGATGTATTGTATGGTGATAAACAGTGTACTGTTTATGGTTGACAACTGTCATTTGTTAGCGGCGAGCAATGACACAGAGCGCACATGGTTACCAAGGTCAAGCCAAATTTTAACATAGACCTAATGTTTATGACAATAATAACCAAAGACAATCAATGTGTTCTTTTATAATCAACTGGTCATTCTAAAATTGAATAAATTCCAAATAAATTGACAAAAAATAGAATTGTAACATTTTTAATCTTGGAGCTAAATTGTATCCGAGCTAAGTTCCAGTTGTACGTAAACAAACTTGCATAAGGTATTATCCCGCCGACTTCGTCTATTGGAGGAACTGTGGTACTATTTTTACCCACCATATGACTGAATTGTCTATGGAAGTGTCAACGATAGAAACATTTTTCTTGGGCTACATCGTATTTTACGGGAAATAAGACTGAATACAAGAAGAGATGATACCAATTAATTAATAACCTCCATTTCTTATTTCTTTGTGACAAAAATGATATATGGGTCTACCTAATTAGACGTTTACCTTCTTCCACGATGTCGATAGATATCCTTCATTTTGAACTTCATTAGGTGTACGAGCAGAACGTATGCTCCATGCTGACTTACCAGTAAATTTTGCTGTTACTTTCACCACATCCTTGATGAATGAGGTAGGATATTTTTCAATAAACTGTTCGAAAACATTGAACATAATTTGTTTCTCCCCGATATTCAAAGATTTTACTTTTTGATGCTTCAAAAAACGTATAGGAGAAGCAGCCATTTAAAACAATTGAAATTCATATTAAAATGCTTATTTAGTCTATTAAAAATATGTTTGTATATTTTAAAATTCTCCCATATAACGTATACAGAAATGTGCTAGATAATTTATGCAGGCTATATTTTATTATTTTAATTTTATTTGTTTCGAGTGTTAGAAAGCGAAGTACATTTTATTACTCGCTTAAAGATAAACAGTTATTCGACCAATAAAAACGCAGTCCATACATTTGGTTTGTTTGCATTATAACTGGAACTTAGCTTGTAAGAGGTATAATAGGATGATGGTGAACAGTTTTTAATCGTTAGATTTTGGAGCAGATACCGGGATTAAAATCTCAAACCCATTTGTTGAGTAGACACGTCGAACTGATGATAGCGATTCGTCCGTTTGCTGGCGACGTTAGGCCTGGCTGTTCCATTGCGATATTAAAATTAAGTCCGTCACGAAGGAACTCCATAACTAACTAACTCACTCTCAGTATCGAACACCTAGGTTCGTGGACGAGCGAATATAACCTCTCCTTACATCTCTATACTGATATGTTTTCCAATCATCCCCTGTATAATCTACTTCCCTCAAATTATGGTTAATATTATTCTCCCACCCCATTCTAGGCCTGCCTACTGGGCGCTTCCCCTCTAGTTTTCCCACAAGGAGTTTGTATGTTCCTCTTTCATTCTTCATTCGTGCCACATGTTCTGCCATCACAGTGAAGGAACTGGGGAAATTTGACCTTAACTTCGACTAGCTCAGGAATTCGATTAAGTTTTTGAAGGAATTGCATAAGTTAATCGGATTCCTCAGCCAGACAAATTTATGGTCAAATTTTGTCGTTTTATTGAATATCTATTTGTTTTGTTGTTAAATCGTGTGTATATATATATATATATATATATATATATATATATATATATATATATATTACCCGTTTAAGGAGTAAGCGCAGTTGTTGACGGAGGGCACTGCAGTCGTGTTTAAGCAGAAATAGAACACGTGACACTGCTATCTTGAGTGCAGAGGGGAATGGGACGTGGAACGCTGACAGTGTACACTGCCTTATATGACGTCATGTGTAGCAACAAACAGAGCTTCGTAATTCTTCCGCCTGCAGAGATATTTTGAATGACTAATATCATGTTACGTTGTGTCAAAACAAAAATAGCTGCCGCGAGAATGATTTTTAAATTAAGGGTTTTAGATAAACTTCCCCCTTCTAATAGCCGGATTTCGTTGAGTTTTATAGAATGACTTTCTCGTTTTATTTAAATGGCACAGGTCTATATCGTGATTCGTTGCGAAAAGTAATAAAAATTGCGGGTGCTGGAGCGATTTTTAAAATTTTGCTTTAATTGCCCATTTCTAATGATCCGATTTTCTGCTTAACAAACTTTACCATACTTTAATGTTGAGTGATTCCGGGTTATGTGGCCGTGGTCCATAGTTGGTGTTGATACCAGACGTTTCGCCCTCAACTGCGGAGGGCATCTTCAGTGGCGAGTGCTTCTAGGCGTGTTTCCTGGCCGGAAGATTTACTTAGAGTGAGCGCTGTGGACGTAGAGGACGTTGTATTAGTGGTGGGTGCAGGGTGAGTGGACGTGGCTCTTGCTGATTGGCTAATGGTCGTCTCCTTGTTGTCACTGGTGTTAATGCATTTATTTTCTAGTGTATGAAACCAGGCCTTAGACAGTTTGGATACCTTCCTCTTTTCTGTTAATATTCCCTTATGCTTGTATATTTCTATAGCCTCTCGGTATAGTCTAGGGAAATAGTAGGAAGTTGTGACTAAAACTTGTGTATCGTCGAATAGAATCTGGTGTCCATTCATAATGGCATGTTCTGCTACAGCTGATTTATCCATTTCTCCTTGTCTGCAGTTTCCTTTATGTTCTGATAAACGGGTGGCTATACTTCTTTTCGTGGTCCCTATATATGATTTACCACACGAACAAGGAAGTCGATATACGCTGCAAGTGGAGAGAGGTGGCCGAGGATCCTTAGCTGAGCGAAGGCAGTCTTCTATTTTTCTTGTAGGTCTGTAAACTGTTGTTATGTGTGTATTTTCGTAGGAGTTTTCCGATACGATCTGTGACTCTTTGTACATATGGTAAGTAGGCTATGCTGGTTGAGGGTGTGTTATCCACTCTGACGTGCTGTCTTCGTGGATGTATGGTTGGTCTTATTTCCTTGGATGTGTAGCCATTTTTCTGGAAACAATTGAACAGATGGTGTTGTTCTTGTTTAAGGTGTTGTGGTTGGCATAACTTAGTCGCTCTGTCGAACAGTGTCTTAATGACACCTCGCTTTTGTCTTGGATGGTGGTTAGAGTCTTTGTGCAGATATCGGTCTGTGTGTGTAGGTTTTCTGTAAACTGTATGTTGAATTTCCCCATTGCCAGTCCTTATTATTTGAACATCCAGGAAAGGAAGTCTTCCATTATCTTCTTTTTCCATTGTGAACTGTATTTTGTTGTGTCTGCTGTTAAGGTGTTGAAGGAAACGTTCCAATTCTTCACTGCCATGTCTCCATACTACGAATGTGTCATCAACATAGCGAAACCAATGTTCTGGAGACTTGGGAGCTGTTTTTAGTGCTTCTTCTTCGAATTTATCCATGAAAAAATTCGCTACTACTGGGCTTAGAGGACTGCCCATGGCTACTCCGTCGGTCTGTTCATAGTAGCTGTTGTTCCATTGGAAGTAAGTAGTAGTTAGTACATGCCTGAATAAATTGGATATTTCTTCTGTGAAAATCTGTCTAATGTAGTCCATGGTCTCATTTACCGGCACCATGGTGAAAAGCAATCGTCCTTGCCAGAAGAAATTAAGAAGAAATTACGCGTATCCGAAGCTCAACCTCCAAGACTCTATGGTCTTCCAAAAATACACAAGAACAACATTCCACTCCGGCCAATTGTCAGTGCCATCGGTTCCCCGACCTACTTACTGGCGAAGAATCTTACAGGACTTCTGAAACCACTCCTTGGAAAAACGGACAGCTACATCAGAGACTCGACACATTTCATTGAGAGACTACGGAATATAAACGTAACGTCTCAAGATATACTGGTTACCTTCGATGTGGTTTCCCTTTTCACCATGGTGCCGGCAAATGAGACCATGGACTACATTAGACAGATTTTCACAGAAGAAATATCCAATTTATTCAGGCATGTACTACCTACTACTTACTTCCAATGGAACAACAGCTACTATGAACAGACCGACGGAGTAGCCATGGGCAGTCCTCTAAGCCCAGTAGTAGCGAATTTTTTCATGGAGAAATTCGAAGAAGAAACACTAAAAACAGCTCCCAAGTCTCCAGAACATTGGTTTCGCTATGTTGATGACACATTCGTAGTATGGAGACATGGCAGTGAAGAATTGGAACGTTTCCTTCAACACCTTAACAGCAGACACAACAAAATACAGTTCACAATGGAAAAAGAAGATAATGGAAGACTTCCTTTCCTGGATGTTCAAATAATAAGGACTGGCAATGGGGAAATTCAACATACAGTTTACAGAAAACCTACACACACAGACCGATATCTGCACAAAAACTCTAACCACCATCCAAGACAAAAGCGAGGTGTCATTAAGACACTGTTCGACAGAGCGACTAAGTTATGCCAACCACAACACCTTAAACAAGAACAACACCATCTGTTCAATTGTTTCCAGAAAAATGGCTACACATCGAAGGAAATAAGACAACCCATACATCCACGAAGACAGCACGTCAGAATGGATAACACACCCTCAACCAGCATAGCCTACTTACCATATGTACAAAGAGTCACAGATCGTATCGGAAAACTCCTACGAAAATACAACATAACAACAGTTTACAGACCTACAAGAAAAATAGAAGACTGCCTTCGCTCAGCTAAGGATCCTCGGCCACCTCTCTCCACTTGCGGCGTATATCGACTTCCTTGTTCGTGTGGTAAATCATATATAGGGACCACGAAAAGAAGTATAGCCACCCGTTTATCAGAACATAAAAGAAACTGCAGACAAGGAGAAATGGATAAATCAGCTGTAGCAGAACATGCCATTATGAATGGACACCAGATTCTATTCGACGATACACAAGTTTTAGCCACAACTTCCTACTATTTCCCTAGACTATACCGAGAGGCTATAGAAATATACAAGCATAAGGGAAATATTAACAGAAAAGAGGAAGGTATCAAACTGTCTAAGGCCTGGTTTCATACACTAGAAAATAAATGCATTAACACCAGTGACAACAAGGAGACGACCATTAGCCAATCAGCAAGAGCCACGTCCACTCACCCTGCACCCACCACTAATACAACGTCCTCTACGTCCACAGCGCTCACTCTAAGTAGATCTTCCGACCAGGAAACACGCCTAGAAGCACTCGCCACTGAAGATGCCCTCCGCAGTTGAGGGCGAAACGTCTGGTATCAACACCAACTATGGACCACGGCCACATAACCCGGAATCACTCAACATTATGATTACCGGCCGTGAAAGCCTGCATTCAACTATTTACCATACTTTATTAAATTGATTGCTATGTGTGAAGTTTGGTTTAAAAACACTAAAATGTGGTCTCTAGAGCATAAACACACACACACACATATTATATATACATGCGAATCTTATGAAATAGGATTATAATATAAGGAAAGGAAAATTAATATTTCCACTGGAAGCCTGGATAGCGAAAACTGTATCGCACTAACGTATGGAGTTAGAGGTCCCGGATTCAATTTCCCATTCAGGAGTTAATTTTTATGTTCATGTCATATATGTATATATATATGGTATGGTAAGAAAAATAAATGCCTGGACGGGATTCGAACCCGGAACTCTGAGTCTGTACCTCATCGTGTTATCCATTACACCACCAGGTGAATCCAATTCAAACACTTATTTCTTATATATGTATCATACATATATAAGAAATGGATAACACGCTGAGGTATAGACTCAGAGTTCCGGGTTCGAATCCCGTCCAGGCATTTATTTTTCTTATTATACCATATTAAGCTTGCATTGCTCAATGTTAAACATTTAATTATAACATATATATATATATATATATATATACACACTTTTGTCAATATCCTTTTTGGTGTCTATCTATTTAAGTAGGATCAAATCCTTTCATGAGAACAACCTCTGAATTCGCTAAAGGAAGACTCGACATTTTGGAAATGATTGGGTGGCTTATCATGTAATATAACCTAAGATTTACCAATCTGAATAGTTCATTCATTTGAACTAGTAAACAAATGAACTGTTGGGCTACGTATTATGGTGAGTAATCGAGAAGATGTGTCAGTCAGATTCAACCCAGGAAGTTATTGTGTGTTTGGAATAGGGAACTGGGTTGCCATTTTAACGGTATTTTCTTGAGAGAAATCCTTAAATAAAACTGAAGTATGCAACACAACAGGTACAGAGTTGTAAGTTGTAGCCGTCCAAGCCACCCCCTCTTAAAAAAAGTTACCACTTGTCACTGAGCTCATGTGTACCTGCGCTATAATGTGTGAAAGTGTCGACTCTCATATTTACTATAAAACTAGTCTGCATGCCGTAAAAGAAAAAACTATGTTTTTAAATATACAGTACATAGATTTGCCCCTCTACCCTCCCTAAACAAACAAATACAGTTATTATGAGTTTGGCAACATCTACCACCTATACGTAGGGGAATACTGGCGTAGCCCGTAAGGTCTGTAGTAACTTCCTGGGTTGAAATAGAGTGTAGGATCCCAAGATTGCATAAAATTCCAAATAATACAATTCATAATAAATTATAAGTTGGATAATAAATGTTGGGCGCCCCTAACTAGATAGAGGGATATAAGTCTATGGCCTAACCACATAATAATAATAATAATAATAGTAATAATAATAATAATAATAATAATAATAATAATAATTAATAATAATAATTAATGTCAAATTCCCGTTTACCAAAGATGATTTACCACCTCAACCCTAAAGGCAAAAGAGACCTCGGAAGACCCTTCAACCGATGGAAAGATCAGTTTTTGTAGTCGCAGAACGGGCATCATCACCCAATACTGCATTCGGAAGAAGAAGAAGAATAATAATTAATAATAATCCTCGGCCTAACTCCATAACGTAGAAGAAGAAGAAGAAGACGAAGAAGCTGGATAATAAATATATCGCAATGGAAAATTGCTGCTAAAATAAGCATTGAAAAATAATGTCACTATAGAATGTTTGTTATACATTTATGAAGCCAATGTTTTGTTACGTATTCATGATTAATGCATAGACCTCTTGTATTTCATAAGCGACGACCAAACCATACTAGATAATTTTACTCCATGTCGAAAGAAATTTGAATACTTAACACATTGTTAAAATAACAGTTTAAATAGGTTGTACTGCGATATTTAATGTCATGTAATTAAACAATATCCATACAATTCTTCAATTTTGTAGTTATAAATTATTTAAATGGCAATGATTTAAAGAGAGAATACATGCTATTTTATTGTAGATTACGTAATTGTTAAATTGTACAATATTACTGACATGAGACCTAACGCAAGAGTTGTACGGGAAAATCATGAAGATCAGATTGTTTATCATACCGCTGATGTTCAACTTAATTTGTGGACTGACTTTCCTAACAACGTAAGTATTTCTATATTGATATTTGTGGGATTCTAGTGCAAATAGCAGTGTACAGTAAATTGAAGAAAGGTATAAGAAATCCTTCGTGCAGAAACTACATTAACCAAGGCTGTCCAAATGAAGGCCTGCAGACCCCATGCAGCCCTCCAAGCCCTTCTAAATGGCTCGCGAAGTACTTGCTTATTGCAATTTGATTTAATGTTATTTTTCCATCAACATTTAAAAAAAAATATTTCCTAGAGCTGGCTTCCTTTTATGTCGGCCGCGGTGGACTAGTGGTTATGCTCCTTGCCTCTAGTCCCGAGGGTCGTGGATTCAAACCCGGCTGGGGTAGATGAACTTTTTAGGATGGAAAAGTCCAAGGAGCAAGTTCTCCGGGAGGAACTTTAAGCCGTGGGTCCCAATTCTGAAGATTTTCAGGCTCGTAAAAGATCCTTAAGTTTGAATAAAAAGGCCTATACGTAAGATTTACCGACCTCATCATCTTAGTAATACATTAGTTACCCGCTAGATGTATGTTGACTGCATACCGTTCAAGACATCAATCGGCAAATAAGCGTAACTTGGTATAGTAATTCCTAATAAAGGAGAGGCTAAGGCCCAACATTGGGCCCTTTTATGGTGGATCTTTTTTTTTATTTCATACTGTGATATATATGAAACTGTTAAGCATTAGCCATTGTATATTTGAAATTAATTCAGCATTTATCGATTCTGCAGTGTGATAAACACATATTATTAGCGACAGAAAGTTTCTTTTGTGGCACCGTGCCACGTGACCAAGGACAAGGTTAACGAAATAACTTCTCCCTCCCCTATCCCTCTGTGTTTTCAAAAAATCAAGTTGAATATGTAGTCTATGTTACTTTTAAGATAATTATAATTTTGTTTCGTAAGTAGTGGCTTAAGTGTACATGTGATTACACTTTTGGTACAAGAATGTGTATTACTTTCAATCTGAAGCCCTCCACCATTTCTGGTACAGGCTCATTATGATTGGACACCACTTCCATTAATTAATCGAGTTCATCAACAAGTTTTGTCATAGTAATTTTCTGTGTTTAATAGCTTATTCTCTCGGAATTCGCTAAAATCAAACAAATCACACACACACATATATATATTGGTCAGAGCTTCCGACTACAGTTCATGAACCCGGGTTCGATTCCCGGTCACATCACAGGGGTATATTTTATCAAGGGAATTATTCATGTAGCCTCCCATACTCTGGATTTAGGTTAAGTTTAGAATTAAGGACTCTCCTGGCGCTTCATTATCATGCATCACCTATCATATTATTATAAGTAATGTGACGAGTTATTTCAAAATCATCGATAAATTCACCAAGTGACGAGTGAATTTATCAGAGGATTTGAAAATCAAGAGTGGCATTTCTTAGGACTATTTAATGAATGAAATTAGGCTGTTTACTCAAAACTCATTATTTAAATATAGATATTTTAATTCTTTTATATAAATTTAAACAGCGATGTTTGAAAACAAATCTGAATTGTGTGTTTACGTTTCATTTGTTGATCCAGTGCCAACTTGATCATGTAATATTATTTATTGCCATCTGGCGTGGACAACTTCAAATAGGATCGCAATATTGTAGAAATCACCCTAGTGGAGAGAAAACAAAAAACGAAACACATCAAACTGTATATTGTAACCAATATTATAGGTTATGTTATACGTAATTTCATTGTTGACAAAATCTTTCGAACTGGCACCATGAATATTTCCTATTACTTTCACTGTGTGAGGCTTAGATTGCTGGTTATTTCGTCTATATATTCTTTTGAGGTGCAGCCAAATCTTGTGTCTGCCATTTTGTACATTCAAACGTGTCGACTTTGTTGGAGAATCTGTCACTACAAAATGATGCTCTGACCTGTTCAGAATATTAAAAAGGAGGAGCTTTCTTTATCACAAAAGCAGGAGGTGGTTAAGAGAATTCGATAAAGAGTGATGTGAAATACGACTGACATTGGTTGTAAAACAAAATTCATTGAAACGTGATTGGTCATTAACTCTCATTTGGGGCATGAATTAAATAGTCGGGGTAATGTAACTCTACCTTCCAGTCGTCCCAACTTACGAAGTGGGTTACAATTTCACCAATGCCAGGAGATAAAACAGAAATGTCATAAAGACAACCTGGAGGCAATGATATAAAACATATGTGTAAAGTGTTAAGCCATTCATGGACGTGAGAAGAAAGGTAACTTCGTATTCAGCTGTTATCATATCCATAAACTTTACACCGTCTCCCCAGCTCGCTTTCACTTTCCTACCTTACATAATAATCTAAGGTCAAGGTCTGCCCCATGACATAATCAACACATCTCACTCTATTTCTTTTCTCGCACTGACTAACCTTTCCGCAGGCATGTTGTTCTCAAGTCTTTGAAATTCTTTTACAGATTTTTAATGACCCTGCATAATAATTATAGTCTGTGATGATTGCTGTCTGGCCGGTTTAAAAATGAGACGAGTACTTACATTTTCAATATGCCTGAAAACAGTTGATTGCCGTGCTTAACTAAATAACCACGCGCCGAAATATGTTTGGAGGGTGGGGGTGAAAACACCCAAGCATTTCCAAGAATTTTAACAAAAGAAGATCATTGACCATAACTTATATGTTATTGTGAATATTGTTAGACAAGAACGACACTCAAAGTTAGAAGAGGACAGTAAAAATCATGACATCTATAGTCCAGCCGTTGAGTCTCAGACCCTGACGTTTTCACGATAGTGTTGCCGATATGGATATTCAGTGGAGGGACCGCTTTATGTACCACGCGGAATATCAAATAATGGCGGTTAGCAGAAATACAGCCGACAACATCGCAGCAATTTCAAACCTTACTGGCGGCGTCAAGAGCAGTGATTGGTTGTGATAGACGTCCACTCTCACGTCAACTATTTCCTTATTGGCAGTAGACAGCGAGTTTCTCCCTTTACCCATCGTGCAACCTAAACGTCAGAGCCGGACACTCAGAGCGGCTGGACTGTAAATCCTAACAGCGTAGGACTTTTTTTGTCACGTCAACAATGCGCCATCTAGTGTGCCGATTTTGAGATTTGTTTATCTCTTGACGGCTAATTACTTTTGATACTTGCTGCATGTATTTGGTTTTTATATTATTTTTTCCCTACCTAAATGTATTTTGTTGGAAAATTATAGTGTTTTATTGCGATTTATTGGGCTATAGTAGATAACGAAAATAACAAAAAATCCGTCGTGAAGGAACTGCGGAAACTAACTGAATTCCTAATCAATTCAAATTTATGATCCGGTTTTGTTGGTTTGTGGAATATATATATATTTTTTTTCTTAAATTCAATAAATTACATTTATTATGTCCGCTTATTTAAAAGTGTCAGACGTTAGTGAAAACAAACAATTGCATAAACGTAAGTTATTACCTGATACTTAATGTTGTATACTTTGTCACAAATTTAAATAATTTTTACTGATTCATTTTTCCATTCCTTAATTAAACACATTAAATAAATTAAACGAATGTATCTTATAGGATACATTGCCAATTTAATAGTTAATTAAATTATTTGATATTGTACCGATATTATGGCTAGGCATTGTTTCCCCCGATCCCGATTGAGGGTCTTTCCACTTTTCAGCGGTTGCCCTTTTACCAGCCGGCTGCTGGCCCTTCACATCCACATGTGTCAATCACAGAGGTAGATGATCAACAGCCAGTGTAGGGGTGACATGTGGTTAGCATAACATGGACGCATAACATATGAATTTCTGCCTAACATCAAGGAAAGGCTAAAGAAAACTTGGATCCAACCAAGTCACCATATCACGCAACTCCTGAGCGGCCACGGCTCTTTCAAAGTCAAACTCCATGAAAGAGGCCTCTCAAGAACGCCTCATTGCGATTGCTTTGGAACAGAGCTGGACACTGTACAACATGTCCTGTACGAATGCATCAAATATGAGGCCAGATGAAGGGACTTACATGAGGCTGCACTAAACGGTGATATGAACTGGCCGCCTCCTCTACGGTTTTGGACAGAAAAACAGCCATATCAAGCAGTGAGAAAGTTCATCGGATGGGTCCTTACTCAACGCCAAGAGGAGGACATCCGCAGACAAAGAAGAAGGGATTATATATAATCTAGCAATAAGTTAGTTGTAAGTTAGTAAATTAAGTATTAGTTTTAACACAACACCATGTAAATATTACTAGATTAGGTGGTAGATTTAAGACTTAGGTTAAGGATTAATATGTAAAAATTACTGTATATAAGTAGTATTAAGAACAAACACCCGAAACTTGTATCCTGAAAATGAACATAATAAAAACAGCAGAGAGTAATTAGGGACAAGAGCAGACCTGGGGATATGGGCATTAAGCCCGAGGAAACCCAGGGGGATGGTGGCGGGGCTCTTAATAATAAAAAAATAAAAAGTCCCCCAGCCGTTATAGCTGGTTCCTCAACCTGGAGCCGCTACTTATTGTAGCTACCCAATTGCCTCACGATGCTGGGTAGGCACCGGTCCCATACTGGGCGAAATACCATGAGAAAATTTCTTCCCCCATGGAGACTCGAACCAGCGCAAGTCCCGTAGCTCTGCGCCAAGGCTTCCTACCTTAACCGCTCGGCTACGGCGCGGGACGGCATTGTTTCCCAGTATTTAATAATAAAAAGGAATTTTATTCAATGTAATATAGGCCAAAATCTAAAAGAGTAATAATAATCCGAATTATACCGAGTTTATACTCAAAATAATCAGGGAACCATTTGTAGTACAATGAAAATAGAAATAAATTGATAACTAGAACAGTATACGATTTATATATATATATAGTTAAAAAAATTACATACATCATAAAGTTATTACTCAGGAAAAGTTCGGTATAACTCATGGGTTTTTTTCCACCGGCCGCATGCCGAACACAACGGGGAAAGGAATCCGAACTGTACATTTGTAATAAAAGACACGGCCAAGGTACCTGTCAAACTCGACATGAATCCCCAATCTAACAGATGACATTTTAAGCAATAAGATATTGACATGACAGGTGACGTCTTTATCGGAGACGTGGCATTAGCAAGTCGTTATAGGAAAAATATATATAATTATTCTGCCAACATAAGAAAAATATATGGAAGGTTTGAACATCCCTCAGTAATGGAGAATGGGCGTAAACCAGCACCTTTGGAAATATGATATAGAGAAGACGGGAGCCAACCCCAAAACTGTAAAATTTGTTAATTTGTAAGGAGGTCCAAAGCATATATGTGGGCGGGATCACAAAATACCTAATAACCAAATAAATTATTCGCGACGAGTATCACACATCAGTTAGTTGTTAGCCCTACATCTAACAGGGCACACTTTCTTGTTGGCCCGCAGTCGAACAATCAGTTAACTGCTAGCTTTACTTCTATAGTCCATGAGGGCTAAAGTGTCTAGAATATTTTAGAAAGAGAAAGAGAGTACTCACCATCTTCTTTCTCACTCATACGCATATCTCTTCACGGTGACAGCGGTAGGGCAGACACTCCCTGTAGTGAACATAGATCAGTGGTGGCATTTCCTTCTAAAGATTCTTCCTGGCAAGTTTCTATGTCTTCATTTTCATTTTCATCGTCGTCGGTATCGTCTAAATTTGTTTCAAACAGATCACTAATTTCGTCCATTAAACCGTCTGCCTGCCAATATGACTCTTCAATCTTTTTAGTGTGTTCACACGCTCTTCTCCAATTTTCTGCAGTCACTTTTAACAGAGCATTCTGAACCAGTCGCCACTGACAAAAATTACCTGACACAAAAGTGACTGGACGGAAGTGGGGGGGGTGGTGGAGTTTTTCTAGCATTCCTAAGTAATTTTACAAGGGTAGCCCATTGTGTTTTGCGAAGGGTGGAAGAACAGTTCTCTAGACAAGGATAGCAGAAATCATGCCAACTTAGTCCTTTTACACTATAACAGGACACACGCTTTGTCGTTAGTCCTACGTCTAACAGAGCACTTTACTAGAACGTGTCCAACATCCTATGTTGTGATTTGGAACTCTAGAAAGCAGTCGGAGGACCGACTGATGTATACATCTACCAGAATATACAATTAATTTTGTTAACTCTACGCCAGCCTCCAGTCATTTACCTATGAACACATCACTTTAATCTTCCTCGCGTCAACATTTGGTGAGAATCCAGCTCCTACCGAACCCTAACCTGAACTAGCCCCGAGCAACAAATTAGTCCTCGTATCTTATCCTGGACACTAATTAAATCATCCTGGACCAATCCTGCTTTAGTATACATTGCAACGAAGTAAGCACGGCGCACATACGGAAAAATGCATGATCTAGCTGGACAAAATTAATGACATCGCTCCTATTAGACATATTTTCACGAAACTTCACACAGTTGTTAACCATTGCATTTTATATACGTATAGAAACTCACATTACTTTTGTTTGAGAAAAACCATCCGTTATAGGAAGGTGACATTTTATAAAATATACAATTTCTCTCCTATTAGACATATTTTCGCAAAACTTCACAATTTTATTAACCGTGGCATTTTTTGCATGTATTATATAACTCTCATTACCCTCCCCTTACAGGAGGGTGAAATTTTATAATATTTACAATTGCTCTCCTATTAGACACATTTTTATGAAACTTCACACATTTGTTAACCACTGCATTTCCTGCATATATAGAAACTCTCGTTAGTTTTGTTTGAAAAATCATCCCTTACAGGAGGGTGAAATTTTATAAAATTTACAATTGCTCTCCTATTAGACACATTTTTATGAAACTTCACACATTTGTTAACCACTGCATTTCCTGCATATATAGAAACTCTCGTTAGTTTTGTTTGAAAAATCATCCCTTACAGGAGGGTGAAATTTTATAAAATTTACAATTGCTCTCCTATTAGACACATTTTTATGAAACTTCACACATTTGTAAACCACTGCATTTTCTGCATATATAGAAACTCTCATTGCTTTTGTTTGATTAAAAAATCATCCCTTACAGGAGGGTGAAATTTTATAAAATTTATATTTGCTCTCCTATTGGACATAATTACCCATTTATAAATAGTCACTTAAGTCACCTGGAATACTTTCTAATACCTCATCTTGTACAAGCACTAACAGTTGCACTGTATGATCTAAAATATCTTTTAGAGGAACCTCAGCTCCGTTCTCTGTTATCAGAATAACACTGTTGTTTTACTTGTGAAATTATATTATATGGTGGGTATATGTTGGCATCTCATGCCTTTGCCGCAGCCTGAATAAGAGTATAATCATATTTTCCTAACCGAAAATCAACAATAAGTGTCATACCTTCTTCTGAAGTATAGGGATTCAAAGTCTGGATACAGCACGGCTCCATTGCCCTCTTCATCTTTTTTAATCTTCGTAGTAATAGCTTCACTATTTCAACAGATGTCTTTTTTCCACTCTTCCGTAGACACTTCTGAGTAACATAAGTAATTTTATCTGGAGATACTCGTATGTATGACAGTGGTGGAGACACAGTCCTTGTCTTCGTTATCTCCGAATTTTCACTAAACGTTTTCTTGGTCTTCCTGGCTTTCCTTAATGCTGTCAATTAATATATGTAGGTTTATATCTGTGTGTAACCAAGGATAGTTTTTCTTTGTAAATTTTTCATTTATTTGTCTACTTGCCTTCCACTTAGCAATTAGAATTGATGTAAACGCATTACTCACCTTACGTTTAAAATAATTTTCTATCTCATAACAGCACTTATTTACTCTAAATTTCTTTAAAATATAATAGAAATCTCTTGAGAACACTTGTAAGTGGATCATGTAAAAAAATTGGTTGTCTTTAAGTGCTAAGAATTATTCATATTTTGTGATTTACACACTGTCCTCAGAATTACTAGTATGAGTGCAAACACGACTACTTGTAAAGAAATGGCTCTATTTAAGAAAGTGATTAATAGTGATATCTAAGTTTTTGTATAATAATCTAAATGAGTGTAGAAAACATCATAACATAGAAAGAAAAGATGGGCCAGGATATACTTTTTTATAACCCATGTCAAATCTTATTCTTTGATTGTAATTTTATGTAATTGCAGTACTTTATAAAATGCTTCATAAGTTAATAAACAATTAATACAATTAAAAATAATTAGTAAATTATGAAAGATCATACTCTCTACTACAGAATCCATGTGAACAAGTCACTCACATGACGAAATAACACGAATACTGCGAGAAAATATCCAGAGGTAAATTTTATCTTTCAAGGACCCTGCGCACATGGCTTTCTGAGCGATAATTTTCGTTGGCGGTAGCAAGGATACCATTGACAGCATATTCAAAACGAACATAAAGTTTAAAAGTTTGATTCATATAGTATATGTTTCACTACCTTTTTCACATTTCGTAGTAAGTTCAAAAAATAATTTTGTCCAGCTAGATCGTGCATTTTCCGTATGTGCGGCGGTTGTTACAGCGAATCTTCAAATTGGATTTTAGATAAACTTCCACTTTTAATGGTCGGATTTCGCTGATGTTTGGAGAATACCTTCTTTGTTTTATTTTAATAAAATATGTCTAGTTTCGTTGCGAAACACGGAATTTAAAAATTTCTATTCAGACGAATTCCTACACCGAATGGTCCGATTTTACTGCTTAACCAACTCGACCTTAATATTTTTAATCGATTTTCCCTTTCGACCCACATGTCCTGCGCATCGTAGTGTACGAGACTTAATTATTCTTATTATATCTGGTTTCCTATCAAGATAACATATTTAAATATTATGTAGTCTTCTCCATTTATCTGTCTGTCTCTTCTTAGTACAACATTTTGTTAAGTACGGTACTTTATTCTCAAATAATTGTACTATTTTCTCCTCTCTTAAAATAAGAGTCCATGTATCGTATCCACATAACTCCAAGAATAATCGATATATATATATGTTTTAACCTTTTTTTTTATAGAAGTTGGAATGGCAAGTTTCCGTGTAATGCATAATAGGATGCGTTTTCAGAGTTGAGCCTACGTTTAATTTATTTCTGCACCTGATTTCTATTCGTAGTCATCGTTTATAAGTATTTTACATTCAGTCACTTCTTAACATCTTTCCTCATTTGTAATTAACTGTTCATTTCCATTGTATTATAATGTATTTCTATGTTTCTACTAAAATTTTAAATCAGTGAATTAATGTATGGGCACATTACGTGATTTGGCGACAAACTAAACTTCCAATGAGGACCCACTAGTTGAGAAATCGCTGCTTGTATTAGAAATTGTCGATCAAAAAAACGATTTCTTCACAATCACCATTGGCGCAGCAGCCTTGGCCTCCTCTAAGAGTCTTCACCAACTTTACCTGCCCTTGGCATATCTCCTCAGTTTATTGTCTGCTCTACGTGCTCAGATCTGTAGACTCCTCATTGTGTATCAAGATTTTGTCCTCTATTTTGGCACAGTCGGCAGAGTTCCTACCTCCTACTCTAGTAAGATGGATTTCATTTACGATGGAGCAGAGAAATTTTAATCTCCACTTTGGGTCTGGACGTGTGTCCGTGTGTACCTGCCCGTATATATATATATATATATATATATATATATATATATAGAGAGAGAGAGAGAGAGAGAGAGAGAGAGAGAGAGAGAGAGAGAGAGAGAGAAATACAAAAAAGTGAAGGCTGATCCCTGAATAAAGTGGTTAGTTACTCGTCTCAACATCTGTATCCTGTGCTCCTATCTCGGTCACTTCATATTAGGTTCGTGGTGATCGATTCGGAGTCAGGGAAGATTTTTCTCGTTTCTTTTTTGGTCGAAAACTTTATTCCATCATTTCTCAAGATTTCGTTTCGTTTAATTTCGTCTGTCCATGAGATGGTTCGATAGATCTGGTCCTCCGGCATCTTTATATATCACATATCTACAAAAAATTCGGACTTGATTTGATCTCAGCTCTCGACCTGGAATTGTACCGGGCATGAGCAGACGGATTACCATAAACAAAAAGATGATCACATCGGAACCAAACTCGGCATATAGCAATCAATTAAGACATGTAAAGGCGAGTTTGTTAACCAGTAAAATGCAATCAAGATTAGTGCAAGTTCACCTGAAGTGAACATTTTAAAATATGCTCAAGTTGTTGCATGTTTAGATTTTTTGCAACTGAATTCCGTATTCATTCATAGGGTTCTGCTCAAGAGCAGGTCTTTCACTGCAAACTCAGCATTCTCCACTCTTTCCTTAATTCAACTTTATTTTTTGTATCTGCATACAGACCATTTATTTTAATATTGTCTATCATCTGATGTCTTTTTCTGCCTCTAACTTTCTTTCCGTTGACCACTCCTTCTAGGGCATCCTTCAGCAGGCAGTTTCTTCTTAGCCAGTGGCCAATCCGATTGCTTTTCCTCTTCTTTATGAGTTCCAGCATTGTTCTTCTTTCACCCACTGTGTCTAGCACATTTTTATTTCTTACTTTGTCCATTTTATACGTTCCATTCTTCTCCATATTCACATCTCAAAAGCTTCCAGTCGCTTTTTCCTCATTCCGTCGTAATGTCCAAGTCTCTGCACCATGCAATGCTACACTCCACACAAAGCACTTCACTAGCCTCTTCCGTAATTCTTTTGCCAAAGGTCCGCAGAAAATGGTTCTCTTCTTGTTGGAAGCTTCTTTTGCCATTGCTATCCTCTGCTTTACTTCTTGACCGCAGTTCATGTTACTACTGATAGTACAACCCAAGTATTTGAAGCTCTCCACTTGCTCAATGGTCTCATCTTTAATCCTGATGTTTATCTTCCTTGGTTTCTTTCCTATAATCATGACCTTCGTCTTATTTATATTTATCTTCATTCCATAATCCTCGCACTTATCATTCAGCTCTATCAGCATGTTCCTCAGTGTCATTGCATCTTCTGCTAGCAAAGCCATATCATCAGCAAATCTTATGCACTTTATTCTTCTTCCTCCCATGTTTACGCCTCCCATATTACTGAAGCAGTTCTTCATTAGGTCTTCCAGGTAGATGTTGAAAAGGGTAGGTGATAGAGGGCATCCTTGCCTTACCCCCTTCCAATTTCTCTTACCTCTGACATTTCTTCTCCTATCTTCACTTTTATTCGCTGTTTCATATAAAGACTACTTATGAGCTTCCTCTCTTTTCCAGTTCACGCCAATTTTCTTCAAGATCTTCAGGAGTTTATTCTAATTTACTCTGTCAAAGACCTTTTCCAGGTCAACAAATACTGCATAAACGTCTTTATCTTTTTTCTGTATATCTTTCTCCTATTGTTCGTATCAATCCAATTGCATCTCTTGTACCCTTTCCCTTCCTGAAGTCAAACTGTTCTTCTTCCAATTCGCTTTCCATCGTAGAACGTAAACGTCGATTCAGGAGAATCTTTGCAGAGTAGTCCTGAACTCCCTACATTTCTCTGCATTATTTTTCTTCGGTATTGGTATTAACACCGTCTCAGTCAATTCTTCTTTATATATCTTGTTGCATAAAAGCAGAATTTCCTTCTTTCCTTCACCCAAGCATTTAACCATTTAAAATGTGGGTTTACCTGAATGCTGAAGTTTTAATGATAGCTCTACCGAGTTCAATTTGTCTTTTTTTTTCAAATGAAACTTGGTATATAGGATTAAACTAACAAAGTGAAGATGTATTCTGTAAACTAGTAAAATCAGACAATAAATTCATTTTTCTGAGGAAATAGCTTATTTTGCGCAGTTCCTGTGCAACAAGTGGCTAGCTTACTACTGTACTCCTAGTGAAACAAAGTCCCCGCGTGGGGATGAAGGTCTAGTGTTGAGTTTACATGCAGGTCGATTCCTCGAATACCATTGGCTAGTGATGAGTGGCGATTGTTGTACTACACATAACAAATTGGATCAGTTGGTACAGATTCCTGCTATTCAGCAAGTTTTATTTTGTTAATTTAACTATTGAACTCCTATGACGTCACACTAGTTTTAAATGCTATATTAGTTTTGTTTTATTTATTTAACATGTTTTAAACGTATACAACATCTTCCTGCATCCAATGTTTAGTTTTATTCTCTTCCTCCATTCATCTCTATACTTCCAATCACCATCCTGCAGTCCCCTGTCCTTCAACAAATTCGTAATTCCCTCTAACCATATATTGTTAGGTCTCCCTCTTCTTTTCCTCCGATTTGGAATCCACTCCAAACTCGTAAGTGGAAACCCGAAAGGAAGGAAACCTGAAAAAAATATTCCTGGTCCTCCAGATGGGGTGGGTTGATGCAAAAGGCCAGTTACCTGCTCATTAAAAAAATTAAAAAACACAATAAGAGTATGCCGAATGCATCACACTTACTTACTCACTGGCACTATAGAATCCGTAGGTTCATGGTCGCGGGGACATAAGCTCTCCATACATCCCTGTCCTGAGCTAATTCTTTCCAATCATTCCCTGTATAATCTACTTCCCTCAAATCATAGTTAATGCTATTCTCCCACCTCATTCATGGTCTACCAACTGGGCGTTTTCCCTCTGGTTTTCCTACAAGAAGCTTCCATGCAAGTCTTTCATTCCCCATACGTGCCTTTGGCATGGGTTCACTGAAGTAGTTCCCGCCCCAGAACCGAATGGGGGACTATTTGACATCTGGAAAATTTTACCCCAGTGGAACCTATGTCCGCATTTCTTGACGGTTGTATTTTTACGGTGAAAGATCGTCCCTCTTTTGACCAAGGTACTTTTTTCGTCTGGCTTATCACCTTCGACCTGTTCGGCATGGGTAACCCTATCGGCAGCAATGCTACCGCCGGCATAGCTCTCGGGATCATGATAAGCACGCAAGCCACTCCACCACGACAAGGTAAAGATACCATGGAGGTGAATGCTTCACACTCGTTTTAAATATTATATAAGTTGTTAATTATGATCACAGTGCTTTTCAAAGTTATATTTTGGAAATGTGCAATAAAACGTAGACTGGCGCGGCGTTCGTCTCAGCCGCATTCCTTCTTGAAAGTCTAATTTTAAAAATCACTCGAATGACCGCCATGTTTGTTTTCTCGCAACGAAACGGAAAGTAAGCTCGAATGCGTGCACCAGCAAAATCGGAGCATAAATTTGACTTGTCGAGATATTCGCTTAGTGTACGCAGTTCCTGTATGACCTTTTTTTATTTTTCTCGAAGTTCTCTCGCCCATATTTGGGCGCCTCCCACGTTTCACAACATGTTTGACATAGCTGCAACGATGTGCAGGTACCTGATGGCAACTCTAACACAAAACTTGGATTCCAAAATAGTGTACGTGAGTGACACGGGAGCATTTTCACCCGAGAGCTGTGTATTCAGTCAAATGATGAATCTTGCAGGCCTTGTGAGTGAGTATTCATTATTTTTAACGGTTCACAGACATTTTACATTTTTTTTTACTTAAGACTATACGCTAATATTAAGTCATATATTCCTATGTTGAAATAACTGAATATCCCTCTTCGTCAACTGACATGTGCGAAATTGTGTTATATTTAACTTTATATAAATTATACATATCAGTAACGAGTACATTAAGTAGAATATATGGACGTATACTAAGTAAAATGGTTGATATAGAATACCAGGATAAAGAAATGGAAGAACAATCTGGTTTTAGAACTGGTAGGTCATGCACAGATAATATATTTTGCATAACACAAATGATATAAAAAAAGAGCAACTAACAGAGATTTACATTTGCTTTGTGTCGATTTAACCAAAGCATATGATAGTTTTCCCCAGAAAATGTTATGGGAAACTTTAGACGATTCCAACATTACCAAAAAATTAGTTGAAGCTATAAAATCATTATACAAAGGATCTATTTCGAAAATAAAAGTTGGAAATAATATAACAAAGGGATTTACTATTACAAAAGGTTTAAGGCAAGGTAGCAGTTTATCTCCAACTCTATTTAAAATTTATCTCGAAAGAGTACTAAGAGACTGGAGGAAAAAATGTCAAAAAATGGGCATACCTATCCAAAATACACATGTATATTCATTAAATTTTGCAGATGACCAGGTATTAATAGCACAGGACCACGATGACATAGAATATATGGCTAAAAAACTAAAAGAAGAATATGAAAAATGGGGACTTTATATAAACATCGAGAAAACTAAATATCTGTGTATAGGAGAAGAAATGGAAAATATAAATTTCAACAATGGAGAAGAACTAAAACCTTGTATTGAATGCACTTATTTAGGAACAAAATTAGACCATTCAGGCGATAACACAGTGGAAATTAAAAATAGAATCGCACAAACAAAACAAGCAATAAATGCTTTAAACTCTGTTTGGTGGAGCAAAAATATTACAAAAAATAGAAAATTACAAATATATCAAACCATAATTCAGAGCATTTTAACATATGGTGCTGAAGTCTGGCAAATTTCTACCAGGGAAATGAAAAGAATTTTAAGTACAGAAATGGATGTTTTAAGTAGATCAGCTGGAAAATCTAGAATGGATAGAATACGAAATAAAGAAATAAGCGAAATTATGGGTGTACAAGAGGAGCCGGACATCATAGACATTATAGAAAAGAAAAGATTGCAGTGATATGGTAATGTCAAACGAATGCCAGAGCAAAGATTGCCAAAAATTGTTATGGAATGGATCCCAATAGAAAGGAGGAAGACCGAAGAAAACTTGGATAGAAGGGGTACAAGCAGCTATGAATATCAGAGGAATGGAGGAAGATCAATGGATGGATAGAGAGGAATGACGTTTGGTTTCCGGAAGACGGCGGCAGCTGCCATGATACCGGATGATGATGATGATGATAAATTTATACTTACTGTTCACCATTGTCATTTTTTCATGTTATTGTATTTTATTACTATATTGTTATTTTTGCGGCAATTTTGTTCATACATAGTAGTTATATTGTATTTATCAGGGAACTATGTTTTCATCTACGCCGCTGGACAACGATGTTATAAAGTTCATGTGGCCAATGAAATCACACTTAACCGCGTGCTTCTGCTTGCATTACAACATACTATTATAGTGCAGCGGTTCCCAACCTTTTCCGATTACCACAACGATCTGAGTTGGATGAACTACTGACTTTTAAATATACATACAGTAGACATGCATAACATTTAATTCCAAGCAAAAGATTCAATAACCTTAAATTAACTTAACCCTTAACGGTTAAAACCTAAAGCTACTCTAGTTACGGCTTAAAAGTTACACAACGTGTAGGCCTAGCTGTAGCGAAGTCAAATGCATTCCTAACGTTGTTACAAAACACTGTAAATCAGGCATTCGCGGTAAATATTAATTTATTGCAGAAATTATGTCATAAATTCCCGATGTTACACATAATATTATGCATATTATGCAACAAAGGGCATTAGAGGGTTAATTTAATAATAATAATAATAATAATAATAATAATAATAATAATAATAATAATATAAATAATAATAATAACAATAACAATAATAATAACAATAACAATAATAACAATAACATATAATAACAATACAATAATAATAACAATAATAACAATAATAATTACAATAATAATAACAATAGTAATAACAATAACATAATAATAACATAACAATAATAAAACAATAACAATAATAATAACAATAACAATAATAACAATAACAATAATAATAACAATAATAATAACAATAACAATAATAATAACAATAGCAATAATAATACAATAATAATAACAATAATAATACAATAATAATAACAATAATAATAACAATAATAATAACAATAATAATAACAATATCAATAATAATAACAATAATAATAACAATAACAATAATAATAACAATAATGATAACAATAATAATAACAATAACAATAATAATAACAATAATAATAATAACAATAACAATAATAACAGTAACATAACAATAACAGTAATAATAAAATAACAATAATAATAATAACAACAATAACAATAACAACATAACAACAAATATAATAATAACAATAATAATAACAATAATAACAACAATAATAACAACAATAATAACAATAAAATAATACTAATAACAATAATAATAACAATAATAATAACAATAATAACAATAATAATAATAATAATATAATAATAATAATAATAATAATAATAATAATAATAATAATAATAATAAGTAATAAGTAATAGTAATAATAATAATAGTAATAATAATAATATAATAATAATAATGATTTATTTTAGCTGGCAGAGTTAAGGCCATAAGGCCTTCTCTTCCACTCACCAGCGAATAGTAAAATTATACAAAATTACGTACATATTACAATTTTAAGATATTATTAAAATACAGCCTAAACAAAATACAATGATGATGTGATCTAATACTAGCTAATACTAATAAAAACATAGAATATAATAAAATTAAAATGATATAAAATAAAGTAAGTAGTTTCCTAGATGATTATTAATGGAATACTCTATATAGTTTGTTATGCAGTTAATGTTTTCATTGTGTCGAACTTAAGATATCAGTTTATTTGGATTTAAATAATGATAGCGATTGACAGTCCCTGACATGACTGGGAAGTGAGTTCCATGCTCTAGTCATAGATATCGGTGTAAGATTCAGTGTATAGACAGGTCCTGTGTTGTGGTATCAAAAGTAAAGAAGAGTCTTGTGATCTTGTTCCTAAATTGTGATGAGCCGATAAATGTTGAAAACGTGTTGTTAAATAAGTTGGTAAATGTGTGTGCAGAATTTGGAATAGTAAGGTATGTGAATGTTAAGTTCTTCTGTCATTTAGGCGTAGCCATGATAAGGCCTGAAATGAAGGAGACACGTGGTCATAACGACGGAGATTGAATATAAATCGAATGCACGCATTATGAGCACGCTGTAGTCTGTCAGATAGATCAGTTGTCAGATTAGTCAGTAATATGTCGCAGTAGTCGAAGTGTGGCATTATGAGAGTCTGTACAAGTATTTGTTTTAATTTTGTAGGAAGGAAGTTTTTAAAACTATTTAGGGAGTGAAGAATTGAGAACACTTTCTTGCAGGTGTTATTCACCTGGATTTTCCAGTCTAGGTGTTGGTCTATATAGATATTAGTAATAATAATAATAATAATAATAATAATAATAATAATAATAATAATAATAATAATAATAATAATAATAATAATAATAATATTGGAATGCTGCAGAAACGAAGAAAGCAATAATAGACCTAATCTCGAAACCCGCCATTACGGAAATCTTTTGGCGAACTCCTTGAAATGCCCCCTGGGGGTTCGCGAACCACAGGTTGGGTAACGATAGTCTAGCGGATGTGTTCCTTGCCTCTGGTCCCGAAGATCGGGTGTTTAAACTCGGCCGGTGTCGATGGATTTATCAGGATGGAAAAATCAGGGAATCCTCTCTCCGGGAAGGACTTTACCGTGTGTCACGAGTTTCAAGATTTTCAGGCTCGTAAAAGAACCTTAAGCCTCAAAAAGAGGCCTCCAAGCAAAATTTACCTACCTTCATCATCCAAGTAATACCTTAATAGGCTACTAGATGTATCATTTAGTCGATATGCATTTATGGCATATGTAAGGAAATTGTTGTACCTAAATTAACTTAGTTTAGAAACTCGCAACGAAGGAGAGGCTATGGCTAGACTCAAAGGCCATCAAACCAATAAGTAACTAGTAAGACAAATATCGCGAAACTTGTGCTTTAAATGTTGGTATTTAATTTTAGGAAGTTATATTTTGAGGTTATTTTAATTATATCATTTTTGGTCTGATCATCTTACCTCAATATTAATATTAATAACCTCTAAATATAACTTCCTAAAATTAAATATTAATTACAACTTCTTAAGTTACAAGGAAGAAACAAAACCAGAAATTGTGTTTGTGTTATAAATAACGAAAAATAAGATGGCGTCCTCCAAACTCAACTTTAATAACAATTTTTTTGAAACTAAATATGAAGTCAAAAAGTTTGTAAAATTAAGAGAGATTAATATTGAGGTAAGATGATCAGACCAAAAATAATATAATTTAAATGTTGGTGTTGTCTCGGAGATGACTTCTTCATCCGCGAACATCTCCATTTCCTTGAGTTGTTATAAAAAGTGTGTTATCAAGATTTGAAACATACTTCGCGAGTGACGTGGGACTAAAGTTTCTACAAAGGGAGAAGTTAAACTAAGATATACAGAGAGATGTTCATAAATAGTGGCTTTATTGTCTTACTAGCTAATACCCGGCGTGCGCTCCTACGCCTAAATAAATGAAAATATTAATGTGCTTTTATGTTTAGTTGAATAAGTAAAATGAACAATAATTATAAATTTATATTTTTTAGATACCCCGTGCTGATTACCCGGCGTTGCCCGGGAATCTACTTATCCCGATATTCTTGACATACATGAGCTGAAATACGAAAATTAATGTGCTTGATGTTTAGTTAAATAAATTGAGGGAAACATTTATATCGTAATTATTTTTAGATACCCCGTGCTGTTTAGCCGGCGTTGTCCGGGAATCTACTCATTTCCGATCTTCTTGGCATAAATGAGCTGAAAGACAAACATTAATGTTCTCCTTATGATTAGTTGAATAAGTAAAATTAAAAATAATTATAAATGTATATCGTAATTATTTTAAGATTCCCGTGCTGATTATCCGGTGTTGCCCGGGAATCTACTTATCCCGATCTTCTTGGCGTAAATGAGCTAAAAGACAAAATTCGTTATTTTGAGGTATCCGTAAAAGAATACCTGCCATGTGCCGCTATGCTTGCACAGGAATCTACGTACTTGTCTCGATCTTCTTGGCAGCAATGAAAGACAAAAATGGTTATTGTGAGTTATCCGTAAGAGATAAACATATGCTGTCACGGACATTTTTTCTAGAGCTTTTTGAGATATTCAATTCTGTGTACATTAATTTTGTGCATTTGTTTATGGTTTAGTCAACATAAGCAATTTAAGCATCAAAATAGGGACTTTATTTCACGTTTTCAACTACAAAGGGTAATTTTTAGGGGTGAAGGAGTCGAGTATCACAACTGTCTTATAGCCTATGTTCATCCCGGGAATCTCCTGAACATTTTGCAAAAAGCTCCATCACAATCGGATCAAAGGTATGTCCGCGCATAAAGTACGAACAAACAAACAATCCAACAAACAAACAAATGTTCACTTTTATATATTAGATATTTAAATTCTTATTGCAGTAGTAATTAGTATATGGTTCTGAAGTTCGATTCCAGAAAACTAGATGTCACTGATGTCCATCAATGCTGCATTTGGGTAGGAATAATTATATTTTTACTGAATGTTTTTTCCAGTGTTACTTTTCGTTTACGTAAAATATCTTCAAATGAAAGGGACAACAAGATACATGAATAGAAATGGTCACATTAATCCCAAATTAAACAAAACAGCATTGTGTTTTGGTTTAATTTCCTGTTTTGGTCTCCAATTACTCAGCAACTTTCAAGAAACTAATGTACTAATACTACACTGGCTTGGAGGAGTTTTAGCATTTGGTTTTGCCACTGCTTACTTCTGTCTGCTGGTAAGTATATCTCAATATTAATTAACTTTACAAAATCTTATAGATAGTAAGATTTTACGGATAGTTGAAATTTTCAAAAATCAAATTCATAACAATTATTTCAATATTTTATTTCACATGGTATATAAAGGAAGATAAAATATAAGTATTATTTATCTAATATATTCAAAGTATTTCACTTCTAATCAATGAGTTTGTATCTTGCAATATAAATAATTTTATAATAAAAATAATTATAATATTATTTGTGACGCAATGCTGATTCGTTGGTCAGGTTGCTACTTTTGAATTTTGAGGGCGGCGGCAGTACTCCTTGCGAGCCAGGAGTTGTTTGGATCGTGTGCGGCCGGCAGGCAACCTCTCCGGAGGTGCTTTCTGGAGGAAGCATTTTCTAGAGGAGTCGATTCTGGAAGAATCTGACTCTCGAAGCTTCCATTCGGGAAAATTCTTATTGGGATTCCGAAATGTTCCTGTCCTCATGTATGTAGGACTATTGGAGGATGCGATGGTTGGACCAGTAAGTTATATACAAAGTGTGGACGAGAAAATAAGACCTATAATAGTTCAATGTATTTTTATATTAATGCATATTAATATCTAGTTTAATATATTTTAAAGTAATTTCAATTATCGTTCAATACATGTTTAATCTTTAAATTGCACTGATCTAGAAAAAAGTTAAAGTTGTCTCTATCCTTTACAAAATTAGTCAATTCCAACCAAATTGAGGTCGAAGAACAAGGATATGACAACAGAACTTTTTTGTTAGCTCTTGGTTCGAACATATTTATATACGTATATATATGTATGTGTGAAACGATTCCCTTTGAAATTGTATCTATTTAACTAATCTCTAGAGCGTGTGTATATATATATATATATATATATATATATATATATATTCGTTTGTAGTCTACTTCGGAGGCATGTCTCATGACGTTTCAACAATAGTCTGCAAGCATATATGAGTTCCATTTGCCCTGATACATTTTTTCCATTGCTGGAATGTCTTGTTCGAAGCGCTCTCCGTGCTCATGACTCAAAGCATCAGAATTATTTGGAAATAAGTCGAGATTTAAGTCCAAAAAGAGGATCTTGAGCGACATATTACAACCTAGCCCTTGGTATGACATCAGAAGTAAATTAACAGCTACCGGTATATTGTAATTTTCAGCTCTTTGATTTCCGAAGAAATTTGTGAACAGCATTTTTGAAGGATTCCCAATCTGTTCCCTTCAGTGACACTATGAAATGTTCCATCCTTATGCAATTCTCGAATTTGCGGGCCATGAAAGATTCCCTCTTCGATGTTAACATAACTGAGGTGTGGAAATTTTGTCTTCAAATACTTTACCTGTGGAAATTTAACTTCAAACACGGAAAAGTACTGAGAAAGAACAGCAGCTAGGTTCTCTGAGTACAGTAAAGGATATTTATGTAAACAGAGTGGCTCCTCTAGAAACAAAATATGATTAACTTAGTGCTGAGAACCTATATTTGTAACAAGAAAATAATTACCAACATTACAAAATTTCCCTCTATCACAAAATTAATTCCTGTTTTTCAAGAGAATGAGAGCTAAGTAAATATTTTCAACATCATATTCGTTTATTTCGGGGGCACGCCGTAGCGTAGTAGTTAAGGCACTGAGCTACAAGCCAGAGGGTCGTGGGTTCAAGTCCCGTTGGGTCAGGATTTTTAAACTGACCCAAACCCTCTGGCGGCACTATGGCCCTGGGGTCGACTCAGCCTCTAACGGAAATGAGTACCAGACGCTTGTTCTGGGGTAAAGGCGGCCGTCACGCAGGACTGACAACCCGGCTGACATAAAGTGCCGATTGTCTAGAAAAAGTGGGAGCCTTAACCTCCTACTACCCCAAGGGCCTCCTGAGGCCTGTTGTGGGATCACTTTAACTCAACCTCCTACTACCCCAAGGGCCTCCGGGCCTGTTGTGGGATCACTTTAACTCAACCTCCCACTACCCCAAGGGCCTCCTGAGGCCTGTTGTGGGACCACTTTAACTTAACCTCCCACTACCCCAAGGGCCTCCTGAGGCCTGTTGTGGGATCACTTTAACTCAACCTCCCACTACCCCAAGGGCCTCCTGAGGCCTGTTGTGGGATCACTTTAACTTAACCTCCCACTACCCCAAGGGCCTCCGGGCCTGTTGTGGGATCACTTTAACTTAACTTCCCACTACCCCAAGGCCCTCCTGAGGCCTGTTGTGGGATCACTTTAACTCAACCTCCCACTACCCCAAGGGCCTCCTGAGGCCTGTTGTGGGATCACTTTAACTTAACCTCCCACTACCCCAAGGGCCTCCTGAGGCCTGTTGTGGGATCACTTTAACTCAACCTCCCACTACCCCAAGGGCCTCCAGGCCTGTTGTGGGATCACTTTAACTTAACCTCCCACTACCCCAAGGGCCTCCTGAGGCCTGCTGTGGGATCACTTTAACTTAACCTCCCACTACCCCAAGGGCCTCCAGGCCTGTTGTGGGATCACTTTAACTTAACCTCCCACTACCCCAAGGGCCTCCTGAGGCCTGTTGTGGGATCACTTTAACTCAACCTCCCACTACCCCAAGGGCCTCCAGGCCTGTTGTGGGATCACTTTAACTTAACCTCCCAATACCCCAAGGGCCTCCTGAGGCCTGTTGTGGGATCACTTTAACTCAACCTCCCACTACCCCAAGGGCCTCCTGAGGCCTGTTGTGGGATCACTTTAACTTAACCTCCCACTACACCAAGGGCCTCCTGAGGCCTGTTGTGGGATCACTTTAACTCAACCTCCCACTACCCCAAGGGCCTCCTGAGGCCTGTTGTGGGATCACTTTAACTCAACCTCCCAATACCCCAAGGGCCTCCAGGCCTGTTGTGGGATCACTTTAACTTAACCTCCCACTACCCCAAGGGCCTCCAGGCCTGTTGTGGGATCACTTTAACTCAACCTCCCACTACCCCAAGGGCCTCCAGGCCTGTTGTGGGATCACTTTAACTTAACCTCCCACTACCCCAAGGGCCTCCTGAGGCCTGTTGTGGGATCACTTTAACTCAACCTCCCACTACCCCAAGGGCCTCCAGGCCTGTTGTGGGATCACTTAAACTTAACCTCCCACTACCCCAAGGGCCTCCTGAGGCCTGTTGTGGGATCACTTTAACTCAACCTGCCACTACCCCAAGGGCCTCCAGGCCTGTTGTGGGATCACTTTAACTTAACCTCCCACTACCCCAAGGGCCTCCTGAGGCCTGTTGTGGGATCACTTTAACTTAACCTCCCACTACCCCAAGGGCCTCCTGAGGCCTGTTGTGGGATCACTTTAACTCAACCTCCCACTACCCCAAGGGCCTCCAGGCCTGTTGTGGGATCACTTTAACTTAACCTCCCACTACCCCAAGGGCCTCCTGAGGCCTGTTGTGGGATCACTTTAACTCAACCTCCCACTACCCCAAGGGCCTCCAGGCCTGTTGTGGGATCACTTTAACTCAACCTCCCACTACCCCAAGGGCCTCCAGGCCTGTTGTGGGATCACTTTAACTTAACCTCCCACTACCCCAAGGGCCTCCTGAGGCCTGTTGTGCGATCACTTTAACTTAACCTCCCACTACCCCAAGGGCCTCCTGAGGCCTGTTGTGGGATCACTTTAACTCAACCTCCCACTACCCCAAGGACCTCCAGGCCTGTTGTGGGATCACTTTAACACTTTTAACTTTATTCGTTTAGTTCACATAGAAATCAATAGGAATTAACTATTTTTAACTCGGATAGATTTTGAAAGCAGACCGTGTTATTAGACAATAGCCGAGAACATTTTGAAATGAAATAAGATTCACCGGACCATATGTGGCTCGCGGAACTCGAGTTTCAAACCGGTTCACATAGACGCAGTTGACCAAGACATACTTACTAGCTTAGTGCAGTGAACTTCCCAGAAATTTTACATAACTCTGAAGACAAGACTTCAATTATCCAATCAAAGTTACATAATACCTTTATATTCCACGTACTCTGTCTAATTTCAGTGGTTTACGATCTCATAACATGGCCGACGGGCAAATAGAGAGAAACAATTGGAAAGTGTGTCTTTCTTATTTATTTCTTTCTTATTTTTAGTCATCTCTCTGAAAAATAAACACCGGTCAATTCACATAAAGGTATTAAAATGTGCGGAGGAGAAATGTACTCAGGTTGAAAATAAAATAGATTCTCCTACCAACATTGTAATCAATAAGTACACATTAGCTGTTACTTATGAAAAAAAAATTATTTTACAAGTAATGTAGACTAATGACATAGAATTAATGGCTAAAAAAATAAAAGAAGAATATGAAAAATGGGGACTTTATATAAACATTGAGAAAACTAAATATCTGTGTATAGGAGAAGAAACGGAAGATATAAATTTCAGCAATGGATAAGAACTGAAACCTAGTATTGAATGCACTTATTTAGGAACAAAATTAGAACATTCAGGCGATAACACGGTGAAGATTAAAAATATAATCGCTCAAAGAAAACAAGCAATAAATGCTTTAAACTCTGTTTGGTGTAGCAAAAATATTTCAAAAAATAGAAAATTACAAATATATCAAACCATAATTCAGAGCATTTTAACATATGGTGCTGAAGTCTGGCAAATTCCTGCCAGGGAAACGAAAAGAATTTTAAGTACAGAAATGGATGTTTTAAGAAGATCAGCTGGAATATCTAGAATGGATAGAATACGAAATAAAGAAATAAGGGAAATTATGGAGCCGGACACCATAGATATTATAGAAAAGAAAAGATTACAGTGGTATGGCCATGTCAAAAGAATGCCAGAGCAAAGATTGCCTAAAATTGTTATGGAATGGATCCCAATGGAAAGGAGGAAGACCTAAGAAAACTTGGATAGAAGGGGTACAAGCAGCTATGAATATCAGAGGATTGGAGGAAGATCAATGGATGGACAGAGAGGAATGACGTTTGGTTTCCGGAAGACGGCGGCAGCTGCCATGATACCGGATGATGATGATGATGACTATTTAATATGACTATTCGATAATACTGTAGAGAAGAGAGAAGTAATTTCATTAATCTCGAATCCTTTTGGTCACAAATAAACTTTCTCTCGCTACTAAGGGTTGCTCGGTGAATGAACGTGTTTATCACAGTGCTGAATCGATAAATGCAGATTAATTTCAAATGTGCAATGAGTAATATACTGCTTAACATTTCATATGTTATGCTGTGAAATAAATAAAAAATGCAACATAAAAGGAACGGCAGCTCTTAAAATCCTTTAAAGAAAAGTTTTGAAGGAAAAATAACATTTAATCTCATTACAATAAGCGAGAACTTCGCGAGTCATTGAAATAGCTTGGAGGCAGCAAGTGGTCCAATTTGGACAGCTTTTCTTTAGTATATCTGGCCTCACTTCCAATTCTTGTAACTTAAATAATTATTTAATACTAATAATACTTTTATTCTGTTGATTAGGTTTGGACTTCTTCAAAACAGCCGCAATTATCATAAGTAATGCCACGAGTGATTTCCAAATTATCGATAAATTCACGACTCACGAAGTGAGGAGTGAATTTATCTAGAGAATTTGGAAATCAAGAGTGGCATTTGTTAGGACTATTTAACGAATAAAATAAAGCTGTTTACTCACAAATCATTATTTAACTACAGTTATTTAAAAATATTTTTATATTTAAAGTAAACGGTGATGTTTGAAAACTAATGAGAAACGATAGGTAGCCTACGCTTCTACTGCTTCTTTTGTTTATCACTGCAACCAGATCATACTATTTATTGCCAAAGGAACGCAATATTGTAAGAATGCTCTCTAGTGGAGAAAAAATGAAACACATCAATCTGTATATTAATTCATTTTTGATGTCGTATACATTTAAGAAAGTGCAAACAGTGGTTTCTTTTTTTGGTGGTATAATCAATTGCTACAAATGTTGACATGTAAGCACTATTATATACAATCTGGTAGCCGTATTTGTTATAGGCTCAGTCACTGCAAAATAACGGTCAGACCTGTTCAGAATATTAAAAAGGAGGAGCTTTGCTTAATATATGATAATCCTAACGTTGATAATTATTTCGTGAAACACGTCTCTGATTGGTTGTAATACAGAAATCATTGAAACGTGATTGGTCATTGACTCCCATTTGGGGCATGAGTTAAATAGTCATCGAAATGTTTAACTTTATTCAGGCTTGTAATGTGTGTACTGTGCGTTCTAGCTATTTCACTATTTGGTACAACAGGATTCGTTGGGATGCTATATTATGATGGTATATCATCTAATTTTGTTATTAAAATACTTTTTACAAATTGACAATGTTATGCATCAACCGGCTAAGCGCCTTTTTAAAAAAAAATAGATTTTGATGCCATCTGTTGCTCTGGCTGTACTAAGTGTACGCACACTTTTAACATCAAATCTTTAAATAGGCCTTATTATTAAAGAAAATGTAATCGCCATAAGTCATATCAGAGATTCCATGTTTTGCAACAAATGGCTATGAAACCAGAACTTCATAAATGGTATTCTAAATTTTTGCATCATGCAGCTAAGCGCCAAATGTCCCCGCTCTTAGATTGTTGAGGCATACCTGAAAAACAAAGAAAATAACTTGCAATATCCAGTGTTGTTAGTTTGGCGCTACAATAAATAGTGAAGATTGATTTATTAAACTTTAAACGTATTTTTCTCGAAACTTACATCATGGGGCATAACCGGTTGATGAATAACGCCGTCGAAATTAGTTCTATAATATAAACGAATTAAACATATGCTCAATTCTGGGGAATGGAAGCTGTTATGCATTACAGTGACTCTTGTCGTCCCAACTTCTCTCAAAGTTAAACTGAAATTATATATAACTGCTATTCTTCCAGTTATATTATCTGGATGTAAAACATGGACTCTTACTTTAAGGCAGAAAAGGAGATTACCAGTATTTGAGAATAAAGTTCTTAGGACAATTTTTGGATCGAAGAGAGATGAACAGACAGGCGAATGGAGAAGATTACATAACAGTGAGCTACATGATCTTTATATGAACCCAGATATAATAAGAACAGATAAGTCTCATCGACTGCGGTGGGCTGGACATGTGGCACGAATGGGGAATCAAACAAGTGCATGGAAGCTTCTTGTAGGAAAACCAGAGGGTAATCGCCCAGTTAGTACGAGGGCGGATCGGAAAGTAACGCACAATAATGTTTTTCTGCCTTGGTATTGCAGCTAGAATGTTGAAATTTCACAGAGATATAGTTTGAAGTTTTCACTACAGATGGTATTTTTTTTCTCAGGTGCACCTCTTGCGAGAGAAGCTTGAACTATGCAACAAAGATGGCGCGCTTGCTACAGTCGTCCACCTGTGAGGAACAGAGAAGTGTTGTTCGATTTTTTTGGGCCAAAGGGCATAAACCCAGTGAAATTCACAATGTCTCCAGGTGGTGCACATTCTTCCAAGAGGGACGCGTGAACCTTAGTGATTCGCCACGCTCCGGCCGGCCGACAACAGCAGCAATCCCGCAGAATGTCAGAGGCATTGAGGCGGCAATTCTGAACGACCGGCGTGTGCAACTGCGAGCCTTATCGCAGAAGTTCAACATTTCCTATGGTGCGGTGTACGATATTGTTCATGAAAATTTGAAATTCCGTAAAGTTAGTGCTCGCTGGGTGCCTAAGAACCTGACAGACGACCACAAGGGCCAGCGAATGATGGCAAGCTTGGACCACTTAACGCGGTACACCGCACAAGGACATGATTTTCTGGAAGGAATCGTCACAGGTGATGAGTCGTGGGCGTACCACTACACACCCGAAACAAAGCAGGCATCAATGGAGTGGAAACATGCTGTTCCCCAGTAAAGAAAACATTCAAAGTAACTCAATCTGCCAGGAAAGTGCTTGTGACAGTGTTCTGGGATATGCATGGTGTTTTATTGGTGGACTTTGCTGAACACGGGACCACTGGGAATGCTGCGGCCTACACTAAAACTTTGGTGAAGTTGCGTCGTGCCATTCGTGACAAACGTCACAACATTAACGTTAAACTTCTTCATGACAATGCTCGCCCCCATGTTGCTGCTGTCGTTCGTCAGAAAATCGCCGAATTTGGTTGGGAGGTGCTCCAGCATCCACCATACAGTCCGGATCTTGCACCATCGGACTTTCATCTGTTTGGTCCCATGAAGAAATTCCTGGCCGGCAAACGCTTTGAGACAGATGTGGAAGTGAAATCAGCAGTGCGCAGATGGCTACACTCCAACCAAACGGACTTCTACGAACAGGGCATATTGAAACTGGTAACACGATGGGAAAAATGTGTTGAGAAAGTTGGTGACTATGTCGAAAAGTAGGTAAAAGATGTAAGTTCATTTGTGATTTTTTTCCTTTTTTTTACTATTAAACTTTTAAAAAAAATTATTGTGCGTTACTTTCCGATCCGCCCTCGTAGATCAAGAATGAGGTGAGAGAATAACATTAACCACAATTTGAGGGTAGTGGATTATATAGGGGACGATTGAAAACATTAACTCAAGGTAGGGATGTATAGAGAGCTTATGTTCGCGCGTTCATGATCTACGGATTCGATAGTACCAGTGAGTTAGTTTGTTGTATAATATTTAAATAATACAATTAAATAATATAAGTAAAATTTTTAATTTGACTATTTAACTCATACCTCAAATGGGAGTCAATGACCAAGCACGTTTCAATGAATTTTGTTTTACAACCAATGACAGTCGTGTTTCACCTCGCTATTTATCGACTTCTGTTCACCAAAATAAAGGAAGTTCCTCCTTTTTAATATTCTGAACAGGTCAGGGCATTATTTTGCAGTGACTGACTATCCAACAAATAGGCCTATGTTGAATATAGCAAATAATGAACAGATTCCTTCGAACTAGACATTTGATAATTGTGTGTTCAATTATTGTGTTTTTAAATAATGATTTATCGAGTTGTTTCTTAAAAAAATAAATTAATAACATATAATGTTGGTTATAATATACAGTTTGATATATTTCATTTTCCTCCACTAAGGGTGCATTCTTACACATTTCTCATTTGTTATTAAACATCGTCGTTTACATTAAATGTATAAATATTTTAAAATTAGCTACATTTAAATAATTATGTGTGAGTAAACAGCTTAATTTTATTCGTTAAATAGTCCTAACAAATGCCACTCTTGATTTCCAAATCCTCTAGATAAAGTATTGATAATTTGGAAATCACTCGTGTCATTACTTATGAAAATTTCAGCAAACAAAACATTTTTTTAAGATTTAGAGGAGAACAATTAGAATTAAACTTATTATAGAAGGAAAAATAATTGAACAGATTAATTGCTTCAATTACCTCGGCTGCAACATTTTCTGAAACTATTTGAAACAAAATCAATAAATTCAGTTATTATATTTGAAGAGAAAATATAATTTGTCAATCATTGAGTTGTATGAAATTAATATAAGGAAATTCGGGTTATGTGGACCCTCTTGTTTGACTGGACCCTGTTAATATTTTCTTTAGTTGGTGCTGCTCTCGAACAGAAAATATTTTAACTTCTTCCCCTCATCAACTTTGACGGGTTCAAGGCCAGTTTCTGTCAGTCTTTATGCGAAGAAGATTTTATGTATGATATTTATGAAAATGACCACTTTAAAAGGTTTTCAAGCTAAGAATCAATTCTTAATTTCTGCTATTGAATATTACAAATGTTGAAAAATCTCCTAAATATATTATATTTTGTAGATGCTGTTTTCATATGCTGACGGGTTTGGTTTGATATTATATGACATGTGGCTGTATAAAATAATAATTAAACATAACAAAGAGATTTGGTTAATGTGGGCGCCCTCTATAAATTAATAGAGTAAATAAACTTAAAAATAGACTAAAAGCTAAGATGGACTCTGGGATCCACTTTTCCCGAATATAGAGGTTAAAGTGGACCTTTCTTGTAATGTAAAAAGTTTATAAATTATGAAGATGTTTCCATATTTGAATAAAATAACAATGCGATTTCATAGTTACAACACTAACGATATTCACTGTAATTAAACAAAATTCAAATCCCTTAATTAAAAGAAGAAAAACAACATATTCAAAACAGGGGTCCACATTACCCGAAGTTACTCTAATAAAAACATCGAAATTCAGTTATGTCTGCGGTGATATTAACATATCGCTAAAAACAGCAAAAAAGAAAACAAAAATTTAATTTTATAAAGTAATGGTAGTGTAATGTTGCTTTGTGATTTAGAGTTTTGGGTATTGACAAGAAAAGACCACATTCTGCAAAAAGAACCAAGGAACAAGATAACTGAACTATCCCTATCTTGAACAAATGTTTTCCAATCAACCCCTGTTTAAAATATTCCTCTCAAATCATGGTTAATGTTATTCTCCCATCTCATTCTTGGCCTACCTATTGGGTGTTTTCCCTTTGGTTTACCTAGAAGGAATTTCCATTCCCCATTCGTGCCACATACCCTGAATATAGCTGACCTTATTATATCTGGTTTCCTATAAATATCATGTAGCTCACTGTTATGTAGTCTTATCCATTTGCCTGTCTGTTCATCTCTCTTTGGTCCAAAAATGTTGTTAAGAACATCAGAATTCAAGTTTGTCGTATATTTAGTTTTTACAATATTAGTGTCTAATCCAGCTAATATAACTTATTCTCCCATTTTGATTAAATTATTAATATTTCTTGATAAGAGAACAAAATCATCAGCTAAGGTTAAGTATTGTTTGGATCTATTAAACATTGAGCTACCAGGATTACTATAATGCTCCTCTTTTTTTTTAAATCTATTATGAAAAAGTTATGTTGACAATGAATCGCCTTCTTTGATACAAGAGAAAGTAGTAACACTTTCCCTCAAATCATGGTTAATATGATTTATTCCTCCTGCACCCCGAAGAAAAGTTTATCAACCAGATATATACTCATATTGTGCTTAATAGGTTTCTAGGGAGCTAAATAAAAAAATGGGGTTCAAAAAAATTTGGGACTTTTATTGGTGTCCTGAATTGAAATTTTGTCAATTATAATTTTATTTTCACGTTAAATGGATTCATAGGGGCCAAAAATAACGAATTTTCAAGAAAAAAGATAGGAGGAGCATTTAAGGGGTATCATATATGATACCTCTGGTCTGAACTAAATTTGTGCCATTTAAATTGATGCTGCTATCTAAAGACTGGAATTGGGAATAAGAAAAACAATAACTTGAAGCTCTGAAGGTATCGAATATATGATACACCGATCACAATGAAGTGGAGTTATTCTAGAAGCGAGAAAAAAAAAACAAACGCTAATGGTAATGTACACTATATGATACCTAAGTATGTAGGAGACTATTGGACGCTTTTCTTCTGTTCTTTAATTGAGAAAATATTTCACACGTTTGTTGCAATTGGTTTAGAATTTATGTCTTAAAATGTATCAATTTTATATGGAACACTCTATATTTAGGTACTCGTACTATAGTGTGATTTCGTAACCAGGGCTAGCGAACCCTTCAGGAACAACGCGACGACTGTAGAAACGACGTAAACAACACTTGACGAGAGTAATAGGAACACAACGTCAAGACGGAACCAGGGCTGCATAAATTGTATAACCTAATACAGCAGACAATTACAATAACTCAAACACGATGCAGTATTGTCGATTCTAGCAAACACAAACAAAACAATGCACAGTTTATTAGTCCAATGAATATTATTCCCTGAACGGCACCGAAACTATGGCCCGCGAGCGGATACAGCCCTTCATATCTTTCTATCCGGCCCCTGTAGGCCTGTAGTATAAAGGTAAATTGATTCCACAACAGGCCTTAGCAGACCCTTGGGGTAGCAGGAGTTTGAGGCTCCCACACACGGTTATAATAATAATAATAATATAATAATAATAATAATAATAATAATAATAATAATAATAATAATAATAATAATAATGCTTTCAAAACAAATATTATAATTGTACGAAAATAGAAATAAAGCACGCGTGGATACTATTGAAATGGATTGGTGAAGTTAAAAAGGACTTAATTTGGCAGAAATTACTCAAGAAGATATCATAAACAGAGATATCTTTAGAATTAAGGTACACAAGTGGCAGGTTGACCAAGAGAATAATCCCAAGAAAAAAAAACAGGAACATCATGGACAGAAAAGAGAAAGAAAAAGAAAACTCATAGTCAAAATGAGGGACATGCGGAGTAAAAGGAAGTGCATCTAAGTATTTTGTGTAGACCTACATTGGCTCATTCGCAATAAAAAAATAATAAAGATGATGATAATAATAATAATAATAATAATAATAATAATAACAATAATAAAAATAAATAGTGTTTAATAATAATGTCCCTCCATGGTATCTTTATCTTGTGGTGGAGTGGCTTGCGAGGTTAAATGATCCCGAGAGCTATTCCGGCGCGGCGGTAGCATCGCTGCCGATAGGGTACCCATGCCGGACTGGTCGAAGGTGATAAGCCAGACGAAAAAAAGTACTTGGTCGAAATAGTGACGATCTTTCATCCTAAAAATATAACCGTCGAGAAATGCGGACATGGGTTCCACTGGGGTAAAATTTTCCAGAGGTCAAATATCCCCCTTTCGGTTCTCTGGGTTGCGACTACTTTAGAGAACTCATGTCAAAGATCAATAAAATTAAATATATGTTCACACATAGAAATGCATTATAATAATGGACATGGACAGCTGATGAGGAAGTGACTGAATTCAAATACCTAGGAATAATAATCACAAATAGGAATGAGATGCAAAAAGAAATTAAATATAGGCTCAATTCAGGAAATGCATGCTATTATGCATTATAGGGAGTTTTGACGTCCCAACTCCTTTCAAAAAACGTTAAACTGAAAATAGGGTATATAAAACTAGTATTTTACCAGTTATATTATATGGATGCGAAACATAGACTCTTACTTTAAGGGAGGAAAGGGGATTACGAGTATTTAAGAATAAAGTTCTTAGGATAATTTTTGGACCAAAGAGAGATGAACAGACAGGTAAATGGAGAAGACTACAAAACAGTGAGCTTAGCATTTATTGGGAGCCGGATATAATAAGAACAGTTAAGCCACGTAGGCTTCGATGGGCAGGACATGTGGCACAAATGGGGAATGAAAGACGTGCATGGAAACTTCTTGTAGGAAAACCAGAGGGAAAACGTCCAGTTGGTGGACCAAGAATGAGATGGGAGAATAACATTAACTATGATTTGAGGGAAGTAAATTATAAGGGGATGATTGGAAAACATTAGCTCAGGATAGGGATGTATGAAGAGCTTATGTCCGCGCGGCCAATGAGCCTATGGGTTCCATAGTGCTAGTGAGTAAGTAAGTAAGTTAATAATAATGTACAGCAGCTATAACAGGGCCTATGTCCGGCGCCACCTTGACGTTTCTTCTATTTGGCCCGCGATACAAATAAGTTTGGGCGGCTCTACATTACACAGTTGTATTGTAATTGATGATACTGCGCAGGACCGCTTACTGCTCCCCACCTCTCGTAATACTCCGGTACTACCTTATCCTGTAGCGTTTGTTTTGGTGTAGAATCCGCTAGGTCTGTGTAAAGTAATGAAATAAAACAGTTGACATGTGTGGTGCGACTGGCAGTTTTGATTGTGTGTTACAGGACCAAGTAATGATTCAAAAGTGAAAGACAGGACGTTTGGGAAAGGAAAGGAAATGAGAATTACAAGCATCGCCTTCGAGTGGTTCTTTTGTTTTCTTCTTAACATTCTCGTCTTCACATTTGTTTTTGAGTTCTCAAAATTAAATTATAATTGTCCAAGTTTTAAATTCAAACACATTCAAATAAGTGAATTTGCAATTGAAGATCCTGTGGTTAATTTGGACTTTGAATCACAGAAGTAATAAATGGCTGATGACGAAAGCAGTAAAAATTAGATAACAAAAATACTGTCAAAGTGATGCCAATATATACCTTATCCGCTCTTTAGAGTGATGCTAACATCAACAAATGCCTGTTGTATCATTCCGCCAATCGCGCCACAATTACTGTCACATTGACAGGGAGTACGTGTGAAGTTACTAAGACGTGTGGTCGTTGAATGGGGTAGATTACATGAAAGCTGGTGAGATTTTTCACTGAACTTGTGAAATACATTTAAAATGACTGTTTTTTGGCCATAAGTCAAAGGTTTTGCAAACTTGTGTTTTAAAAATTTAGATGGCGACACAGCAACAGAAGACTCAGCTATTTTATTGCATCAGAATCGACCGAAGCATGACTCAAAGCATAGTCCATATGTAATAAACTATTTTAAGCTATAATTATTGATTAGGTATATTTTAGAATAGTTTATATGTTTTGAATATTATTATTTTAAATCACGAAGATTAAAATGTATAACCAGAGGACATATTTTAAATTTAATGAAGGAAACTACTTTTTCCCGTACTTATTGTTTCTACATCGTACGTTGGTGTCCATAAGCAGGTCACATGGTTTTGTTTTGATGAGGATCACTTTAAGAGCGAATAGCCTCTAGATTACATATTAGAGATCACATATTACTAAATCTATTTCAAACTAGCGTTGTCCTGCCCGAACGTTCAATTCCCGCTCGTTTCATGGCCAGACGATACAAATAAAAGTTACCTTTTTACCATAAAATTCACTACGGTAATTAATAGAAACCGGATTAGATGTATTTGCATATTTAGACCTTCTTCACATGTAATTGCATATTTTAACTAAAAACTAGTGATAACGCATATTTTGCGCTATTCCGCGGTGGAATAGTGGTTATGATCCTTGCCTCTGGTCCCGAGGATCGCGGGTTCAAACACGGCTGGGTCGATGGATTTTTTTTTAGGATGGAAAAATCCAAGGAGCAAGTCCTCCGGGAGGGACTTTAAGCCATGGGTCTCGAGTCTGAAGATATTCAGGCTCGTAAAAGATCCTTAAGCCTGAATGGAAAGGCCTCTAAACAAAATTTACCGAATTTTCCCGTCCTAGTACTCCCTTGGTTTCCTAGATGTCGGTATGAGGCGGAACGCTGACAACGGACCACTCAAATGACATCTATACGAAAACAAGTGTAACTAAATTAGTATGGTTCTAATTCTTCCCTGTACGGAAAGAGCGCCTAAATCTCCGTTAAGAAAAACATGGGTTTACAAGAAGAAGGTTTACAACACTTAAAAAATCTGTGTTGTATTACAATGAATATTTCGAGGCCATCAAAATAGTAGTAAACGATTTCGATAGTGCAGGAACTTTTGCATTTTGTTAGTGCAAGGAAGCATTTAACGATTCCAGTATTTAAAAAAATATGTTGCTGTGATTAGCACTCATTTTCCCCATATACCTGCAACTATTAAAAAGCTTGAAACTCAAGGTTTGGCGTTGATTGAATCTATTCAGTTAATGGATAAAATCCGACAACTGAACTCCCTATTGCCGAAGTTTTACCGAGCAACTTAAAGAAAGGTTTAAAATATTTTGGACGATAACCCACGCTTTGGACTTTTGTGTCAAATTAATAGTTTTATAAATGGGACGAGCGAGCTTTTGCCAGAAATAATAAGTGCCAAAATAACACCCAATTTCAAATACTGCCCAATTACTATATTTGACGTAGAACGGTCCTTTTCTGTTTATAAACATATTTTGAGCGATCGAAGACACAACCTTACTACCGAGCATTTGGAACAGTACCTGATCACTTTTGTTTACGATAGTAGGAACATGTAGAATATTTTAATTTTTGAACAATACTTCTTCCTGATACTGATTGATAATTTATCATGTATCAGTGATAAGATAGTATTAATAAATATATAATAAAAATACTAATTATTAAGTTAATTTAGAAATGAAATGCCTAATAAAATAATAATTATTATGTTTTTTATTGTTTTGTATTGCATATATTGACTTTTTTGCATATTTTAAGAATTGTTCATGCATATTTGCATGCATATTTTTAGCTTATTATGTTGCATATAATCCCGTCTCTAGTAATTAATACGTTCGCAAGAAAACTCCTCACTGTCATCTGTTGTGGCTCAAGAAGCGTGCATGATGACGTCACGTTCTTGTCGTGTGGAATATGTCAGTAATGCAGTTGGCAGTTTTTGGATAATACCTACCTCGGTTTATTTTAATAGGATATACTGAGCTTCAAATTGTGAAACATCGAAAAATGTGACCGCTAGAGCGATTTTAAAATTTTCACTTTAGGTGAACTCCTACACCTAATGGTTTAAGAGAGTTCAATTGAATCGCTGAGTTGAAAAGGGAAGAAACTCCATGTACGCTACTTTTGAGAAAACCTTAAAAAAAACTACATAACTTCTTACAGTTTGCTCTGATTAAATGTTTGACCAATTACAATATTGATCCTCTGCTTTTTTATGCAAAAAGTGATACATGTATCGTTCGTTTAAATTTGCTTATGGTTAATGGTTATTTTTCAAAGGATGGCAAAGTAAAGAAGTAACACTTGAAAATGTGTTTCTTGATGTATTTGAGGTTTTGAATGTAGTTTTCTCGTCTTATAATTAGTAATAAAGTTTATTCATGTAATAATGCTAAAATAATTTTTGGGTTATTTGAAAAAGGAAGATACTCCACTACCTTCGAAGAGCGATAAAACACATATATACTATAGACATTATGAATTATTGTATTTGAATTCCCTGTAAGTAGAGGATCAATACTGTAAATGGTCAAAAATTTGTCAGAGTTAGCTATAAGAAATTGTGTCGTTTATTTAAGGTTTTCTCAAAAGTAGGGTACTTGGAATTTCTTCCCTTTTCAACCCAGCGATTCAATTGTGAATATAAACAATCGAGCTACTCAATCAGACACAAACTCAAAAATTCATCAAAATTGGTATCGTTTAGGAGGAGTCCAGTGAAAAACACACGCACAGAGAATAATTTATATATATATATATATATATATATATATATATATATATATATATATACTAGCTGGCCCGGCGAACGTCGTATCGCCTTTAAATGTTTTTACGTTAATTTTTCCGATGTTTTAATAGTTATCTGCTATTCGGGGCGGAAACAAATCCAACAAATCAAAGATCATAAAAATCGGTCCAGCCGTTCTTGAGTTATAAATAGTGTAACTAATCCGACTTTGTTATATATATATATATATATATATATATATAGAAGTCCCGGCCACGCGTTGCTGTGGCTAAGGTATACGTTAAATTATGTTGTAGTAAACTAAGTGAGAAATCTAAATCAGAAAGTTTTTGTTTTACACAATTTTTTAGTTCTGGTAGTTAACTACACCCGGTATAAATATGGGTGGTGGTTTATGTGGAAGTGGTTTTGTTGATTGAGATGAATTTATGTTGTCTGCATTCTCAGTATCATCCATAAGTGTATCATAAGGATTATATACATTTATTGATGGAATATTTTGAGGAGGCTTGCTGATTTCATTATACTTTCGTTTTTTTCTACGAACTTGTTGGCAGTTTGGATTCTCATCATCATCAAGAAGTCTCTGTATAGTAATATCATCTTGTGATATATTATAGTCATCTTGTTTTTCATTTAATCGAGGCATGGAGATTGTTTCTGTAATATTAGGCATATTATTATAACTAACAGACTTACTTACAGTTCTGTTATTCCGTTCCTTAGGACCTTCATATGTTTTTAAATTGACATTCTTCTTAAATGTAAGATTTATGTCACATAGGCCTATACCAATTTGCGGAAATTCACTTGATATCTTATCATTCATGGTCTCTAGAACTGATTCGCCATATTGTTCAATGTCCCTTCTCGGTCCAGTTAAATTTAAATTAAGTTGCTGTCTTTCAGCCAGATTACTTAAAACTAATACTTACACACGAAATTAATATTATTATCAATATATTGAAAATAAAATAAACACTGAACACACTTAAATTATGAAATAATCAATATTTGTAATTCAATTGAAATTCGCGGTTGCAACAAAAAGCACAGCCACCTGGTTAAATAATAAACCAATTACCTTACACGGTCATCTGTTAGAATCGTATGGACCTCACAGATAATTATAACTCTTTGTTAAATAATAAACAAATAATTTGCAATAAAAAATAATGCGACTATAAATTTAGTTATAAACAACCGTAGGTCTCAAGTTGGATCAAACAGCACACAGTGTGCAAAATTTTATTAAAATCGGTTCTTAGGATTCCATCGCGGACAAACAACGTGACACGTCTTTTTCATATATTAAGATATAAAGATGTTCATCCTGTTTACTGTTAATATTAATGGTTATTTTATTTATTTATTTAGCCTGTTGGAGTTACGGTCATGTGGCCTTCTCTTCCACTCACCAGAAGAAGTTACATTCAAATACAGAAATCACAACATTGGATACTAAACAATGTCTTCTAAGAGTCGTTGGATTTGGATCACCACTTTCATCAACATTGTTAAAATCGTTGTATACCTCTTCTGAGCTAAGTCCTAGCTGTAATGTAGACAAACCAGATGTATGACTGCATTTTCATTAGTCGAATAATGTTTTACCTTTAAGTATGTAAGAAAATATAGTTCCTTATCTTAAAAAGGATATTATACGAGATATTGAAGAAATCCAATTAAGATGGTACGGAAATATAGTGAGAAGAAGGGACACAGAACAAACAATGCAGTATTGAAATGGATACCTCCTGGAAAATGAAAACGTGGTAGACCAAAGCCAACGTGGATAATGGGAATTCAAGACAACGTGAAGGAGAAAAATATGACAGAAGCAGACACGCAAGACCGGAAAGTGTGGGAGAAAAAAATTGTATATTTTGGTTCAGGATGCCTGTGTAAATAACAGAAACAATCCTGAAATAAAAAAATTAACTCTTGGAATTAAGGATTGTCGCATGAGCGGGGAATGAAAGAGGGGATTGAAAATTCCGTGTAGAAAAACCAAAGGGAAAGCATCCAGTTTTAACGCCAAGAATGAGGTGGGAGAATAACATGAATTGAGGGAAGTTGATTATACAGGGTATGATTGGAAAATATTAGCTCAGCATTGAGATGTGTGGAGAGCTTATGTCCGCGCGGTCATGAACCTACGAGTTCGATACTGCCACTGAGTTGGTTAGAGGGAAAAAGTGTTATTTTAGAAATTACTAAACTTCGTCAATTTAAAAGTCCAGCAATGCTTCTAATAAATTACAATGTGGGTATAAGTGAAGCAAAATTGATCGTATTATAATTATGTGAACAGTAAATAAAACTAAACTCGTAGAACGAGGTAGTCATCTTGAAATCTTTAACTAAAAATAGCTATTTCAATAGCGGCATATTTTTAAGGATATGAAAAGCATTTTTCATCGAGTGGGTCATGCTCATGATTATGAAGACAGAACGTTCTGGTTGATATAACTCATTTGTTATTGGATTATTGTTGACTTAAGACCGCAACAGAAACATGGCGTCAAAAAAGACTATTGAAATCATAATGGAACATTGGATATTTACCTGATTTATCAGGTGAGTAGGCCTACATATTATTTTATTGAGCCATTTTAACAGGATTCATATAGGGATCGTATATCAGGAGAGTGTCTACATAAATTGAAATAAATAACCGAAAAACGTGCCTACCAATTGTTTGTAGGAAGTATGTGGACAAATACCTGAGCAATATATAGGCCTATAAACAATCAGATAATGCGCTTGGAATTCTAACCTTTTTCCCCAAAATATTTGGCACTCGCGCGCCACTGAATTTGCACTTTCACTGACGTTAATTTCACTTTGCGCATGTTATAAAATATCACAGTCAAAACCTGCCCACTAGATGGTAACTTGTGTCAATTTATTTGGTGATTAACTTTACCAACTAAATAAATATTTTGGTCACAACTTTGTAAACCACTCGCCATGATGTTTGAATGGAAACTGAAGGTACACTTAGCGACAAAAAGAATGAGCAGCTTCAAAATGCAGAGTTCCTGTTATGGCCCATTGCGCATACTCGAAAAGCCATAGCTGAGGTTCATGAGGTAATGCATTGTTAAATGTTTTAAAAACGCTGTATTTGGTTTTAATCGTCTTAAATAGTTAAAGAACAGTGAAGGAGACATATTTATAGATATTTAAGAGTGTTCGACAAATGCAATATTACTCAAATTGCAACATTTTAAATACAGTTCAACATTCGTTCATAGTGCAAAAGTAAACAAGGCAACTAGTATCGGACGTTCTAGTAGCGTAGATCGTTAAACTGCTTTCAACAAGATAAAATATGTATGTGAAAGCCAGAGTTCCAATTCTCCGACAATTTTTTTTTATTTATTTGTATTTTTGCAAAATACATCCTATAACATTTCATTCCTGCCACGTAATCTACGTCCACTTTACACTATCATAAGTAATATTTCTATCTTCGTAAACTCTGTAACACAATTTAGCTACCGGTATAAATTTAATTGTGTGTGCAGTACCACGTTTTAATAATAATGCTATAAATTTATGTAATAAAATATAATATAGCTTTATAGATTTATGATTTTATTTATGTATTACGTATTAGTGTAGAAAAAGTATCACCCTTCAATTAAAATATTTTGTTCATATATGTCAAGTCCAGCATAATAATAGTCCATAGGTGATAGACAATAATAAAAAAATATAATAATTATTAATATTATTATTATCCATCATCTATAATAATAATAATAATAATAATAATAATAATAATAATAACCACCGCTGTGGTCTCGGGGTAGCGTGCTGCCTTGTCACGCAGCGGGCCCGGGTTCGATTCCCGGTCGGGACAGTTTTTCTGGGTGAAGTTTTTATCGGGGTTTTTCCTTACCTGTAAGACAAATGTCAGGAAAACTTTAAGGCCCAAACGGTCCCCGAAATGATATGGCCATCGCAATCATCATCATTCATATTCATCTTAGGTTAAGCTTAGGATTAGGGACTCTCCTGGTGCACCATTATCATCATCATCACCTCATATCATCGGGGCAACGTAACCCCGCCTTCCAGGTGCCCCAACCTCAGAAGTGGGTTACAAGTACGCCATGCCAGGAGAGAAACCAGGAATGTCGAAAGACAAACCTGGGGCATTTGAAAATAATAATAATAATAATAATAATAATAATAATAATAATAATAATAATGATGATGATGATGATGGTAGTGGTGATGTGATGATAATAATAACAATAACAATAATAATAATAATAATGGGATTTATCAAATGATGTGATGAATGTAATTACCTGGGGATCAAAATTAACTCAAAATATACTCAAGAAAATTATATAAAATATAGAATTCAAAAAGACAGATCGATAATAACAATGTTAGATAGAGTTGTGTGGGATAAGAACAAAAGAATAGATGCCAAATTACAAATATATAAATCCATAATTCGAAGCACGCTAACATACGGAGCAGAAACTTGGCAGTTGAATAACATTTTGAGTTTAAAGCTTATGTCTACTGAAATGGATTGTTTTAGACGCTCAACTAGACATTCTAAATTGGAAAAAAATCAGAAATACAATCACCACACAACAAATGAAAGTCCAAAATTTGTGATAGCTGGTCGATTCCTTCTATAATTAAAAATGATTAATTATAATATAAATCAGAATTAAAAGAAAGTAAGTGTTTTTTGAAGTGAAGATCTTCTTGAAGTTCTAGTAGAATTTATAGCTTAAGATAGAATATAGGAATCAGGACCAGGAAATCTTCGGAGATGTAGTTGGTAGATAGGGTTAAACCTAACTATGGAAAAATGTAACAGACGAGCGTAGACAATTAAAACAGACTTTAATGAAGAATAAATGAGACAGCTTATCGGTTACACCGATGAAAATAATAATCTGTCTGTCTGTCAAATACAGACCTATGTATTTATATACATAAAATTATAAGATAACATTGTCGTAACAATTATACAATCAAGGTAAGCATGATGTAACTGGGATGTGGAAAAGAACCACCATCCCTACTTTGGACTCTGGTAATGATAGTAAGAATGTTTACCCATTGATAACAAATTCTAAATTACAAGTTAGGTTTTTCTTACTTTTAACAAGAAATATGAATTATATGAATAAAATGTATATGCAATATATATATATATATGTATTATAATATATTACACGATATTACACAATATTACACTCCTCCCCTTATAGAAAGTTTTGAATTCATAATTCGAAACTTTACTAACGAAACATTTTAGTTTTATTTCGAGTTCTATGCGCAATACTAGCCTTATCTTCTTCATCTGGGGATATATTTGGTAAAGAGTTGGGATCTCTAATTCCTTCTTCTATTGGTGGTGATGACTTAAGGGACACGGTAGGTGAATTTTCATCCTTACCTGGGGTCGTGGAGTAAACTACACGATCATGCCCTGAGTAATTATGTATGTTAATACATAATCTATCAGTAGTTTCTCTCCAGCATTTTCTTGGCGTCCATTTATCCCATAACCAAAATATCATATTTCTGCAGCTCTTACAACAACAAAAAAAACAACAACAACATGTCAAGGTTACAAATATGATTGTACCCATTATAGAACTCCATGTGGTTATATGTATATACCACTTTGAATAATCATTTTCTTCCTGTTGTTTCAATAACTTACCTAAATCATCGGCCTTCATACTAGCCATTCTCAAATCATCTACCGACGACATTAGATTAGACATAGGCATGTCTAATTGTAATTTCTCATATTTGTTAGTTTTAATCCATATCAAAGCAACATTCGAAGTCAATAGGTGCTGTAGGCATAAAATCTATTGTTAAGTTACTTACTAAATTACTCATGGCATGTAAAGTTACGTGGGCATTAAAAGCCTTGCAATTTTGTCCTAGCGACAATTTGCCTTCTTTTTCAATATTAAGTTGTGTTGATTTGTCACCACATAACACAGTCATACGATCTGGCTTTGGGGCGACAAATAACCATTCATTAGACAAATATAAGGGAATCCAGTAGGATTTATTCAGTGTGAAAATTCTAGTCTCGCAACTTTTTGGAACTTTAGTGGTGGACGGATGAAGAAGTGAGGCTTCACAATCAGCCTCAGGGGTGAACAAATAAATCGGTATAGTTTCTTTACATACGTAATGCAAAATATTAGGATGAAAACATCCAGTGAGTTCATTAGTTGTCATTTTTCCATAATGTTGTCTCAAAGGGTCACTAAAAATATATTCTTTGTTTGCGCTTAGAAAAATGTAAATATTATCTTCCTTCTTCACAGGAAAAGGAAGTGTTTTATACAAGTGATATGGAGTAGGAGAGAGGAGGGGTATTTGTAATACATATACTAAATATTGCTTATAAGAATAGGTGTGAGGTGTTATTAAGTTTTGAAGTTCTGAAAAAGAAAAATTAGGGTAGTCCAGACCAGTTGGCAGCGTTTGAGCTTTCATAACATTCTTAATCTTTTCCACCGTAATTAATTGGGGTTGAAGAGTTCCTTGCTCTGCGTGTACAAGGCGTCTATAAGAATTTCAAAAGAATGTTGACATTCTTCCACACCTCTAAGTGAAATCCTTATCTGTTCATTTGCTAAACTAATACTCTCTATTTCCCTCTGTAGTGTGTTAATCCTATCAGTGGTATAATTATTTAATTTTGTTAAACTATCCTTTAAAATATTTTCATTGCGGTTTACTCTCGCTATAGTTAAGTTAACTGAATTAATGGTCGATTTAATTACTGTAATTTCGTCCTTTAGAATATGCAAAAATTCGGCCTGTTCCTTCTCTAACTGTGAAATGTGATTATTATATTCCTCTGCATCAGATTGAGTTAAGGTACCGAATAATATTTTAGCGATCTCTCCCATAAAATTTAAAACGCCTCTCTTGGTTCTAGTATTCTGTTCATTAGGTGTTTTTAAATATTCTGTGACCAATTCTTTTAAATTTTCAACATACTTGACTTTTGGTTTTACAAAGTGATTTAAACTCCCACAATCTGTTAAATGAGCTTTAACTTCTTGTGCGTCTGCAAACTTTCCCAACCAAAATGGTATTAATATTTGTAGCATTATCCATGTGTTATGAAGTTTCATTTTCTTTTCCCTGCAAAGGAAAATATAGCTTAATCTATTTGAATGTACTGTCTCATATTTGCGTTTACCTAATTTTTGTATTATTACGTTGTGACCTTCAGTATTCTTAACCTCATATGGACCTTTCCATATTGGATCTAATTTATTCCTATTTTCTACTCTGAGAAGTACTAGATCATTCTCCTTGAATTCAACATAATTGCTTTCACACGCGCTTGTTGCTGTTCTTTAAATTTAATAAGCCTTTCTCTAGCTACCTCATGACAACTTTGCAATTTATTCCTTACATTCAGAATTAGATCTTCGTAATTATATAAAGGTTGAGATTTAGTTTGTAAAATTCCTGGGATTTTACATTTTCTTCCGTACAATAATTCATAGGGTGAGTATTTAGTAGTATATGGGGGGTAGTGTTGTACGTAAAACTGGCAAAGGGTAACCATTTGTCCCAATCTGCTCCTCTAGGATTGCAAAAACAACGTAAGTAAGTTACTAAAGTCTTATGAGTTCTTTCTAAAGCTCCATTACTTTCAGGATGATAAGCAGTAGAGTTCAGTTTCTGAATCTTAAATAGTTTACATATTCTTTTAATAATCGGACATAAAATTTGTTCCTTGATCAGTTAATATGATATCAGGAATCCCATAAATTAAGATAACATTGTTTACGAAAGCTTCTGTTACTTCTTCGGCTGTTTGTGTCTTTAAGGGAATAACAATTAAATATTTACTTAAGTTATCTTGACAAGTTAATATATATTTATGATTTCTCTCGGTTAGTGGAAGCGGTCCTACTACGTCTAGATAAATTTTTATCCAAGGTTCTTTTGAGTGTCCGTGACCTCTAAAGGTTGTTTGATTTTGCGATTCATATCTTTATTAAATTGACAAATCTTACAAGTTTTAATGTAATTAGTTACGTCTTTCTCGATTCCCGGCCAATTTATGTATAATTTAATTCGATCGGTAGTTTTATTGACTCCAAGATGTCCTCCACTGGACAGCTGTGAAATTCTTTGATTATTTTCTCTTTACGATCCTCAGTTACGTGATTACTATTCAATGTGCAACATTCTACAGGATGTCTACTCAAACTATCTGCGTTTACGTGTCTTTTACCTGCCCTATAATGAATTTCGAATTCAAATTCTGAAAGTTGTAATTTCCATCGTATTAACCTCGAACTAGGGTCTTTCACCTTAAATAACCAGACCAATCCTTTGTGATCTGTCTCACTACTTGAAATTTACGTCCTAGTAAATAAGGTCTAAAATGCCTGCATGCCCATACTATCGCTAAAAGTTCTTTTTCTACCGTGCTGTAATTCAATTCGGCTTGATTTAAAGTTCTGCTAGCGTAAGCAATGGGTTTATCATCTCCTAATGTTCCTTGACTAAGAATGGCGCCTAAAGCGTATCCACTAGCGTCTGTAGTTACTATAAAGGTTTGTGTGAAATCTGGATACTGTAACAGTGGAGCTGTTGTTAATTTATCTTTTAATTTATTGAAGCTATTCTGTTCTGGGTCTTCCCACTTCCATTTCTTATCTTTCTTTAACAATTCAGTCAAAGGTTTTGCAATAGCACTAAATTCTTCTATAAATTTCCTGTAATATCCTGCCAAACCTAAGAATGATTTTATGTCTTTAGGTGTCTTTGGAGTTGGAAATTCTGTAACTGCCTGTATCTTCTTGGGATCGGGTTTGACTCCTTGAGCGGTAACTACGTGTCCTAAGTATTTTAATTCTTCTCTTAAAAATTCGCATTTATCAGGCTCGATCTTTAAATTGTGTTTCCGCAACTGATTAAACACTTCCCGTAATTTTTTATTATGTTCTTCGCCCATTACTAATATATCGTCCATGTATACAAAGCATCTATTACCTATGGATTCATGGAGTACTGAGTTCATCATTCGTTGGAATGTAGCAGGTCCCGATCTAACTCCAAAGGGCATTTTCCTGTATTCGAAATGTCCGTTAGGGGTGCTAAAAGCAGTTTTACATTGGTCTTCCTCGGCGATTGGCACCTGGAGGTATCCACTAGCGCAATCTAACGCTGAAAAATATCTAGCCCTTCCTATTTTGTCTAATATATCTTGTATGTTAGGAAGAGGATAGCTGTCTCCTACGGTTACTTCGTTTAACTTCCTAAAATCTATACAGATCCGCCATTTTTTCTTCCCTGACGCGTCTTCCTTTTTAGGTATGACTATTAGTGGAAAATTCCATTCGCTCTACTATGTGCGATAATACCGTCTTCTAACATTTGTGTAACTTGTTTATTAATTTCTTCTTGATGAGCCTCTGCTAACCTATAATTCTTTAAAGTTATTGCTCTTCCTTTAGGAATTGAAGGGGTAGGTATGGAATGTGTAGCAGCTGTTGTGCTCGTTAGTCTATCTCCCGGAAGCTTAAATATATCCGCGTATTCTGTGCAAATTTTTCGTATACTATGGGCTCCTTCCTTCACGTGTTCAAGTCTCAGATTTTTATTTAATAAATCTAATCTTTGAGGTACGGAATTTTTAACTGATATTTTCTGTTCTTTACTTATTTGAGTGGGCGGTTTAATTAGTTCTGGTATTTTCTTTATTATCTGTGCGTCCGCTGTTAATTAATTACTAGACATGTGAATGTCTTATCACATTTTGTTATCCCGTTAGCACAAATTAACCCTGGCTGTAAAACTTGCCGCTCTATGAACCTGTTCCCTTTTTCGTTCGTAGGAAATTCCATTAAATTTTCACTATACGGAGGAAGAATCATCTTTTTATTTAACATATAACCTTGTTCCATGAGCCAGTCTTGGCCTAAAATTATATCTAAATCTCTGGGTAATTTATCTACCATATGACAATTAGCAACTGTATGTTTTTCGCAATTATTCAATACTAATTGAGTTATCCCATGTACTTTTATAGTGTTCCCACCAATACCTTGTATTTTCATATTGCAGTTATCCTTTATAATATTTCTCTTTAGTGACGTTTCTCTAACTAATGATACTTGTGCTCCCGTATCTATCAATACTAAACCTAGGCCAGTTTTTAACTGTTCACATAGGACATACATCTCCCAGGGTCTCGGTTCATAACCAGAGGCGTCCCACTGATTAATAGCCTTAAGAGTCCCTACTTCGACCTCACAGCATGCTGTCTCCAACGAGGTGGGTTTGGTGTCCTTGGATTTTTCCTTAAATCCACTAACCCAAGTTCGATCCCTTGTGGATGACCCGTAACGTTTCCCTCTAACGCTACACCTCGAGGTCTGGAACACGTTACTTTGCGTTCCTCTATAATTACTAAAGGAATTATTACACTGACTTGAGCCTACAGTCTCTTGGCGTTCCCCAACCACGCTAGACCCACAGTCACAGAACCCACTTTTTGGCGTTCTAGTCAACACATGCAGTTCGCCTTGCGACACTGCCCAACAGACACCGTCATCTGGGGACTTATTCGCGTCACTAACTATTTTATCGGCTTTATCTATCCTATCATTAACCTTAATATTCTGATCAACTAGTTCAGGTAATTCCCCTACCATATTTACCCTAGTATGATCCCTCAGGCACTCCATGAGTCCTGGTGCACAGTCTGACGGGAGGATTACCTGCGACTGCTCAGGTAACCCGAATTCTCGTTTCCCTGGCGACCTCCCAGAGCCGCTCTGTCCCGTCCTCCATGCCTACGGGGTTGTGGTCTCTTACTACATTCTCTACTGATGTGTCCTATTTCGTTGCAATTATAACATCTTATTTCTTTTGTGGCCAGGTTAACCTCTCTCTTTATCTCTGACCCGTATGGTCTTCTAATTCTTTTCTTACTGCCCCTGTGAATGAATATCCCTGTCCATTTGGATTTCCCCTGAATCTCGTGGACTTTACTTCGCTTTCTTCCTGTAATGCGGTTTCGATTAGCTGCGCTAATGATTCTTCTTCGTCCTTAGCCTTTACTATATATTTAATCTTATCGTCCTTCAATCCTGCCACGAAAGTGCCTTTAAAAATTCTCCTATCAGCTGAAGACCTCCTTCTACATATCTCGAATTATCACGTTGTTCTAACTTCTCTAATCGATTTCTAACTTCTTTCCTTAAATCCATGGCTATTCCATCTAATCTTGAATCCCATTGTGCAACTGTTTCATTTGTACCTTGTTTTGAATTAAAGAGTACACCTGCATAGTATTCTAACGTTCTCCTAACAGAAAAGTTCTCCTCCAATATTGCTTTAATTTGGACCCATGTTTTCTCTCTCTGTCCTAGCTAAAGTCTATCTTTAGCATCTCCTGAAATTTTAGATTCTATAAACTTTATTAATAGGGTTGTTTGGTTGGATGGACTACCTACCTGAATAGCAGCTTCTACTCCTTCTATAAATTCTCGTAAATATTTGGGGTTTCCATCGAATGTTCGGGGTATCAACTTAACTGCTTGAACTACAGGGATATAGATTTCCTCGTTAATATCAATATCGCCCTCGCTTGCCATAATGGAGTTGGACTCACCTAAAGAAAGATGTAGGGTGGTCTGAGATGCACAGTTCAGAGTCGTAGTGATGGCCTTTCAGCTCCCCTCAGGGTGCGACTCCTCTCGCGGTGCAGGCTGCCAACGGCTGAACACCAAGGACGTCCCTCGAGCGCGTCGGTGGCTGCTGGTGTTGGCCTCAGGACCACAGTCTGCTTTCCTCTGATGCGTTTACGGGTACCACTGCGCCTGTGGGTTCCTCTGGAGCGTTGATCCCTCGGGATAGGCTCTAGATCATCTGGGAATAATTGAAGAGTCTCTCCAGCTCGTACGCACCTTCGGATGTCTCACTGCTCGCTGGTTTTCCAATCCCTACGCGCTTGCCACCATGTGATAGCTGGTCGATTCCTTCTATAATTAAAAATGATTAATTATAATATAAATCAGAATTAAAAGAAAGTAAGTGTTTTTGAAGTGAAGATCTTCTTGAAGTTCTAGTAGAATTTATAGCTTAAGATAGAATATAGGAATCAGGACCAGGAAATCTTCGGAGATGTAGTTGGTAGATAGGGTTAAACCTAACTATGGAAAAATGTAACAGACGAGCGTAGACAATTAAAACAGACTTTAATGAAGAATAAATGAGACAGCTTATCGGTTACACCGATGAAAATAATAATCTGTCTGTCTGTCAAATACAGACCTATGTATTTATATACATAAAATTATAAGATAACATTGTCGTAACAATTATACAATCAAGGTAAGCATGATGTAACTGGGATGTGGAAAAGAACCACCATCCCTACTTTGGACTCTGATAATGATAGTAAGAATGTTTACCCATTGATAACAAATTCTAAATTACAAGTTAGGTTTTTCTTACTTTTAACAAGAAATATGAATTATATGAATAAAATGTATATGCAATATATATATATATATATATTATAATATATTACACGATATTACACAATATTACAAATTCAATAATAGGTTTTGTGAGATACAGACAACTAGAATGCCAGAGAAAAGATTACCCAGACAAGCTTTGGAATGGATTCCACCTGGAAAAGGGAAGAGAGGTCGACCTAGATTTAAATGGATGAATGGTGTAAGAAGAGGTATGAGGGAGCTAGGTCTGGAAAAATTTGAAAGAGAAGATAGAGAAGAATGAAAAAAGAAAATAAAAATTTAAAAAAGCTTTGGGCATAGGTAGATGTTTTATTACACTGTAAACCTGTTTATAAATAAATAAATAAATACATAATAATAATAATAATAATAATAATAATAATAATAATAATAAAATTAATACTTCCAAATAGTTAGTACGTTTTTTCTTTAAGAATGGACATATATAATAAAATAGAAAGCATTTCAACAATTTAATCCCACCGGGAATCCAAACTGCGACCTCTTGAACAAATGAAGCCACTAAGCACTGAGCTAAGCTTTCGTTTCCTTGTTGTGTTTAGAAAAAATGCTCTTGAAAGGAAGAAGGAAAACGTATTGTAGCTCTACTGTGCAATTAGTTTACTCGTGTGAATCGCGCGTTACAACTTGAAATATTCGAGATCAAGAGTCGGCCCATTCTTTTTGTCTCTAACTGTACGTAAGAGACGGACGCATAATCATGCAAATCTAGACATGTAGCGACATGACGCACCCTGTTCTAGCTCAATGCGGCACGGGTTCGCTTTAAATTTCAGATTTTCAAATTAAAGAATAAAACTTTACAAGGGTAAAGAAAATATCTGGAACTATAACAAATTTTATAACCTTATCATCTATACGTCCACCGCTGTGGTCTCGAGGTAGCGTGCTGCCTTGTCACGCAGCGGACCCGGGTTCGATCCCCGGTCGGGGCAGTTTTTCTGGGTGAGGTTTTCATCGGGGTTTTTACTCACTTGTAAGACAAATGTCAGGAAAATTTTAAGGCCCAAACGGTCCCCGAAATCATATGGCCATCATTATCATCATCTTCCTTCACCGGTGTGGAAAGCAACGGGAAGCTACCACACCTACAATTCCCCAGTAAAGCTGCAAGCATAGCATGAAAAAGCTATGATTGCAGTGAAGGACCTGCCTTCGGGCAAAATTACTATGGATGGATATATACACATACATACATACATACAATTCTTCTCTACGTGTGTATGTCACTGAACTCCTCCTAAACGACTGGACCGATTTTGATGATTTTTTTTTTGTATGTATTTGATTCGGTCCCTGGATGTTTTAGATTCACAATTGGGCTCTCTAAAACCATTAGGTATAGGAGTTCACCTGAAATGAAAATTTAAAAACATCTTTAGTGATCAAAATTTCGATTTTTCACAACGAAACTCAATATATCATATTAAAATGCATCGAGGTAGGTATTATCCAAAAATGGCCAAAACCCGGCAATTAGAAGTGGAGGTTTACCTGAAATCCGAAATTAAAAATATATATATATATATATATATATATATCCATAGTAATTCTGCCCGAGGGCAGGTCTTTCATTTGCATTTTCATGCTGTGCTTTGCAGTTTTACTCGGGGATTATAGGTGTGGTAGTTTCCCGTTGCTTTCTCCACACCGATGAAGGATGATGATGACAGTGATAAGAATGATGATGATGGCCGGATGATTTTCGGGAACCGTTGGGCCCTAAGCATCCTGACATTTGTCTTACAGGTGAGGAAAAACCCCGATAAAACCTCGCCCAGGAGCCTGTCCCGACCGGGAATCGAACCCGGGCCCACTGCGTGACAAGGCAGCACGCTACCTCGGGACCACAGTGGTGGACATATATATACTAGCGTACCCGGCAGACGTTGTCCTGCCCGAACGTTCAATTCTCATGTCATGGGCGGACGATAAAAATATGTTACTTTTTTACCATAAAATTCAGCAATTAGGACATAATTAGATATTATTAAATAAGTTCGCAAGAAAACCTCTTACAGCCTTCTGTTGTGGCTCAAGAAGTGTGAATGATGACGTCACAAGTTATGTCGGAACATAACGATAATGCAGATGACTATGCAGCTGACATAAACAAATCCTATAACCCGATCGCCGCGCCACCTACCAAGTCCAATTGTGAATCTAAACCATCCAGGGACCCACTCAAATACACATAAAAAAAAATCACCCAAATCGATCCAGTCGATATACATGAGTTTTTAATTTCGGATTTCATGTAAACCTCCACTTCTAAATTGTACCCTCCTTTGCAGATAAGTTAAGAACCGTCATATAACAATTATATTAGAGTGAAAAAAAAAGATAAATTGATGAGAGTGAGTCAAAATAGTGTTTTTTTTTTCAGCTAGATTTCATTTCTGACTTACTGTGCACCGGTCCCATACTGGCCGAAATTCCATGAGAAAAATTTATTCGCCCGTAGAGACTCGAACCAGCGTAAGTCCCGTAGTTCTGCGCCAAGACTTCTTGCTTTAACCACTCGGCTACGGCGCGATATTCTTGGTATCAATGAAAGACAAAAATGGTTATTGTGAGTTATCCGTAAGAGATAAGGGACTCTTGGTATCAATGAAAAACAAAAATGGTTTTTGTGAGTTATCCGTAAGAGATGAATATATGCTGTCGCGGACTTTTTTGTAGAGCTTTTTGAGATATTCAATTCTGTGTACATTAATTTTGTGTATTTCTTATGGGTTAGGCAGCGTAAGCCATTTAAGCGCCCAAAGAGCTACTTTTTTCACGTTTTCCACTACAAAGGGCGATTTTTAAGGGTGTAGGAGTTGAGTATCACAACTCTCTTATAGCATATGTTCATCCCGGGAATCTCCTGAACATTTTGTAAAAAACCCCATCACAATCGGATCAACGGTATGGCCGCGCATAAAGTACGAACAAACAAACATACAAACAAACAAACATTAATTTATATATATATATATATATATATATATTTTTTTTTTTTATTAGAATCAAACTTATGATGATAAAGGCTGTGGAAACAAGTACATTATGTGCTTTGACTAAGTATAAAAAACAGAATTTGATTTTTCCCAGTATTCCTGATTTCAATAACCAATTTTTGGAATTAAAAAAGTCATTATGTGCTTTCTCAGTGTTACATATTGTTTCTGTTGTTCCGGTGAGGGTGGCGGAGCACTGTGCTCAGGAACCCGGAGGGTCGCTTACCCCATCAACTGCATACACTCAGTTGCTACTTGCGGGATCTGTCAATATATCACAATTACATAGCGAACAAAATTAAGTGCTGACACACTGTTCTCTTCTGTCACTATATTTCACCAATCAGTGTCTATACCTGACATCGCTTCAACTGGAGCAACAACTGTGCAAACTAAGTGAATTCCTCAGAAAGTCGAATTTATTGTTCAATTTTGCTGGTTTACGGGATATACAGTATGCATGAAAACATAAAAAAAGTAATTGATGATAAACGTGAAGCATACAAAAAATTTCTGTCTACAAAAAAAAGATGAAGATAAAGTAGAGTATCATAGGAAGAGAGCCATAGCTAAAATTGAAGTTCGCAAAAAACTTAGACAAAGCTGGGAACAGTTTGTCTCATTTTTGGAAAATTATATCACTAGGCCTCAAACAAAAATATATAAAGTTTTAAAAAATTTAAATAATGATTCAAGAGAAAATGCACATTTAAATTGTATATCTAAAGAATCTTGGCTTACCTACTTTTCATCATTTATGGACACAAAAGGATGATTTATTACAAATACCAATCTCTAATAACACTGCTTTGGAACAAATTTCTATAGATGAATTAACTGATGTTGTTAAATCATTAAAAAGTAACAAAGCTCCCGGAGAAGACCACATTAATCAAGAATTATTTAAATTTTCAACTAAAAATTTTTTAGACAGATTTCTTATTCTCCTTAATATGATATGGGAAGGACAAGAACCACCACAAAGCTGGAACAAATCCATTGTAATACCAATCTTCAAAAAAGGAAGTCGTCAAATCAAAGATAACTATCGTGGAATTAGCTTGTTGAACTCTGGATATAAAAATGTATGCTAATATAGTTAAGAATAATTGAGGAAAATTTATGAAAATATAATTGGAGAAGAGCAGAATGGATTCAGAAAGGGTAGATCTTGTACAGATGGATTCTTTACTCTAAAACTACTATTAGAAAAGCACAAGGAATTCAATATAGAAACTCATATCGCCTTCGTTGACTTCATAAAGGCTTTTGACAAAGTAGACAGAAATATATTACTACAAATTTTAGCTGATGATAACGTTCCACAACAATATATTACTAATATCTTCAACATCTATAAAGATAATGAAATCTCTGTTAAACAAGATGGCAAATTATCTTCTTGGGAAAAGATCAACACTGGAGTAAGACAGGGATGTGGACTTTCACCGGTGCTTTTCATTATATACATGAATAAATTAATAAATGAATAGAGGAAAACACAACGAGGATATATACCCATCAATGGGAACCTCAAACTCGATGCTATTCTTTTTGCAGACGATTTAGCTCTTCTGGCACTTTCCGAAATGATTTGCAACGATCAATTTATAATTTACAAAAAATAGGTGCCAAATTTAATATGGAAATATCAATTAATAAAACTAAAATTATGGCATTTCATGGGAAGGACCCCATACAAAGTAAAATCTGTCTCCAGAATAAAATTTTAGAGAGATCTAATCAATTTAAATATCTTGGATATTATCTCTCTATCTGGGATGAAAAGGATATCCCTGAAAAAGTTACTAGTTATAATAAAAGTTTAGGAATTATTAATCAAGTTATGAAACCATCCCTTGTACAAAAAAAACACCAGATTACGTTTATATAACACTTTGGCTAGACCAGTGTTGACCTATGGTAGTGAAGCCATGGACACTAAGAAAACAACATGAAAGCAGAATAACGGCTTGTGAAATGAGATTCATGCGCAGAACAGCGGGTTACACCAGATGGGATCGGAAAAGGAACACCGATATCTTAAAAGAATTGAAGACTACGCCAATTTTGGAATATATTAAACAGTACCAACTAAATTGGAAACACCATCTTGAAAGAATGAGTTCAAATCGGATCCCCAAAGCTATTTATAATTATATACCAAGAGGACGAAGATCACTGGGCCGTCCTATGAAACGCTGGAGGGAAAATTTTCTATAGGATCGTAACAGGCCTTGGCCTAATACTTGGAAGGAAGAAGAAGAAGAAGAATAAAGACCGTATTCAATCATAAGTCAGTTAACCACTGCACATGGTGGCAATAAAAAAACTCAGATTTGTTGAAACTGGGGTTTCATACCTTCAGAATATAATTTCAAATACTACTGAACACACTGCTAGTATTTTAAATGTTATAAATTAAAATTACAGTGGGAGGAAACACTATGAGGTAAAGCGATCCCATCACAGGCCCGGAAGCCCTTGGGGTAGTAGGAGGTTAAGGATCCCACTTTTCTAGACAATCGGCACTTTATGTCAGCCGGGTTGTCAGCCCTGCGTGACGGCCGCCTTTGCCCCTAGAACAAGCGTCTGGTACTCATTTCCGTTAGAGGCTGAGTCGACCCCAGGACCATGCCGCCAGAAGGTTTGGATCAGTTTAAAAATCCTGACCCCAACGGGACTTGAACCCTCGACCCTCCGGCTTGTAGCCCTCCTTAACCACTACGCTACGGCGTGCCCAGTGCATTTACATTAATGCATGAGTTGGAGAAAATACTTTAACATCTAACTTCACAAAGTTGCGTGTCTTCACGATACCGGTTTTAAAAGTATAGTATTACTGCCATTAAATTTGACTGAAGATGGAAGTACGAGTAATACCATATTTTTGAAACCGGTATCGTGAAGAAGATGGAAGTAATGCCATACTTTTGAAACCGGTATCGTGAAGATACGCAACTTTGTGAGATGGGATGTTAAAGCATTTTCTCCAACTCATTCATTACTGCTAGCAGTGTTTGAGATTATATTCTGAAGGTCCTGTATTCAAACCCCAGTTTCAATCAATCTGATTTTTTTCCCCCTTGCAACCATGTGCAGTGATTAACTGACTTATGATGCATCCCGTATATTTGTTTTGTTAAATTGGACGGCGTTATGCATCAACTGGCTAAGCGCCTTTTTAAAAAATGGGATTTTGATACTATCTGTTGCACTGACTCATGAAATAAGTGTACGCACAGTTTTAGCGCCAAATCTTTAAATATAGCCCTATCATTAAAGAAAAATATAAACTCCATCGGCCTATCAGATATTCTATATTTTGCAACAAACGGCTATGAAACCAGATCTTCTTAAATGCTAATCTAAATTTTGCATCATGCAGCTCAGCGCCAAATGTTTCAGCGCTTAGATTGTTGACGCATAACTGTCAAACAAGGAAAATAACTTGCAATATCCAGTATTGTTAGTTTGGTGCTACAATAAATAGTGAAGATTGACAAACTTTAAACGTATTTTTCTCGAAACTTACATAATGGCGCATAGTCGGTTGATGCATAATGGCGTCCAATTAGAGATGTTAGATTTGTTTTAAATGTCAGTTTATTTAAAAGTGTCAGATAGGAGTGAAAACAAAGAGCGATTTTTAATTTCAGATTTCGGTAAACCCGTACTCTAATGGTAGAATGATAGGATTTCGCTAGTTTTTGGAGAATAGTTTCCTAGTATTGTTTTAATAGCATGTACTGAGTTTAATCACGAAATATAAAAAGTTGTGACCGCTAGAGGGATTTTAAAATTTCGTTTGAGGTGAACTCTTTACTTAAAGTTCCAATTTTGCTGATTGATGAACCTGACCCTACTTTTCTGATTGATTGCTAAATACCAAGTTCGGTCCTGATAAAAACAAACATTTTGGTCAATAATTACAAGTGGGAATGAGATGCACAAAAAATATCAAACATGGGCTGAATTCTGGAAATGCATGCTATTATGTATTACATGGTCTCTTGTCGTTCCAACTTCTCTAAAAAAACATTAAACTGAAAATATATAAATCTGTTATTCTTCAATTTATATTATATGGATGTGAAACGTGAACTCTTACTTTAAGGGAGGAGAAAATATTACGAGTATTTGAGAATACATTTCTTAGGAAAATTTTGGAGCAAAGAGATATGATCAGACAGGTGAATGGAGAAGACTATTATGAAAATGAGTTACATGATCTTTATGGGAAAACAGATATAATAGGAACAGTTAAGTCTCGTAGACTGCGGTGGGCAGGGCATGTGGTCAATGAACGAGGGGCATGGAAGCTTCTTGTAGGAAAACGCCTAGTTTCTAGATCAAGAATTAAGTGGGAGAATGACATTAAACATAATTTGAGGGAAATATATTATACAGGGTTCCGCGCCGTAACCAAGTGGTTAAGGCAAGATGCTTTGACGCAGAGCTACGGGACTGGTTCGAGTCCGCGTGCGGGGAAGACATTTTCTCAAGGAATTTCGGCCAGTATGGAACCGGTGCCCACCCAGCGTCGTGAGGTATTTGGATAGATACAATAAGTAGTGACTCCAGGTTGAGAAAACCAGCTATAACGGCTGGGGGACCCGACATGCTGACCACATGTCACCCCTACACTGGCTGGACGATCGTCTATATCTGTGATTAACACGTGTGGATGTGAGGCCAGAAGCCGGCTGGTAGGCCAAGGGCCATCTAGCCTGTCGCGCCATGGAATTAATAAAATAATACAGAGATGATTGAAAAAATTAGCTCAAGATAGGGATGTATGGAGAGCTTATGTCTGCGCGGCTATGAATCTGCGGGTTTGACATTGCCAGTAATATATATATATATATATATATATATATATATAGGCATATATATATATATATATATATATGTGTGTGTTTAGGTCTTGTACTGTTTAATTAAACACTTGTGTTTTATTACATAAGACCTAAACCAGTGACTCGAACCTATCATTCCTTGATAATGGCATGTAGAATCATGCCGAAACGTCGGGATCAGTGGCCAGAGGCCGACCTTGAATCCTTGACGTGGAAAATCCAAGAAAACTTGCTTAATCATATATATACTGCGATGGGCAGGACATGTGACACGTATGGGGAATGAAAGACGTGCATGGAAGCTTCTTATAGGAAAACCAGGGGAAAACGCCCAATTGGCAGACCAAGAATGAGGTGGGAGAATAGCATTATCCATGATTTGAGGGAAGTAGATTATACAGGGGATGATTGGAAAACATTAGCTCAGAATAGGGATATTTATGGTGATTAAGTCCGCGCGGCCATGAATCTACAGGTTCGATAGAGCCAGTGAGTTATATATACATATATAAGTCCACCGCTGTGCTCTCGAGGTAGCGTGCTGCCTTGTCACGCTTCGGGCCCGGGTTCGATCCCCGGTCGGGGCAGTTTTTCTGGGTGAGGTTTTTATCGGGATTTTTCCTCACCTGTAAGGCAAATGTCAGGAAATCTTTAAAGCCCAAACGGTCCCCGAAATCATATGGCCATCACACCACCATCCTTATCATTATCATCATCATCATCATCCTTCACCGGTGTGGAGAGTAATGGGAATAACCCTAGAAAATTATTGAATATAATGATTGAAAATAACGAAATGAAAATAAATGTTCTTCCTTTACTAATATTTTTATAGTCAATTAATATTTTAAATTCTTTATGAAGGGCATTTAGGATAGAATTTCATAGAATGAAATTTCGTGAGGGAATAAGCCAAAACGTTGAAGGAATAATTATTAATCCTAAAAATTTTCTAGTTCAGTTTAGTGAAAGTTTATAGACTCTTGTTGGAACGGGAAGCTACCACACCTACAATTCCCTAGTAAAGCTGCAAAGCATAGCATGAAAATGCTATGATTGCAGTGAAAGACCTGCTCTCGGGCAGAATTACTATGGATGGATATATATAAGTGGTGACCAACCAATTTTTACTCCCGAGCCCCTTATAAGTAGAGCTAGGAATTTTAGGTGCAAAATTTTGGTGAAAAAGGTGCAAAAAAAGGTGCTTTAATTTAGCAGAAAAAGGTGCAATTTTTTTAAAAAACAGAAGGTGCTAATTTCCCATGTGAATTATCATTAAAGAGTACCAAAACCAGTTACGTCAAGTAACTCACGACACAAAATTCAGTCATGTTGTCATATATTAAAAAGTCTGAGTAAGACAAATCCCAGAACATTATGTTATTGAAATCACAAATCTAGAAAACTGTTAAAGCAGATATTATTCAACAACTCAAATGTTTAGAACACATATAAAAACGTTCAATATCTCAACTGTCTATCAGTGGTTTTGCCTAATGTAATATGTACTGGTTTTCACCTTCTACTTGACTAATCTGTTTTAATGTTTCTTCATACAGAGGTTGAAGGTATGGTTTTCATCTGGGATAGACTTCCCAGTATATTTCTCCAAATATGCTTTCAAAATAGGGTTGTTAAGTTTGGAAAGAGGAATACCACATGCCACAAATGTCTTTGCTGTATCATAATTTCTTTTTTATTTATTAAACAAGAAGGTAGCGCTTCGCCAATAAACTGTTGTCACAATACACATTTACTGCTTTGTAGTTTATTATTTTTCGTGTTTTGCACTACCTATATGCTGCGTAACACGATTGTGTTGGTGTTTTTCATCATTTGTTATTGAAATATCACAAAGAATGCACCTCATAACAGATCTGTCACTCTGAATTCCACCTGCACTATACTGTTTTACAAAATCATGCAGTTTGTAGGAGTTCACATTCGGTTTTGGCATACTGTATACTGGTATATAATTTATTGATAAAAATTGGTTGTAAAATAAACTTTGTTTGGGTTTCCACTCAGGAAAATAGCAGACCGCACAAGTCAAAAATTATTTTGAACTGAAACATTTGTTTATGCACTCAACAATCTCCCTTGCTTTTTGCACTACCTATATGCTGCGTAACACGATTGTGTTGGTGTTTTTCATCATTTGTTATTGAAATATCGCAAAGAATGCACCTCATAACAGATCTGTCACTCTGAATTCCACCTGCACTATACTGTTTTACAAAATCATGCAGTTTGTAGGAGTTCACATTCGGTTTTGGCATACTGTATACTGGTCACTCAGGAAAATAGCAGACCGCACAAGTCAAAAATTATTTTGAACTGAAACATTTGTTTATGCACTCAACAATCTCCCTTGCTTAATAAAATAGCTTTCGCATAACTAAGGTGCAAGAAGGTGCAAACTAATTTAAAAGCAACAGCCTAACGGGACTGCACTAAAGTAGAAGTAATGTGATATGGACTGATACCATGATACCACACATCGTTACCAACCCTTGAAAGTGTATTTGAAGAAATGTAATATATATATATATATATATATATATATTAAGTTGTATTTGATTTATGCCCCTCGTTGTGGAGACATTTAAAGTTGGGTTTCTCGGTGAGATGTCCCAAGTTGTAGATTTAAGATATAATTTAAACCACTTTAAATCTGCCACGGCACTAATAACTCTCTTCAGGGGAATGAGGAAATGTTTCTTACACAAATGACAACACTTTATTAACGGTTGAACGATAAGTTAGTTTATTTAAAACTCTCACTTTGGTCAAGATGAATCTTGTAATTTAAAAGTTCCAAAAGATTCCGGCTTAGGTTGATATTTTTCACTTCTAGAAGATTACCATTTTATGTATTTAATGGATGACGAATGCTAACGGTCAATCCAGTCATTATTATCCATTATTTTCACTTAGAAACTGTTTTTTTACCAAGATGGATGACTATTATATCACTATATAATCTTTCATACTTTTAACACTATTTCTTTCAACCAACATCAATAAAATAAACAATTATTTCCTTATTCTTTAAGGAGCAGTCGCTGAACATGACCGACCATCTTCAAGTATTGTAGCCATCTTGTTATTATGTAATAACCTCTAGGTTCTGATTGGTCCAACAGAAAAGGAAGGAGTATTTTCAAGCTAACTTCTATCCTCTTCGTCCAATCCCATTTATTTCTTTATAAAATTATCAATTTGAATATTTGAAGTATTTTACATACTGCATCAGTTATAAAAACATCTAACTGTATTAACAGTTTATATTGACCAGTTATTTTTTTTTATATACTTATAAAAAAATATGAATTCTATAAATCAATCTGATGTCCATTCTTCATATAAATAAATATAATTATAAACAAAACAAAAACCCTTATTATTATTATATGGGGATAAATATCCGGTTTTAAATTGCCCCTGATTTATTTTAATCTTAGCTACAACTAAGTGTGAGGCTAAATTAAAATAAATCACTTTCCCCAAATATCAAGTTTCTTTCTATACAAGATTCATCTGTATTAGAATCAATACAATGTAATACATCACAATTATAATAAATACATGTTACATAAAGAAATAGAAGTATTAATTTTACAAAATTTACATACAATATTTTAAATACACATTGAACTATTTGAAGTCACCAGCTACAACTAATTAATAGGAGTCTGAAATGGTTTCAAAAGTTCTTTGGAATATTTTCCAATTTCTTTTCTGGAGTCTATTTCTATTAACTCGTACGTGGTATCATTGAAATTTTTAAATATTTCATAGGGACCTTTATACAATAGGTTCATCCTATGATATTGTTTCTTTAAAGCATTGGATAATGAAATATCCCTTATGAGAACTTTGTCTCCAACTTTGGGATTCCACTTCCTTTTATGTCTTTTAACCTTATTGTTGCGCTTTTCTGCGCGACATTCTAACCTTTCAATAACTCTTTTACATATTTCCTCGGATGTCTCCGGGATTTGATTTTTATCAATGATAGGTAATGGTAAATTAGCAATTAACCTGTCAGGTTGTTTACCTGTCATTAGGAATATGGGTGCTTCCCCAGTATTGACATTAATTGAATGATTCATAACATTCTCTATGACGCTGATATGTTTAAACCAGTCAGAATGTTTATGATGGGTCAAAACTCTTAAACTTGTAGTAATTTCCCTATTAACTCTCTCACAGGGATTACTTTTTGGGTGATATTTACTACAATGGTACAATTTAATTCCTATCGCAGTAAGTTTATCTTTAAACTTAGGACTTGAGAACACTGAAGCATTATCACTAAGTAGTGCATCAATAGGTCCATAATTAGGTAAATAATCTCTCACAATTTTACCTAGGCAAGCTCTGCTATTTACACTTCTTAATGGATATATTTTTACAAATTTTGAGAATACATCAGATAATACAAGAATATGCTTGTAACCAAATTGTGTAGTAGGCATTTCTCCATGAGTATCCATTACTACTAAGCTATTTACTTTGTTCCTTAATATGTTTTGTGGAACTATATCATATTTCACGTTCATACATTTGGCTTTTTGACAAGTTATGCATGAAGAAGTAAACTTTCTCAACTTTTTATCTAAATGTTTAACATAAAAAATTCACTTATGTTGAGAGCTAATTTTTCACAACCTGCATGATTTAAGCCGACATGAAAAGTTCTAAATAGTGGAACTTCCATATTATTAGGAATTATAACTTTCCATTTTTTCACATTTCTCCCATGTAATTTGTAAAGAATGTCATCCTTTATACCGATTCTCTTATTACAATCAATTCCATTTTTGTCATCATTATTCATATCTCTCGCACTATACTTCAATCGTTGTAACTCTATATCAGATTTTTGATGCTCAACAATGTTTTTCATCAACAATGAAAATCCTTTGTCTCTATACAGTTTTACATTAAACATTACTACTTCGTGTTTAGGAGTATGTACAGTTTCAGGTATTTTCCCAACACTTTTCAATCTAGACAGGAGGTCAGCAAACACATTCTGTTCTCCTTCTATGTGTTTTATTTCAATATCATAGGAAATTATTTCCATGATCATCCTACTCAGTTTATTATTTGATAATCTACATTTACTTATAAAACTTAGTGAAATGTGGTCACTATGAACAATAACTTTGTTTTTATAAACATAAATTCTAAATTTATTATGTAAAAATGCTGTATAGGGCCGAACTTTGGGGTCTAGTTCTATCTGCCAAAATGAAGAAGTTAAATCAATAGAACTAATAAATCTACCTGTTTTCATATTTGCTATAGATGCTTCAATTGTCTCGGGCCTATAATTATCCCGGACAGTGAAAGAATTAGTCCTACGACTGTCTAAACACAGGCGAATTTTGCCATTAGGTTTTAACACCCAGCAAATATGGTTGGCGTAAGGAGAATCAGATTTCTGTATTATTCCTTGCATTAACATGTCATCTATCATTTGATCTGCCTGCTCTCTGATGGCAATAGGGATGGGTCTACTTTTAATATTTATAGGTGGATGTTCCATCACTTTAAAGGAATATTTAAAACAGTTGCACAATCCTGGCTTCGAAGAAAAAGAACTCTTATTTTTCATTAAGATGTCATACAACATGCCTTTCTGTTCATTGTTTATGCCATGAGTGTCTTTAACTTTTTCCTTTATCATTTCACAGATGTCTTTTTCAAGTTCGTCACTCACACAATATAATAGAGGAATTTCATCATACTCAGTATTGCAAGAGACACATTCTAAATCACAACATTTACATGCGACATAATCGTCAGCACAACCATTTTCATTATTAAGGCTTTCTTCGCCCTCGACACTTTTGTCGGAAGTACAATTAACTGCAATATTATCTTGCATTTGGCATCCACGGCCATTTACCACTTCACTCTCCTCATGAACAACAATATTCTCTATAAAAATGTGTTCTTCAGCAATGTCACTCTCCTTCTTACTTAGATTCTTATTCTCCTCATATTCATTATCAAATGGGATGACGACTCTCACATTATCTTCATTATACAAGGAAATATTCTTACACTCAAAATTTATTATGGCATTATATTGCTCCAACAGGTCGCAGCCTATTAACATATCACAAGACAAGTATGGAGAAATTAAACATATTGCACTGAAGTAATATCCTCCGATATGTAAATCTAGAAGGCACTGAAGCTTAATTGGCAGTTTCTTCTTGCCTATCGCAAGAGTACAATACACTCCACATATTCTTACAGTCATTATCTTATTCCCTTTGTTGACTAAGAAATTATAAAATTTCTGATCTATTGTTGTGTTTGAGCAGCCACTATCCGCTATGCAAGTAACATCATTGTTAAAAATATTTACTTTAATTTTGGGTGGTCGTCCTATGACATTTAATTCTTTATTAGTAACAGGCATAGTATCCTGATTCTTAGAAATATTCAAATGATTATTCAATATTATGCTATCTCGCTGTCTTGAGGTACATAACTTACTATCTCCTCTCATATTTGCTGGTACAATTTCTAAATTTTGAAACCTATCAAAGCATCTATTTTGGACCCCTAAGTTCATAACGATTGAGGTACATTGCGGAGTCTTTAATGTACCTTCTATGCGTTTAAAGCATGAGGTATCCTGTGATTTACTTCGTGGTCATTTTCATTACTAGGTATATCTTGACTTTGGTTGTGAATAGTTACAGAGTCTATTCTATTTTGCTCTGTCCTATCACTAGTTTCATTAATTTGACAATTTTGTTGTCGTTGGAAATACCCTTTATTTTCATTACCATAGGTATTCCTTCTTCTTTTACCTCTACAGGGAGAAGTCCAATACCTATTTCTATTTTCTCCTACTCTGTTAACATCCATATAATTAATTTGTCTGTCATTCCTATTTTCATTACGTTTGAACCATCCATTCTGGTTATTGTTACTATAATTATTAGTCATCCTATTTTTATTTGGGCTGTTTCTATTTTGAACAAACCTATTATTATTGTTGCCCTGTTTGAAATTTCTTTCTCTATTCTCATTATGATATTCATCATTTCTTTTAGTTACAAAATTACCTTTCTTATTATAGGGCTCTGCCCCTTCCCCAAATAAATTTCTTTTACTACATTTATCTACTTCTCTTTTATTCTCTAGTAGAGCTAACAACTCTAACATTTCAGATACATTTTGTGGTCTGGCTACTATCAAATGATATCTAATCTCATCTGGGAAGTGATGCGATAACATAGAAATTAAAGTTTTCTCATCTATTGGAGGCTGTAACAATGATGCCATTCTTGCCTTCTCCAAGAAATAATTAAGATAACCTTGTTTACCGTTGTTGGAGAATTTTCCACTAGTTAGGTCTAACCTTAGTTTGTTTTGTCTTTCTGGTCCCCAGTAATAACCTAAGAAAGCATTTTTAAATGTTTGATAAGTCATTGAATCATGGCAAGCTATCTTAAACCAAGACTCTGCATTGTCTTTTAAACTTTTTCTTATGAAGAACATTCTGAACTTGTCTTCTATTCCTTTGATTTCGAAGTATTCTTCAATTTCCCTAATGAAATCAGTAGGGCTTTGGCCTTCAGTATCACCAAAATTAGGTAAGTTAATTTCCCCTAAAAGATTAGCAGGAATTTTACATACATTTTACTACTACTACTACTAGAAGGAGGATCATTATTAACATTACTAGAATGTCCTGACATAACCTCAATCTCCTTTTCACTAGTTTTTGACACATATTTGTTTTCAAGTTCGACAATCTTAGTTATCCATCCTTCAACTTGTTCTTTTATAATAATTACTTCATTTGATATCTTTGATTGAAGTTCTTCATTACCTAAGATAACACTTTCTTCGGAAATTTTTAGTCTATCTTCGACTTTAGTTCCTAATTCTTCGATTTTATCTTGGCAACTTTGCCTTACCTCAATCAAAGATATTTCTATTTGATTATGTGTTTCATCAATCTTTTCATTACATTTTTCTACCTCATTTTTACAAATATCTATTTTATTTTCACAGTCTTTAGCTACATTTACTATTCTCTTTTCCAGTTTAGAATTGTTTTGTTTGCATTCTAACCTAATGCTTTCTAATTTTTGATCTAGTTTCAAGTTATTTTCTTTAATTTCTTTACTGAGATTTGAATTGTCTTTCCTAATTTCTTTTAATTCATCACTGTTCTTTTCTAATTTATTGCTAAGATTAGTTACATTAGCTTCTAATTTACTACTGAGAATTGAATTGTCATTCCTAATTTCTTTTAATTCTGCACTATTCTTCTCTAATTTATTTATTAATAATGCTACCCAAGGAGGTGTATCATTAATTTCATTATTTTCATTGTTACACAAAATTAAATTTTCTTGGCCTTCACTAATTTGTTCGTTTTCAATATTAACAGTTTTACAAGTTATATTTTCATTATTGGCCATTGTTGGGTATTTTAATATTTTCTTATTTCTTAAAAGCATTAATTGTTATTATCACTAATTCACTTTTCACATATAAATTTTAACTGTACTCACTTTTGAAGATTTTTATTACTTTCCTCATTCTCGTGGTCCTTGGTTCGATTCAGGTTTACATGTCCCTGGTTCGATTCCCATTCGAGCCCTCGTTGATGCGCCATTTGAAGTTGTATTTGATTTATGCCCCTCGTTGTGGAGACATTTAAAGTTGGGTTTCTCGGTGAGATATCCGAAGTTGAAGATTTGTGATATAATTTAAATCACTTTAAATCTGCCACGGCACTAATAACTCTCTTCAGGGGAATGAGGAAATGTTTCTTACACAAATGACAACACTTTATTAACGGTTGAACGATAAGTTAGTTTATTTAAAACTCTCACTTTGGTCAAGATGAATCTTGTAATTTAAAAGTTCCAAAAGATTCCGGCTTAGGTTGATATTTTTCACTTCTAGAAGATTACCATTTTATGTATTTAATGGATGACGAATGCTAACGGTCAATCCAGTAATTATTATATTTTATTTTCACTTAGAAACTGTTTTTTTACCAAGATGGATGACTATTATATCACTACATAATCTTTCATACTTTTAACACTATTTCTTTCAACCAACATCAATAAAATAAACAATTATTTCCTTATTCTTTAAGGAGCAGTCGCTGAACATGACCGACCATCTTCAAGTATTGTAGCCATCTTGTTATTAGTAATAACCTCTAGGTTCTGATTGGTCCAACAGAAAAGGAAGGAGTATTTTCAAGCTAACTTCTATCCTCTTCGTCCAATCCCATTTATTTCTTTATAAAAATTATCAATTTGAATATTTGAAGTATTTTACATACTGCATCAGTTATAAAAACATCTAACTGTATTAACAGTTTATATTGACCAGTTATTTTTTTTTATATACTTATAAAAAAATATGAATTCTTTAAATAAATCTTATGTCCATTCTTCATATAAATAAATATAATTATAAACAAAACAAAAACCCTTATTATTATTATATGGGGATAAATATCCGGTTTTAATATACACACATTATTTAGGAATACAATGCTGCTAAGAGACAAAAAAGGTTTAAAAAAGTGGTGCAAAATGTGCTTGCATTGATAAAAAGGTGCAAAAAAGTGCCAGCATAGAAAAAAGGTGCAACTAAAACACATTTAGGGGCATTTATTTAATGTTTTCTTTGCAAGACAAGCTAATTTCAGCATTGTAGTAACAAAATAAAATTAAGGTGCAGCACCTAAAATTCCTAGCTCTACTTATAAGATTGAAATATGTTTTTGGTTTTCTCATTTAGATACGAGATGCCTCATATATACAGAGGATTACACCCTCTGCCTTGTATGGCGTTTTGGTTTGCAATATTGACCTTCGTTGTTTCGTAAGTATCTATATATTAATACGTGAAGAAAAAAATATGTACCCCCTTTTAAGCAGATTGCGCGCATGGAGGAATGTGATATTTGGCATAATTAAAGTTCATTTAGAGAAGAAGTGCAAACAAATAGACTTTATGTATAATATGTGTTACAAATAAATTAAATTAAACAAAATAAAATACATTGTCCCTAAGGAATATATGTGTATTACTCGTTCATTTGCTTACATTCATACTGAAAGTACATTGTTGTAAAAAGAAAATTGTGCAGCAGCAATGTGAATAGACTTATCCTCGTGTATTTATTATTAGTTAATTTAAAAAATGGTACATTTTATTATTTAAATTTATATTAAATCCTGTCTAATCTTTGTTTCAGTAATTTCATTACTTTTTTAATATTTACATATTCGCACCTACTTCCATTATGCTTCGAAATAGGACATTGACAGGTCAGAGTGAGAGACAAAGAAGAAGGGATATATATTCCCGTACACATAATAATAGGCCAAATGCAAATTTAAATAGTATAAATAGTAGCCTATGCAAATGTCATATGACGCGTTATTTTTTTAAATACGGCTTAGCCAAGCTATACCACATATTTCCTATAGTTTGTATTTTTAAAATAGAACGAAAATTAATGAATAATGACGTATTTATGACAAACTTTAAAATTTAATGAATTGTGGTCGAATTTCGACCACAGGGCGGCCACTAGTATTATTTATTGCTAATTTCTCAGAATATAATTTTTAGCTAATTTCGAAGGAATAAAGCTATAGAAGCTATTTAGTTCTTTAGTTGCTCAGTGGTGGAGCTTCTCTTCAAATGAAAAAACCGCAGCTACAATCACACGTGAATGTTGGTCAGTATGGCAGGAGTAGGAATACCAAATCGTTTTTGGTCGAAATATACACGGCTCCCTTTAAATTAAAAGAAACACCGGTGAATGATGATGATGATGATGGCCGGATGATTTTCGGTGACGTTGGGTCCTAAGCTTCTTGACATTTATCTTACCCGAGAAAAAGTCCCGATAAAAACCTCACTCAGGAGCCTGTCCCGACCGGGAATCGAACCCGGACCCGCTGCATGACAAGGCAGCACGCTACCTCGAGACCACAGAGGTGGACTAATGTTCTAATTATACACTTGTCAAAGTGTGGCTTTCTTTACAGGCATGTGTTTGTATTTCATCAGAGTGGAGAATGCTGAGTTTGCAGTGAAATACCTGCTCTTGAGCAGAACACTATAAATGAATCATCATGTGCTGCCTTGTCACGCAGCGGGCCCGGGTTTGATTCCCAGTCGGGACAGACTCCTGGGTGAGGTTTTTTCGGGGTTTTTCCTCACCTGTAAGACAAATGCCAGGAAGCTTAGTGCCCAACGGTCCCCGAAAATTATCCGGCCATCATCATCATCATCATCCTTCACCGGTGTGGAAAGTAACGGGAAGCTACCACACCTGTAATTCCCTTGTAAAGCTGCAAAGCATAGCATGAAAATGTTATGATTGCAGTGAAAGACCTGCCTTCGGGCAGAATTACTATGAATGGATGGATGGACCATCATCATCATTAAGAGCAGAAACCGAAAATTTAATATGAGAAATCCAAAAGAGTTATATTAGAGGATGTGAAGAATTTGAGTATTTGGGAGTAAAAATAGTTAAAGAGTGTTGACAAGAAAATAACATTAAGAACAAAATAAATATAGGTAGAGCAATAACAGCAATATTAAATGGTGCCCTATGGAACATAGGTATAACCAGGAAAAATAAGTTACAAATATATAATTCAGTAATGAGAATTTCTGTCACATATGGAGCTGAAGCATGGAAATTCAACATAAACTTATGTCGATGGAAACATATTTCTTGAGGAGAACAGCAAGATGTTCAAAATTGGAAAAAATAAGAAATAATTAATATTAAATATACAATAGTAAATTATATAAGATAGAAGCAGTTAAGCCGGTATTGGCATGTACGACGAACTCAAGAAGAAAGGTTACCCAGAAAACATTGGAATAGTGTCCATCTGGAAGAAGAAAAAAGGAAGACCTTGACACTCATGGATGCAAAAAATAAGAACTGAAATGAGAACAAGATGACTGGAGGACATGGAGTGGATGGATAATAATAATAATAATAATAATAATAATAATAATAATAATAATAATAATAATAATAATAATAATAATAATAATAATAATAATGATGATAATAATAATAATAATCTCTCCATGGTATCTTTACCTTGTCGTGGTGGAGTGGCTTGCGTGCTTAAATGATCCTGAGAGCTATGCCGGCGGTAGCATTGCTGCCGATAGGGTTACCCATGCCGGACTGGTCGAAGGTGATAAGCCAGACGAAAAAAGTACCTTTGGCGAAAGTGTGACGATCTTTCACCGTAAAAATACAACCGTCAAGAAATGCGGACATGGGTTCATCTGGGGTAAAATTTTCCGGAGGTCAAATAGTCCCCCATTCGGTTCTCCGGGCGGGGACTACTTCAGGGAATCCATGCCAAAGGCTCAAACACAGGGACATGTTCCTAGGAACATGGAATGTTAGTACTTTATACAATAGCGGGGCACTAGAGATATTAACGCAGGAATTAGATAAATCGCTCTTGGATATAGTCGCTTTACAGGAAGTTAGGTGGCCAGGAGTAGGTAGTCAGGAATCAGGAAGCTTTGCATTATACTAAAAGGGTGCAGAAAGACCTGCATTTGGAAAGGGTGTTTTAGTCAGAAGGAGGATCCTATCCGCTATCCGAAATATTAAGTTTGTTAGAGATAGCATATCATACATAATTCTAAAGGGTAAACGACATGATTTTATAATTGTAAATGTACATGCCCCCACAGAAGACAAAGATCACAAGATCAAGGATGAGTTCTATGAAGAATTATAATGCTTATTTGATAGCCTTTCACGATATCATATGAAAATTGTCTTAGGAGATTTTAATGCAAAAGTGGGATGGGAAGATATATTCAAACCAACAATAGGCAAATTCAGTATTCATGAAGATAGTAACGAAACGGGGTTAGATTAGTCACATTTGCCACATCAAAGAATCTCATTGGTAAGAGCACAACATTTCAGCATAAGGATATTCATAAATACACCTGGACGTCCCCAGATGGAGAAACTCGGAACCAGATAGATCATGTATTAGTGGATAAACGCTGGCACAGTAGCATCATTGATGTTAGATCAGTTAGAGGGACAGACTGCAATTCGGATCATCATCTGGTCAGAGTGAAAATCAGTGAACGGCTATCGCTTATGAGAGGAAAAAACGCTAAAGATGATTATGTAAAATATGAATTAAAAAACTTGAAAAATGATGAAATGCGGCAAGAATACCAAATCAAAATTGCTAATAGATTTGAAGTACTGGAATCTTCAGATGACATTGTGGCAAACGAAGAAGAAACTGATATAAATAAAGAATGGGAGGCTATAAGAGATACTGTTAAATTGTCAGCATCAGAAAGCATTGGTTGTTTAAAAAAGTGGCAAAACAAGAAATGGTTTGATGAGGAATGTGCCGACATTGTAAAGAAAAGAAAGCTAGCAAAAATGAAATGGTTACACGAGCCAAATGAGGTAAATTTAGAGCAATTGAGTAGTGTTAGACGGGAAACCACCAAGTTACTAAAGAGTAAAAGACGGAATATTTGAGAGAGAAGATTAATGATCTTGAAATGAATGCAAAAAATAGGAACATTAGAGAATTATATCAGGGAATTAGTATAGAGAAGAAAGGGTTTCAGGTTAGAACAAATATAATTCGGAATGAAAATGGGGATATGATTGCAGATTCTAGGAGTATATTAAATAGATGGAAAAGTTACTTTAATCAGCTATTAAATGTACATACAGAACAGGACATTGAGGAGGATAAGTTACAGACAGCAGAAATGCTAGTCGCAGAGCCAAGTGCATTAGAGGTTGAAATGGCGATTGAAAAATTGAAGATGTATAAAGCATCAGGTTCAGATGAGATCCCAGCAGAACTGATAAAATCAGGGGGAGAAAAATTGATGGACAAGATACGCTGGTTGCTTAGTATGATTCGGGAAAAAGAAGCTCTTCCAGATGAATGGAAGGAATCAATTATAGTACCAATTTATATGAAAGGAAATAAAACTGATTGCAACAACTACAGGGACAACTCATTACTTTCAACTTCGTACAAAATTCTAACAAATATGTTAGTAAGCAGACTTACTCCCTATATTGATGACATTCTAGGAGATCATCAATGTGCATTTAGAAGAAACAGGTCTACAACAGATCAGATTTTAGAAAAAAAATGGGGAATATAATGGTACTGTACATCAACTATATGTAGACTTCAAAAAAGCATATGATTCAATTAAGAGGGAGAAGTTATATAGTATCCTGCTGGAGTTCGGAATTCCTAAAAAGTTAGTTAGACTTATACGAATGTGTGTAAATGGCTCAAAGAGTAGGGTGAGAGTAGGCAAACAATTTTCAGACACTTTTTGAAATCCAGAATGGGTTGAACTCTACTATTTAATTTTGTACTAGAGCATGCCATTAAATCTCTAGAGAATGAGGAAGGCTTACAACTGAATGATATTAATAAGCTGTTAGTTTATGGTGATGATGTAGTACTACTGGCCGATGGCGAGGAGATACTGAAGGCCAACACGCACACACTATTGAGTAACACTAAGAAATTAGGACTGGAAGTAAATATCAGTAAAACTAAATATATGGTCACACGTAGAAATTCAGTATATAATGGAAATGGACATCTAATGACAAATGAGGGAAATTTTGAGGAAGTGGCTGAATTCAAATACCTAGGAACAATAATCACAAATAGGAATGAGATGCACAAAGAAATTAAACATAGGCTCAATTCTGGAAATGCGTGCTATTATGCATTGCAGAGACTTTTGATGTCCCAACTCCTTTCAAAAAACGTTAAGCTGAAAATATATAAAACTATTATTCTACCAGTTATATTATATGGGTGCGAAACATGGACTCTTACTTTAAGGGAGGAAAGGAGATTACGAGTATTTGAGAATAAAGTTCTTAGGAAAATTTTTGGACCAAAGAGAGATGAACAGACAGGTGAATGGAGAAGACTACATAACAATGAACTACATGGTCTTTATAGAAAGCCAGATATAATAAGAACAGTTAAGTCTCATAGACTGCGATTGGCAGGACATGTTGCGCGTATGGGGAATGAAAGACGTGCATGGAAACTTCTTGTAGGAAAGCCTGAAGGAAAACGCTCACTTGGTAGACCAAGAATGCGGTGGGAGAACAACATTAACTATGATTTGAGGGAAGTAGATTATACAGGGAATGATTGGAAAGCATTGGCTGAGGATAGGGATGTATGGATAGCTTATGTCCGCGCGGCCATGAACCTACGGGTTCGATAGTGCCAGTGAGTAAGTAAGTAATAATAATAATAATAATAATAATAATAATAATAATAATAATAATAATAATAATAATAATGCTTTATTTTAGCTGGCAGAGTTAAGGCCATAAGGCCTTCTCCTCCACTCAAACCAGTGAATAGTAGAATTATACAAAAACTACATACATATTACAATTTTAAGATATTATTAAAATACAGACTAAACAAAATACAATGATGTGATATAATACTAGCTAATACTAACAAAAACATGGAATATAATGAAATTAAAATTATATAAAATAAAGTAAGTAGCTTCCTAGATGATTATTTATAGAATGCTGTATATAGTTGTTATGCAGTTAATGTTTTCATTGTGTCGAACTTAAGATATCAGTTTAATTTGGATTTAAATAATGATAGCGATTGACAGTCCCTGACATGAAGTGAGTTCCATGCTCTAGTCATAGATATTGTGTAAGATTCAGAGTATAGACATGTCCTGTGCTGTGGTATCAAAAGTAAGGAAGAGTCTTGTGATCTTGTTCCTAAATTGTGATGAGCCGATAAATTTTGAAAACGTGTTGTTAAATAATTTGGTAAATATGTGTGCAGAATTTAGAATAGTAAGTTATGTGAATATAAAGTTCTTCTGCATTTAGGCGTAGCCATGATAAGGCCTGAAATGATGGAGACACGTGGTCATAACGACGGAGATTGAATATAAATCAAATGCACGCATTACGAACACGCTGTAGTCTGTCAGATAGCTCAGTTGTGAGATTAGTCAGTAATATGTCGCAGTAGTCGAAGTGTGGCATTATAAGAGTCTGTACAAGTATTTGTTTTAATTTTGTAGGAAGGAAGTTTTTAAAACTATTTAGGGAGTGAAAAATTTAGAACACTTTCTTGCAGGTATTATTCACCTGGATTTTCCAGTCTAGGTGTTGGTCTATGTAGATACCCAGATTTTTTACTACTGAGCTGTAGGGGATGTTTTTGTCATTTAGGAGAATGGTAGTGAATATTTTCGTGATTTATAATGCTTTGGATTCGCCGATGTCCTATAATTATGCACTGTGTCTTGTCAGCATTAAAATTAAGTCCATGTTTCCTCGACCATTGGGAAATTGAGACTAAGTCACTATTTAGTTTGTCATGTACATCATCAGGATGGGAGCGAATGTAAATTTTCAAATCGTCAGCGTATAGGTGATGTCGACAATAAGTAAGTCTAGTGGATATGCCGTTAATATAGATAGAGAACAGAATTGGTCCTAACACTGAACCTTGTTGGACGCCACCCTTCAGTGATAGCCAGGATGAGGAAAGTTCTGCATTGGATAACACATGGCTGGCGATCATGAAGGTAGGATTCAAGCCAGTTAACAGCATTGACCGAAAGATTCAGAGCGCGTAATTTTGCTATTAGTATGTCAGTTTCAACATGTGTCGAAAGCTTTACTGAAGTCCAAGAGTGTAAATATTGTCATGTGGTCATTGTCCATTGTTTCCCGCGCATCTTCGGTAAGTTTAAGAAGTGTGGTTGCCGTACAATGGCCTGCCCTAAAACCTAATTGGCGTGAGTCGAGTATGTTATGAGTGTTAAGGTAATCAGTTAATTGTCCATGAACAATGCGCTCCAAGGCCTTAGATAGGAATCGGATGATACTGATTGGTCTAAAGTCGTTTGGTGTTACAGGTAATTTAATTTTAGGGATTGGTCTGACTATAGCTTTTTTTCTGAAGTTCGGAGTAAGTTGAGGTCATGATTGAGGCAATGATAGGGACGAGTGGAAAGGAAAATAAAATTTTAGGCACAGAAAGATGTGTAAATTGAAAATTTGTATATAATTTAAAAAATCATCTTCCATATAAAAGCCTATAAGGTCTGATGGTCTATTACGATCTCGAGGTTGGATTTTCAATCATCATCCTCTTCGGGCGGCCCAACAATATTATTTTTATACGGATAATGGTGAAACATTGCTTTTGGGCTTCTGTTCACCTTAGATATGTTGTGCAATGATTCTTCCAACTATATGAGTTCCCACGCTGTAGCCGACAGACTTAAGACATCATGCCTTGGTGCACAGCTACATGACTTCAGCTGATTCGAGTCCCCATGAGAGAAACATTTTCGGGAATTCTATGCCATCTACATATATTCAAATAAAAATCACAATTTATTGTTGGAGTGTGTGAGAAATGCCTTCAAATGAAGTGAGAAATTGAGTTTAAAGTAACCCTAAAATATGTATCAGCAATTGTTTAGACAGTGTAGCAACTTATCACAAAAACCTGCTAACAAACAAGTGAACGCTAAACTATTCTGGTGTACTCACTCGCTCATTTTCTCACCCTGACTTGTAAGTGGACTCCTGCGATAGAATCCCCTTATATGTGAGTAAATATGTTAGCAATTGGCTCTAGCGGGAACATATGTTATCACAACATCATTATACACTCGCATAGAGAAACATCGAATAGAGGGAAAACTGAGTACAGTGACATCTAAAAAAATTCGGTCGTTTACGATGAACTACAATGAGCAAACTACAATGGTAGCGCTGTTTCCTAGTAACAGAATATGTAACTAAATAAAACAAATGCAAGGCACACGGCGTCTTGCACGGCGTGTTCACTCGGGATTATGGGAAATTAGCCATTTTGTAAATTTAAATTTTTAACTGCTATCCTTTCGTTCTATGTAGACGGCACTGTAAAAATTATATATTATCGGAAGTTAAAATCATTACTGAGATTTTATTTTACTCTAATTTGTAAGTAAATTCAAGCTCGTTTACGTTTTTAATGTGAATCTATTTTCAAAGATAAACCTACTAGCATGAACCTACGGGTTCGATAGTGCCAGTGAGTAAGTAAGTAAGTAAGTAAGTAAGTAAGTAAGTAAGTAAGTAAACCTACTAGCAGTGATAAAATTCCAAAGATTTGTTAGGTTAGGAAGAGTGATATTAGTGTACAACCATTTCTAATAAACATTTTAAAAATGTGACTTTATAATGGATTTCAGATGTACGACATGGCTAAGGTTCTTTAATAAATATTGTATAAAATATGTATGTGAGAATAAGGGGGTAGGGTAAACACTATAGTTATTGGCCAGTTAAAAAATCATTTTTCTTTCTGTAGTGCTAACGTATATAATAATATTCTGGAAGTCAAATATTATTAATGGAATGTATTTTATGATGATTATCCTAGGTATTCCAATAAAAATCCTACTTTGTTTTGTAATATATTTTATTTTATAATTTTTTATGAAACTTGTACTTTTGTATAGTGATTGGCCACAATTTTATAGTTATTGACCAATGTGATGATAGTGATTGACCACAACATTTTTAAAAGGAAATTCACTTAATACAATGGACTTTTACTCATACGTGTTGTGTACAATGTTGCCAGAATATAGGCTAATGTAAATTAACAATAATTTGTGTAAAATAGGAATTAAAAAATAATAACCATTTGTTCGAATAAGTAGCATACTGGAACAATTTTAATACCCTTATTTACAATTCTACGACAGTTGACTTTTCAATACTTCTGCATACAGTTTATCCACTGCTGAATCTCTTGAATCAGAATCTTCGCACTCATATGAACTGTCTGAATTGTCTTCCTTGTAGCAAACATGGCACAGAAAATCATCTTCGTCATTTTCAGGAATATGTATCTGATGAGTCTTTGGTATGCACGTCTTGTGAAATAACTTTGACATTCAGAACATGTTGTGTTTTCTTTCAATGTAATTACCTTCTTACAAAGAGAGCAACTAGGAAATAATAACCGCTTAATATTCGTCCTCGGCCTATTTCACAAATTTTCATCTCCCTTATCTGCCAGATTCTGTGCAGCATTCTTTGAGGGATCGATTTGTGATTTCTTATTCGCAGGAAATTTCGATTGTTTCTTTTCCTCCCGTTTTCTCTTTTGTTCTTCCTTCTGTTCCTCAATTTTACGCTTTTCTTCTTTCTTTTTTTCGAACATATAATTTTATATCTGTCTGAAATTATTGCAAAAGGATGTGTTTCAGTTTGTCGTTTTCCTTTTCTCTTAGGTGTCTCAGGGCACACAAGAATCTCTCCCATATGATCCGTTTTGATTTTCCTTATGGAAGTTCTTACTTCACAACTATCTGATGAAGTACTAGGTCTAATTTCTTCTGGATCACGAGATTCTGGAGTGCAGGGATTTTCACTAGACTTTTCAGCTGAAGCGTTGACTTGTCCTGAGCCTGACTCTTCATTCTGAAATTTTTATGACAAGCGGTACAATACGTAGAATTCTTCTGTGTTTGATTCTAAAGAAATTACCTCTTCAATAGATTTAAACTTTTCAATTCTCTCCTCCCCGACGACGTCAACAAAAGTAGCATAGCCAAGAGTTTTGTGAATTTCATTAGATGCCTCTTGAGGTTGAATCCTGCTTGTTGTTGCTTCTGCCTTTGTTGATTTTGTCGACGATGCCAGACATTTAGAATAATCTACTGCATCTTCATCAAATGGATACAAACCACATACACGAAAACCATTTACTAATGTTTGAATCTTCACACTTTTTGTCACAACATCCTGAAGAACAGGAGCAAAATTAGTTTTCGTGATGACTTCTCCATGGTATTGTGCATGCCAATACCTGACAGCAGATTTCCATTCCTTCTTTAGGGAATGGAAAACTGCAACATCTGTTGGCTGAAGAATACGCGTGGTGTTTGGGTAAAGTGCAAATACTTCAGTTTATAATTCTGAACACATTTTGCTAAGTTCATATGTTAAATGTGTTTTGTGTCCAGCAACAAACAAAATTACTGGGAATTTAATGCTTTGTTCTAGAAGAAGGGTTATTTATACGAAACTGCAAACTTGATTTAGGAACAAGAAACAACTTTGCTGCAGATCGTACAGATGCTCCATTTTCTTTCACATACTTGATAGCATTCTCCATTGCCTCTGTATTATAATGTATCTTCGGTAGTTTAGGCATTTTGCAATAAATAGGCCTAACTTTTCAAATAATGGTACCTATACAGCAAAAAGAAAGAACGTACATTTAATGACCACTTAGAAAATTAGCAATTGGCCAGGCGGCCAATCAATGAAATTACATTGAAATAAAGTTCAGTGATTGGCCACCCACACATTCCATGACATTGTTACACATATGATTACTAGAACTGTATCCACACATCATTTAATACTATTTCAATATATACCCAGAAGTATAATAAAGTATATGTAGATAAAGTTACTTTAAATACAATTATTCGTAACTAAAATCCTTAAGAAAATGCTAAGACTTACCGACACTAAATGGCTATTCAACACTTTCATCTACAAATGTCACCATCACTGCAAGTGCTGACATCTGTCTGCTAAAATATTAAACAGGAATAACAGGGAGTGTTCAGAGATGACATCTAGCCATTTACAGATGAACTAGCACAAAATATAGCATAGCTATTACAGTATTAAATGTAAATGACCAATCACTGGTGTGTGGCCAATGACTGTACTGTTTACCCTGCTGTTTACCCTAGGTCAATTGTGCATATTTATTAAAAGAGCTCATAATGCACGTTTTTAAATTTTAATAAACGAAAATAAATTAACATGTTTTATTTATTTCCATTCTTCCCTTCTGTTAAAATTAAAGAAAATCTTTAGGTCTGAGAGGCCGGGTATAAATAATACCATAATTTAAGATTAATTAATACGTTATTTATTCCTATAAAAGTCCAATTTCATGATTATTCACCAGATGGCGTTATATAATTATAATTCATAATTTTACCACCAGGCGGTGCTGAATTTCAATTAGTACCAGAAAAAATCGAAAAAATTTAGATGTCGTTGGTTGTTCTACACTAGCGCCGCTTATGGCATGTACGCGAAACTTGTCCACTTTCTTCTCTGGTACTCTGTGATACACTCGTGGCACAGAATAGCTAAATTTTCTCATGAACCCTGCATCTGCATAGTAAGGAACTTGGGAAGCTACATTAAGTAGTCATAGTGTGCTCTTCGAAATACCGGTTTCTTGGCCGAGTCGTATTAGAGATTTTGTTGGCGTATGTTCTAATTTTCCTCCTACTTCGTCTGATATATCCTCAGTCAGCACACGTTTTGTTACCCTTGGTTTCTTACCCGTTTTTCTAAATTTGTTTAAAGTCGTTGAACGTTTTCTCTGTTTGGAAGATTTATACCTAGAAATTGACTTCTCTGCAAAACTCTGTTTTCACAAGTAATGCGACGAGTGATTTCCAATTTATCTAGAGGATTTGTAAATCAAGTGTGGCATTTGTTACGACTATTTAACGAATAAAATTAAGGTGTTTACTCACAAATCATTATTTAAATATTTAAAATATTTATATACTTAATGTAAACGACGATGTTTGAAAACAAATAAGAAATGTTTGATTATGTTTCATTTGTTCATCCACTGCAACTTGATCATATTATTTATAACCAAATAGGATCACAATATTGTAAGAATGCACTCTAGTGGAGAAAAACTGAAACTGTATATTATAACCAACATTATAGGTTATTAATTTATTTTTTAGAAAACAACTCAGTAAAATATTTTTTTAAAAACACAATTGTTGGACACACAATTATCAAATGTGTAGGTCGAAGGAATCTGTTCATTGTTTGCTATATTCAACGTATTTGTCGGAGAGTCAGTCACTGTAAAATTATGCTCTGACCTGTTCAGAATATTAAAAAGGAGGAGGTTTCTTTATTTTAGTAAACATAAATCGATAAATAGCGAGGTGAAACACGACAGTCATTGGTAGTAAAACAAAATGCATTGACTCCCATTTGGGACATGAGTTAAATAGCCACAAAATTATCGTACATAAATACCCTATGTTGTACTATAAATACAGATCGAGGCACAATGATAACTAAGAACTAAGACCACTATAGAACTTAACAAAGTGCTTAATTTTATTTTATAACACGAGAATATAGCATTGCAGTAGAACACGTGTTTCCCCTTGCAATCATGCTTCTCTACTGACTCACTCCACCATGTACTGCGTAGGCAGCGCGAGTTGATGACTCATTGCCCGCAGTCACTTTTCCCGCTATCGACCACAAGTCGAACGAGACTTCTAACTGAAGTTCTTGCAGATCCTCTTCCCATCGGAATAACCTGGCGTTGATTTCATGAACTTCATTTTGACCACTAAGATTCGTTAGGTGTCCTTATTTCTCATTTGTAATTTTATTTTCAGATATATAATAGCTGTTCTACTTGGCCACGTGGAGGTCATATTTCCTTACATTAGCAACACCGGAACAGAAGCTCCAGAGAGTTGCACGTTTTCACTGCTACTAAACATATGTGCCTTTTTACGTGAGTAGCAATAGTAGCCCGTCATGCAGGTACTCTGTACTAAGCCATTCTAATAAATAGAACTTATTAATGGAAAGTTGAATTTTACAACATGTGACATGACTTTATAAATTACTTCACAAACTCCTGACAAATTGTATTCTTAGGGTTTCATTTTTCAAATCATTTCCCACAATTTACAATGATTTTTACATTCTTTCTAAAGATTATTTGATTATATTTTTCTACGATATTCAACTGCATACGTAGCATGATGGCATGGTAGCCATATTGATTTTACAGCCAACAAAGAGGTGTACTAGTGCACCCAACATAGAGTTAATTTTTTTCATTCTTATTCATTCTTCATTACGTGTATCCAACTGTAGCTGATGACACGAATCCATTGCATACACTTATGATTATTTAGTTTAGAAGAATCAATATTGTGTATAAGTTGCAATGGGGCTACATTGATGTACATGCAGCTTATGTGGGCATTTTTTTGGTTCCTTATATACCTAATATGTTAATAACAAGGTTAACCCATCAAGGTGAGTGTCCAAGAAGTTATAAGAATTAGATAGGTCAATAGAGAGGAATGAAAGTAGGAAAAGATCTCCTAGGTCTCGAATACTCTAATACCATCACAGCTTAAAAAACAAGAATTAGCCAAGAGAGGCTATAATTATAAGAAAATATAAAAGTAAGGAGCAAAACACAAGTAAGTGGAAGAAATGATTTTGCTCAGCTTGGGCACCTTGTGGTCGCCATCCACATATCCGCTAGATGGGGACCCCTGAGGGCAGGGCCGTCGCTAGGACTATGCGAGGCCTCAGATCGAACTATTGCCAAGGGATAATTTTGTTGAAAACAACTTGTTTCTTTATTATCGAATGTAATTATACGTTTCTATAAAACAAACAAAATCATGGAACATAAGAACAAAACAGCACATTTCTACATTGTAAAATATTTGGCAATCAACACATTAAACTAAACACTCGGAAATAATACAATTATCTCTGGGTACGCTTATGAAATCGCAACTTTTGCGCGCCTTGCGCAAAGCAAAATCCCGAATCGTGTGTTCTTTCTTCAGCTGAAGCGCTTCATCACATTCAATGGAGAGAATAGCTAGCCTGTTAAAGCGGTCCTGCAACATAGTAGATCTCTGATAGTTCTTAATAAGTTTTAGTTTTGAACTTATTTCCCCTGACGCGACCGTGACAGGTATCGTCAGCAAAATGCGACAGGCTGTGGTGACATTGGGATACGATTCCTTGAGTGGGCCTAAGTACTTCAGTGCGTCCAACGCTGTCTTCATTGTGGGAGGAATCGTAAACCGCATCAATTTTACTTCTGAAATAAGGTCAGATGTGTAAAAATCCTGTAAGTCCCCGTCTTGCAGATAACTCTCTAATTTTTGACAACTCGATTCAATTTGCTCATTTTGCATGCCACGAAGTTTGGACGGGTGAAAGAGAAATCCGAAGTATTCTGAATAATTAGTAATTTCAGTGAACTTAGATCTCATGTCGCTTAAAGCTTCATCGACAACAGCCAAAAAGTATTCGATTCTAAATATTTAATCTTCTATTTAATTAATGTTGGGAAGTAAACATTATGAGGTATAATCATTAAAATTCATCGGAGAACATATTGTTTAAACAACTCACCTCATAGGATTCATGCTTCCATGATATCGCGATTTCAAACATAATCATGTTCATCGTCAGCCATAACTCCGACTGATGAAATTCTTCGGCCGTCAATAGAATAGTTGACGGCCGAAGAATTTCATCAGTCGGAGTTATGGCTGACGATGAACATGATTATGTTTGAAATCGCGATATCATGGAAGCATGAATCCTATGAGGTGAGTTGTTTAAACAATATGTTCTCCGATGAATTTTAATTTCTTCTTCTTCCTGTTGTTTTTGTATCTCGTCAGCGATAACATCTGGATTGCCTACAATGTCTTCGAAAAATATTTTACACCTGTATTTGGCGTCATCAGTTCTTTAGCAGTTGACATAGTGGATGAGAACCCTGTCTCCCTGTAGTTTTTGAGGAAGTAATTTAATCCACTTATCTATTGAAAGGCGACGTCCAACTGGATACCTTAACCTCGAAGAACTTTACTGACCTCATTGACGGAATATAAGAGATCTTACCATATTATAAGAGCCAAAACGAATTCGAAGGAACTGAGGCAACGATTTACTAAAATGCTTTAGATCAGATCAGACAGATAAATCCTTTGTTGTTTCGGCAATCTTTTCGAGCGCTCCACAAACTTTTCCCAGCTGGCATCTGAAAGGTTTGAAACTGTCAATACGAGACCCCCATCTAACAACTCTATGTGTTTTTATGGTTAGTTCAGAACAGCTCTAAATGAGAATATTCCATCTCTCTGTGATTGCCGAAAATAGTGTATCATCGCTGTATTATTCCGAAAAACGTCATTGCTTCCTTATTACAACTGGCCAAGTTCAAGCTATGCACAGCAGATGGCATAAACACTGCCAGCTTGTTGATTTGCAACACTCATGCCTGTACTCCTTCTTCCAACACTTCTCTTACAACTCTTGTCAATCTTTCTCCAATTGTATCTCTCACGACTAAAACTGAATTAATTTTTCGACTATGGAACATCCGTCATTTTGACATAGCAGATACTCAAAGTCATATGGAACATCCGTCATTTTGACATAGCAGATACTCAAAGTCATTTCTTCTTGCTGACTTATGTCCGGGGTGCAATCTAGGGTGACGGCGTAATATTTGGTGGCTCGAACACCATCTAGAATCTTTCGCTTAATTGCCATACTTACTTACTTACTCACTGACATAAGCTCTCCATACATCCCCATCCTGAGCTAATTCTTTCCAATCATTCCCTGTATAATCTACTTCCCTCAAATCATAGTTAATGTTATTCTCCCACCTCATTCTTGGTCTACCAACTTGGCGTTTTCCCTCTGGCTTTCCTACAAGAAGCTTCCATGCAAGTCTTTCATTCCCCATACGTGCAAAATGTCCTGCCCATCGAAGTCTACGAGACTTAACTGCTCTTATTATATCTAGCTTCCTATAAAGACCATGTAGTTCATTGTTATGTAGTCTTCTCCATTCGCCTGTCTATTCATCTCTCTTTGGTCCAAAAATTTTCCTAAGTACTTTATTCTCAAATACTTGTAATCTCCTTTCCTCCCTTAAAGTAAGAGTCCATGTTTCGCACCCATATAATATAACTGGTAGAATAATAGTTTTATATATTTTCAGATTAATGTTTTTTTAAAGGAGTTGGGACATCAAGAGTCTCTGCAATGCATAATAGCACGCTTTTCCAGAATTGAGCCTATGTTTAATTTCTTTGTGCATCTCATTCCTATTTGTGATTATTGTTCCTAGGTATTTGAATTCAGCCACTTCCTCAAAATTTCCCTCATTTATCATTAGCTGTCCATTTCCATTATATACTGAATTTCTACGTTGACCATATATTTAGTTTTACTGATATTTACTTCCAGTCCTAATTTCTTAGTGTTACTCAATAGTGTGTGCGTGTTGGCCTTAAGTATCTCCTCGCCATCGGCCAGTAGTACTACATCATCACCATAAACTAACAGCTTATTAATATCATTCAGTTGTAAGCCTTCCTCATTCTCTAGAGATTTAATGGCATGCTCTAGTACAAAATTAAATAGTAGAGGAGATAGTGCATCTCCTTCCTTCAACCCATTCTGGATTTCAAAAGTGTCTGAAAATTGTTTGCCTACACTCACCCTACTCTTTGAGACATTTACACACATTCGTATAAGTCTAACTAACTTTTTAGGAATTCCGAACTCCAGCAGGATACTATATAACTTCTCCCTCTTAATTGAATCATATGCTTTTTTGAAGTCTACATATAGTTGATGTACAGTACCATTATATTCCCATTTCTTTTCTAAAATCTGTCTTATACTAAAAATCTGATCTGTTGTAGACCTGTTTCTTCTAAATGCACATTGATGATCTCCTAGAATGTCATCAATATAGGGAGTAAGTCTGCTTACTAACATATTTGTTAGAATTTTGTACGAAGTTGAAAGTGATGAGATGTCCCTGTAGTTGTTGCAGTCAGTTTTATCTCCTTTCATATAAATTGGTACTATAATTGATTCCTTCCATTCATCTGGAAGAGCTTCTTTTTCCCGAATCATACTAAGCAACCAGCGTATCTTGTCCATCAATTTTTCTCCCCCTGATTTTATCAGTTCTGCTGGGATCTCATCTGAACCTGATGCTTTATACATCTTCAATTTTTCAATCGCCATTTCAACCTCTAATGCAATTGGTTCTGCGACTAGCATTTCTGCTGTCTGTAAATTATCCTCCTCAATGTCCTGTTCTGTATGTACATTTAATAGCTGATTAAAGTAACTTTTCCATCTATTTAATATACTTCTGGAATCTGCGATCATATCCCCATTTTCATTCCGAATTATGTTTGTTCTAGCCTGAAACCCTTTCTTCTCTATACTAAATCCCTGATATAATTCTCTAATGTTCCTATTTTTTGCATTCATTTCAAGATCATTAATCTTCTCTCTCAAATATTCCCTCTTTTTACTCTTTAGTAACTTTGTGGTTTCCCGTCTAATAGTACCCAATTGCTCTAAATTTACCTCATTTGGCTCGTGTAGCCATTTCATTTTTGCTTGCTTTCTTTTCTTTACAATGTCGGCACATTCCTCATCAAACCATTTCTTGTTTTGCCTCTTTTTAAACAACCAATGCTTTCTGATGCTGACAATTTAATATTATCTCTTATAGCCTCCCATTCTTTATTTATATCAGTTTCTTCGTCGTTTGCCACATTGTCATCTGAAGATTCCAGTACTTCAAATTTATTAGCAATTTTGATTTGGTATTCTTGCCGCATTTCATCATTTTTCAAGTTTTTTAATTCAAATTTTACAGAATCATCTTTAGCGTTTGTTCCTCTCATAGCCGTTGACTGATTTTCACTCTGACCAGATGATGATCCGAATTGCAGTGTGTCCCTCTAACTGATCTAATATCGATGATTTTACTGTGCCAGCGTTTATCCACTAATACATGATCTATCTGGTTCCGAGTTTCTCCATCTGGGGACGTCCAGGTGTATTTATGAATATCCTTATGCTGAAATGTTGTGCTCTTAACAATGAGATTCTTTGATGTGGCAAATGTGACTAATCTAACCCCGTTGTCGTTACTATCTTCATGGAGACTGAATTTGCCTATTGTTGGTTTGAATATATCTTCCCGCCCCACTTTTGCATTAAAATCTCCTAAGACAATTTTCATATGATATCGTGAAAGGCTATCAAATAAGCATTCTAATTCTTCATAGAACTCATCCTTGATCTTGTCATCTTTATCTTCTGTGGGGGCATGTACATTTACAATTATAAAATCGTGTTGTTTACCCTTTAGAATTATGAATGATACCCTATCACTAACAAACTTAATATCTCGGATAGCGGATAGGATCCTCCTTCTGACTAAAAAACCCGTTCCAAATGCAGATCTTTCTGCACCCCCGTAGTATAATGCAAAGCTTCCTGATTCCTGACTACCTTAATTGCCATACCTGAAAAATTTAGGAATTTTCTAATTGTTGACTAGCGTCACGGGAAATGGATGTGCTTGAATCGCGGACACCCTGTATGATATTAGAAACATTTTATTTTCTAGCTTTATTTAAAAAGTATTTCTCAGTGTCTTACTTCACTTACCTAACATTTCCATCACTTCGTTTTGGATTTGCGGACCAAGGTAATGATAATGAGTCTCCGCGTCACCAATACGTCGTAAGTGCTCCTTCATAGGTGCATCAAAACTTACGATCATTTCCACCAGCTTCAGGAAATTTCTTACGAAAACACTCGAAGCTGAATGTAGCGCAGCACTGCGAGATTTTGAGGTTGGCGTCAGGGAGTGGCGGGACGAGATTAGATTTAAATACATTTGCTTAATACCGCACTTCACGACAAGAACCGATAGTCGATACCGGTAACGTTATTCGCCAGTTTGTCGTGCCGACACGTTGGCGTGGCCGTTGGGTAATGTCACTACTTTGTTCCATCTGGTCAAGTTAACATCAATATGTCGGCGTGACCAACCCATAACGTTGCCGATCATTGCTTCACGCTCGGTGCGAGACCTATAGCGACCACTACAGCTGATACACCCTTGCAACGGCCCTGCCTGAGGGCCAGCCAACGTAGAGTATGTACTAAATTAACTGTACACATATACTTAAGAATTTCAGAACTTATTTATTTTTCGGCGTTGCGTTCTTTTACAGGTTAGAGTGCTTAAATTGTTAGGTAAGATGTTTAGGTTCGTTAATAAGATCGTGTATATGTTAAGGCTTGTCGTTCCTGGTGACTTCCATAGTGTGTAATCGCTTCGCGTCTGTTGGCGCATGCGTATGGTATATGATTGGAACTTACAAACAAATTTCTCGTCATATGTTGTAAAATATCCGCTAAGGGCAACATAAAGTGGGATTATTACTGCCATACGGGGTGTAACTAAATTCCCATCACAGATTTTGAAGACATGTAGTGGGCACCAAGGCGATTATGTTTAACATAGGAACTCATGTTCAGAAACGTACAGTTTTCCCGCAACACGTACAAAAAATACAGAATACACATTCAACTCTCCCGCATTTTCGGTGCCAAAGTCTCTGCACTATCTCACTAATGTTTTTCCTATGGGGTTACATGAAATCCTGATTTACAAAACTAATGTAGCATTCGAGGAAGACCTACTGGGGCGGGTTATGGGTGCGGCGGATGTTGCAGGACCAAGGATTGGAAATGGTGTGTACCAGAACATGGTACGGGGGTACCGTATCCGTGTTGACGTAGGTCGTCACATCGAGACCTTCTTGTGGACCCAGACGACAAGCAGCAGGCGTCAGAGAGAGCAACGCGTGTTAGGTATTGTGCGTGTAACGAAAAAACGGTAAGTTTCCGGACATGAGTTCCTATGCTAAACGTAACCTCATATTGTCCCAACTACACGCCCTAGAAGTCTGTAATGGGAATTTAGTTGCGCCGTGTTTCGATCTACTACCTTTTTGTGCCGTGTTGCAACCTCTTTGTGCATATAGTAGCACCGAGTTCATAGTTATCAGTGCTGTTTCTAATCCTTTGCCCGGGCCCATGAGAGGTAAAGATTGATTCATCCTTCCTATCCAGATTCATAAAAATTAATCAATAATAATTCTTAAAACACACTGTAGTAATTTATGATTCTTGGTTAACCTGAATATATTATTTTCAACCATGAAAACTAGACGGGAAAAAGGGAGCTCATATAACTTTGAGTAAGCTTGTATACGGGAATTATGCAAGACAGCTGTAGCGTAGCTAACAAATACAATAATCAGACATTGATAGTATTTATTTAAAATGAGATTTAATGCTTAAATTGCACGTCTGAAGTTGAAAAGTGAAATTAAATAAATACATAACTTGATCATTCAAATATTAAAGAAAAAACAATAAGTAATAACAGAAATAGCATAATTTACACAATCAACCACTCATACATACTTTTTAGTCCTGCCTAGGGTGCCTTGCCCTGGCTTGCCGGACCAAACCCAAAATACGCAGCTCTCTTGGAGCTCGCGTCCTCCAGACGACAGACAAGTGTTCCAACGAAAATATATGATCGAATGATAAGAGTTCAACGCGTGTTTGGCTTATTTGAGAGTTCCGAGGTAGAAGGGGAAGTTGCGCACTATAAACAGAGCTAAGGGAGGGTAGGAAGGAGAGTGGGAGTAGATACAAAAAGAAAGGAAATTGGCATAGTTCACGAATCTCACTGTAGAGGGAGGATAACAGCACTGATGTATCGAACCGAAATAGCACTTTCGGTTCATAGTTATGCCCTGTATAACAGTACAACCATATGCATTATGAACAGTAGAACATACACATTAAGTGCTCAAACTGGTGACCATTTTCAGTGACACATATGTCAAAACGCCGAATGAATGAGGAGATTGATTTCTCCACTGTTACAGCCTCAATTGAATTAAAAACATACACAATATGGTTCTGCATATTCTCTGGAGTTGTCGGAATATCTCGATACACAATATCTGTATTAACTCCCTAGATAAAAATATCCAATAGGGTAAGATCAGAAGATCGAGCAGACCACTTTATGTTTCCATTAATAAGGTTGTATTTATTAGAATGACACATTATGATACAATTTTGAACAGGTCTTGGAGTGCTTAATTAACGCGTCGAAGAAAAAAAAATACATAATGACATTGAAGAGAACAAAGTTAGTATTCATATCTGTTAATAAATAACGCCACAAAGATCTCAACCATCAGTATTATTTCCTCCTAGTAGTTAGACATAGGAAAAACAGAGGGATAACACAGTTGATAGATCAAGAATGAGGTGAGAGACATTAACCATGAATTGAGGGAAGTAGATTAAACAGGGGATGATTGAAAAGCATTAGCTGAAGATAGAAATGTGTGGAGAGTTATGTCCTCACGGCTACATTTAATTCGGTTGGTTAATATATATACACACATTTGAAAACAACGTAAGATACATGTTTTCAGAAATAAACTAAATCAATCATAGAACAGAATAAAATGGAACTGCAATATGAATTAAACATTTTATTTTCTCTCTCTCTTTATATATATATATATATATATATATATATATATATATATATATATATATACACACACACGCTAGGGCATTCTCTAAATAATGGCAAACTGCTATAACATCAAAAAATTGATTTAGGTTACTCTAGAATTACGAACTTCATTTATAGTCTCTTATCAAGTCAACTATACGTTGCCAAATCCTTGGAATATGGCGAACTTCATCTACAGCACCATTTCTGGATATCTCTCTCATCTGATCGATCTAGAGTTTTTTTATATCAACTCTTGATTGAAATCGAATGCCTTGTACAGGTTATTTGATCTTCGAGAATAAGTTTTAGTCACAAGGACTCCTGTCTGGTGAATTTGCTGGATGTTCGAGTACTTCCCAATTTCACCTTATAAACAAATTCTACTGAACACTTTTTAGGGCGGTATTACTTACTGAATGTGAGAAACAATTAATGTATTCACAAAATATTGCTATTTCGAGACTTTCAATATTGCAGATTTATACAACATAGACTACTCACCAACATACTACAAGATTACAATGGTCACCACTGGGATCGCTGATTAAAACAGTGTTGCAATTTCGATGTTTTTATTATTAATTTAATACTTCCGACTGAAAGACAAAGTGTATTTGAAAATACAAATATACGCTCAGAATGGAGTTTGAACCAAGGGCCTTTGGCTTTCTATGCCAATACTCTACCAACTGAGCTACCTGAACAATCTAACAGCATTTTTTCTCTGATACATTGTTTATTCCCGAGCGCCAAATGCTCAGTTGGTAGAGCATTGGCATAGAAAGCCAGAGGTCTGAGCGTATATTTTTTCTCTTCAAATATAATTTGTTTTTCAGTGTTGCTATTACTTATCGAATAGGCTACCCTAATATATATGCAGAGAGGATCTCCCGACCCACGGTCGGACTAGCGGGAAAAGCGCATGGGGCCGCAAAGCAACTGCACGGCTCTTTTCCTACTTCTGTCACTTGGTTCGTGCATGACCATGTCACGTACCTTATGACAGGAGATGTTGGGAATGTTCTCCTCCTACTTCCAAACATTTTCGGCACCTTGCTTCAAAACCTTCATTCACACGCATTAGTTGCTGTTTCAAACGTAAAAGTTTCGTAGCTCGAAACGCTGATGCATTCGAAACATCAGTTTTTCGTGCAAGTCGTTTTAGGGATTTTGTTGGAGTATGTTCTAATCTTTCTCCTATTTCATCTATTTTTTTCCTCAGTAAGCACACGCTTTGTTACCTATGTTTTCTTATCGAGCACAAAACCCGTTTCTCTAAATTTGTTTACAACTCGTCGAACGGTATCTATATTTGGAGGATTAACATGAGGAAATTGTGTTCGAAATCGTCCAAAGACTCTGTTTCCACATAATTATCGTGCTTAAATACTCTATGCTGTATTGTAAACACAGATCGAGGCATAATAACTATGAACTAACACCGCTAATAGGAGAATACACAACGCTTGTTTCACTTTACAAGCATGCAACCCAACTGTCTCGCCAGGCGATTAAGTTTCAATATCTCAGCGGCGCGAGTTTATGACTCGCAGTGAGCCGTGCAGTTACTATGCCACGTGCGTTTATCCCGCTAGCCCGGCCGTAGGTCGGGAGATCCTCTTTGTATATTTACTAGATTTAGTAACCCTCGTAACTGCATAAGCAAGCTGCAATGTTATACCTTATCCGCTCTTAGAGTGATTCTAACATAAACAAACGCAATTGTATCCTTCCGCCATTCGCGCCACAATTACTATCACATTGACAGTGAGCACGTGTGAAGTATGTAAGACATGCAATTATTGAATGGGGTAGATTACAAGGAAGCTGGTGAGATTTTTCACTGAACTTGTTAAATACATTTAAAATAACTATTTGATCACTAGTCAAAGGTTTTCCACACTTGTGTGTTAAAAGTTTAGATGGCGACGCAGTAACAGAAGACTAGACACGTTCAGCCATTTTGTTGCATCAGAATCAACTGAAGCATTACTCAAATGCATCATCCATATGGAATTAACTATTTAAGTTTGTAATTATTTATAAGGTATATTTTAGAATATTTTATATGTTTTCAAAATCATTACTTTCATTCGCGAAGAATAACATGTATATTCAGAGGACATACTTACTGCTTCTACACCGTACGTCGCGACGGTGTTTATAACCAATGAAAAGCGAGCAGGTCACAAGGTTTTGTTTTGACGAGGATCACTCTAAGAGCGGAAAGACTTTACCTAATGTTGCTCTACAGTCCTTGTACTATTTGCTCTGACATAATGATCCTATTTTAAGATAATGACTGAATATTGATTATTTATTTCAGTTGCAAATTGTTTTTACATCAAGTTCTTAGAATTATCGAAATACATTTCTTTAAAAGGAACATTTATAGGATTAAAACAGTGTATAAATGGGATAACACTGCTTTTGGGCTTAGTGTCATCGTTAGGTCTCACCCTGGTGGCCAATTTTCAAGCATCGACATGTAGCGTAATGCACAATATTGGGGCCGCCGCCTGCTTCATATGTGGGACAATATATTTCTTCATTCTGGTGAGTATGTTCACTTCAACTTATCTTGCAGTTTTCAAGAAAGAAAAATTAACGCTCAAACCCTGGATCTCTGATTCTACATCAGTATGTTGATTACACCATTCGAGCCATGATAACGTCTACAGTTCTTTCCTTTTATGTTGATGTTCTTTATACTAATAATAATAGTAATGATAGAGAACAGTAGTGGTCCTAACACTGAACCTTGTTGGATGCCACCCTTCAAAAATAGCCAAGATGAGGAATGTTCTGCATTGGATACACATTGCTGGTGATCATGAAGCCAGTTAACAGCATTTTATCATGACTCGAATGGTGTAATTGGTATCATACTGATGCGTAGAATCAGATGTCCAGGGTTCAAGTCCCAGTTCGAGCGTTAATTTTTTTAAAAATAAAATTCTATTCAGGATTGGAATTTAAAAGATCAAAATTATCATAAGTAGGCTCCTAATGCCACGAGTGATTTCCAAATTATTGATAAACTCATGACTCACGAAGTGGAGTGAATTTATCTAGACTATTTAACTCATACCCAAAATGGGAGTCAATGACCAATCATATTTCAATGATTTTTGGTTTAGAACCAATCACAGTCGTGTTTCGCCTCGAATTTATCAACTAGAGTATATTATATTAAAGAGAGCATCTCCTTTTTAACATTCTGAATAGGTCATAGCATAATTTTATAGTGACTGACTCCGTAGGAAATACGGCTTCCACATTGTATATATAGTGCATGAATGTCAGCTCATAGTGCCTGCGGGAGATAACATAAAAACATTTGTAGCAATTGATTATACCAAAAAAAGAAAGAAGAAACCACTGTTTGCACTTTCTTAAACTAATTATTTTCCAGGAAATGGCGTTGCAGAAAAATATAATTGGCATATTTACATCATACGACATAAATTAATTAATACCTTTATAGTAGTAGTAGTATTCAAATGTTCTGAAGCTCTTGATTTGTCATCATTCGCTTGTTAATACCTATCATGTTGGTTATACATTTTTCCACTAGGGTGCATTCTTACAATATTGCGATCCTTTGGCAATAAATAATATGATCTGGTTGCAGTGATGAACAAAAGAAGCAAATGAAGCGTACCAATAGTTTTCATTTGTTTTTAAACATCGCCGTTTACATTAAATATATAAATATTTTTAAATAACTATAGTTAAATAATGATTTGTGAGTAAGCAGCTTAATTTTATTCGTTAAATAGTCCTAACAAATGTCACTCTTGATTTCCAAATTCTCTAGATAAATTCACTCCTCACTTCGTGAGTCGTGAATTTATCGATAATTTGGAAATCACTCGTGGCATTACTTATGGAAATCAAGAGTGGCATGTGTTAGGACTAATTAACGAATACAATTAAGCTGTTTACTCACAAATCATTATTTAAACATAGTTATTTTAAAATATTTATATATTTAATGTAAACGGCATTGTTTGAAAACAAATGAAAAAGTTTATTATGCTTCATTTGTTCATCCCTGCAACCAGATTGCCAAAGGATCGCAATATTGTAAGAATGCACCCTAGTGGAGAAAAAAATTAAACACGTCAAACTATTTGTAACCAACATTATAGGTTATTAATTAATTTCTGATGTCCTATTATGTAAATTATATTTTTCTGGAACGTATATTCCTGGGAAATAATATGTTTAAGAAAGTGCATACAGTGGTTTCTTTTTATTGTGTTATAATAAATTATTAAAATGTTTTTCTATTATATCCCGCACACAGTGTCTCTATACATTCGTGCACTATATATACAATCTGGTAGCCGAATTTCTTAGAGGGTCAGTCACTTGAAAATAATGCTCTGGCCTATTCAGAATGTTAAAAAGGAGGAGTTTTCTTTAATATGATGAACTTACCTGATAAATTCCAGGTGAAACACGACTGTGATTGGTTGTAAATCAAAATTCATTGAAACGCGATTGGTCATTGACTCCCATTTGGGGCATGAATTAAAGTCATAAGTAATGTCACGAGTGATTTCCAAATCATCCATAAATTCACGATGTCATGAAGTGACGAGTGAATTTTTATAGAGGATTTGGAAATCAAGAGTGGCATTTGTTAGTGCTATTTAACGAATAAAATCAAGCTGTTTACTAATAAACCATTATTTAAATGTAGTTACAGGTATTTTAAAATACTTGTATATTTAATGTATACGCAATGTGTAGTTATGTTTCATTTGTTCATCCAATGCAAGTTGATCGTATATTATTTATTGCCATTTGGCATGGGAAACTTGAAGTAGGATCGCAATATTGTAAGAATGCACCCTAGTGGAGAAACAATGAAACACTTCAAACTGTACATTATAACCAACATTACAGGTTAATTAATTTTTTTAGGAAACAAATCAGTAAAATCTTATTAAAAACAATTATTAAAACAACAATTATACACACAATTATCAAATATGAAGTAGTAGGAATCAGTTCATTATTTGCTATATTCAATGTATTTGTTGGAGAGTCAATCACTGCAAAATAATCCTCTATTCAGAATATTAAAAAGGAGGAGCTTTCTTTATTATGGTAAAGATAATTTGATAAACAGTGAGGTGGAACACGACTGTCATTGGCAGTAACAGCAAATTCATTGAAAAGTGATTGATCATTAACTCCCATTCGGGGCATGAGTTAAACAGTTCAGTTCAGTTTCTTGTCGAGTATAGTTTTTGTGAAGCTCCGAGTTTTTTCTTTGTTTGAAATGGGTAAACCTAGGCAGCAGGTAGCAACTAGTGAAGAAGGTCGCGACACCGAAATAACAGTAGCTGTAAAGAAAATGTTTGAAGAGCTAAAGTCCTCTTTGCAACGGGAAGTCAGTGACCTTAAGAAATCTGTCGAATTCATGTCAGACAAATTCGATAGTCTACAATCAGAGTTGGAACAGGCGAGGACAGAACTCAAGGAGACAAAAGAAGAATTAAAACTTCCGAGAGGAGAAAATGAGGATCTAAAAAGAGAATTGGACAACATTATGTTGTATGGAGTTCCTGAATCATCTTAGGCCCTGCCACCACCCCTTGGGATATCTCGGTCGTCATGACCATACTCCCAAGTCCTAAACTTAAACTTGTCCTCCCTATAACTATGTTCACGTCCACGTTCAAGAGTTCTGGGCTTGAACCAACACCTCTAGAGTGAAGGTGTTGGAGTTGCAACTGCTGGGAATTGCTGAGCTTCGTAGTCGTCAGGTCGCTCATTCTTGACGACCCCACAGTTGGTCCACGGGCTCCTTGAGCCTAGCCGGGAGGACTGCTGTCGCAGATCCACCGACCGTTCCCCTGTTCTGTCTCCAGAGACGTATCCTGCAGCCGTTGTGAGACCGGCTAGGGCTTGAGTCCACAAGCCCCACAGTGTGAGACTTTAGTACATCCAGGTGCTCATCTCCTGGCGACCCCGCAGTTTGTCGATGAGCCCATAGGCTGAGCTAGGAACCAGTACAGTTGCTCCCCTCTGCACTGGTCCGAGCCGAGCCCTGGTGTGCCCCCAGGGACGCCTTCTGCTGCAGTTGTGGGCCAGCACGGAGCTCGCAAGCTCCAACAGATGAGCAAATAGTACGACAAGGCGCTCAACTCTTGCCTACCCCACTAATGGTTCACGAGTCCCTTGGACTTGACCGGGAGGACTGTCTAGCAGATCCACCGACCTTTCCCCCAGTGCACCAGCTGGGGACGTGTTTGGTTGCTGAAGTGGGTCCAGCCTGAGCATTAGTACGTCAGGTCGCTCAACTCCTGACGACCTCACAGATTGTCCTTGGGTCACTCGGTCCCGGAGTCGGCGCTAATCCCACAGCCAGAAGACCGCGCTTCCTCCTTTCTCGAGCTTATCGACCTGGTGGTAATTCCCAGCATTACGCCCGGTATTGTCCCAACCAGCCCGTTCGCAAGACTAGGCCTAGTCATGCCGCTGCTGTGAGACAGCCCACTGAGCAATATATGCATCCAGGGTGCTCATCGCCCATGGTGCCCCCACAAAGGTCCTCGGGATTTTAACCAAGAGAAAGGAGCTTCTGATCTCCAGTCTCCCACCGCCTCACCACGACGGCCGCGAATCCCGCTGTGGGCCGGGATAGTTGAGCTTTAGTACAACAGGGCGCTCGTCTCCTGTTCACCCCACTTATGGTCCACGAGTCCATCGGACTTGGAAGGGAGGACTGACTAGAAGATCCACCGACCTTTTCCCCACTACGCCACCGAGGGGACGCGATTTGCCGCTGAAGTGGGCGCAGCACGAGCTATGTAGTACATCAGGTCGCTCGAGTCGTGACGACCTCACAAATGGCCCGCGGGTCCGGTCTGGACCTAGCCGGGAGGAATGCAAACAAACCACCGAACGTTCCCCTATCCGCCACCCGGGGACGCGCCCTGTTGCTGTTGTAAGCACAGCTGGGGCCCGATAAACGGACCCCAGGGATCAGAGGAGTCGGTGTACAATGATATAAATTCTATATCAAACACAATAGATGCAGTAGAATTAACCAAAGACATCGGTATTGCTCATCGCCTTCCATTAAAAACTGGGAAAACGCGTCCTATTGTAGTCAGGTTTTCCAAAAGGAAATCCAGAGACGAATGGGTAGCAAAGTTTCGTCATGAGGCAAAAAAAGACAACAAAATTAAATCTTGGATTACAACTGGCATTGTTAAATCAATAAGAACTAGAGATAAAATTGCAAGGCAAGTAAAACGTGAACCCTTGAATGCTGAATTATTTAGCCAATATAAATTATATAGAAATATGTTAACACGCGTGATTAGATCTTTGAAAACTAAATATTATTCTGAAAAATTTAACAATAACAAAAATGACCCTAACAAATTTTGGCAGACCGTCAATGAGGCAGTATAAAATCATGACTAATTATTAGTCTTATATTTTTGATAATCCTGCTTTTTCAAGTAAAAAATCTTCAATCAATGAAATCATAAATCTGAATGGTCAACAAATACAGAATAAAAATGGCATTGCTAATGAATTTAATGAGCATTTTACTGAAATAGGACGCAACATTGCTGCTAACATAAATAAGAAAATATTTAATTCTCTTCTCACTACAATTTTGAAAATAAGGAAACCACGTCTTCAATGTTTCTATTCCCTGTGAGCGAAAACTAATTATCAACATTATAAAAGAATTAAAAGATAATGTATCTCCAGGAATAGACGGAATAACAAATAATACGCTTAAACGTATTGTCGAAACTATAGCAAAACCACTTACCTACATATTTAACTTGTGCATTTCTCAAGGAATCTTTCCATCAGCTCTTAAACGATCCGTGATTGTTCCAATACACAAGGCCGGAGACAAAAATAATCTTAACAACTATAGGCCCATATCACTTTTACCAAGTTTTTCAAAAGTCTTTTAAAAATGTATAAAGACACGATTAATGAATTTTTTGCAAAAAAAACCCTATGTTAAACAGAAATCAATTTGGTTTCAGATATAATATAAGTACAGAGGATGCAATTATGACTGTCACCTCAAATATAATTCATAACTTAGACTCAGGAAATAAATGCCTAGGAATTTTCTTAGATCTCCAAAAAGCCTTTGATACAGTAAATCACAGCATACTGCTGGATAAATTAGATTAAATTGGCATTAAAGGAATCGCTTTAGAACTATTTACATCGTATTTAAGGAATGGAACCCAAACAACAAAAATCGACGATAAATACAGTAGTATACGTAATATTAATGCAGGTGTCCCTCAGGGGACTGTTTTAGGACCAAGTTTGTTCCTAATTTATATTAATGACTTACTCAAAATTAACTTAGAAACATTTTTTGGTTCTATATATGCATATACTGACGACACGGTTGTCTTATTTTCCGGCTCTACATGGACCGAAACCGTACATAATGTTAATAAGGAATCAATGTAATTAAAGAATGGCTAGACTCAAATTTACTTTCTTTGAACATCTCAAAAACTACATTAATTCCTTTTTCTTTAACATCACGCGGTATATATGAATTTCATTCAAACCCCAGTCACGATATTACAGTACACAATTTATTGTAATAACGCATATTGCACATGTCCATCCTTGAGAATATCAACACAAGTGAAATATCTAGGTATTATAATAGACCAATATTTAAGATACGACAAACACGTTTCCTTGCTGTGTAACAAACTACGTAAAACTATTCACAAATTTATCATCCTTCGATTATATTTACCAATGTATGTATTGCGAACTGTTACTTAGCTCTGGTTCAATCGATAATCCAATACGGAATATTAGGTTGGGGTGGAATCGCAAATTCTATTCTTTCTCCCTTAACATTACTACAAAAACGAATCATAAAAATCTGCTTGCAGAAACCTTTAGATTACCCTACAAATTAATTTATTTAGAATTCAACGTGCCAAATATTAAACAAATATTCAAAGCATACATTGCTTACTTATTTTCATAAAAATAAAAACGAATTTAATGAGCACAATCGAAGTTTTTACAGCACCAGACAAAATACTACTTCTTTGCTACATGTTCCAAAATTGTATACAACTTCTGGATCTAAACATAGTAGATATCCAGGACCCAAATTATATAATGAATTAATTAGATCCAATCCAGAACTAAGTAAACTAAACACAGCTAGTTTTACATTTATTTGTAAATAAAATTTATTCTTATACTTTAATTCCTGGGACCTGTTGTATAAAACTATAAGTCTGTTTACAAGTACTGTAGAATGGTAATAATTTAGGCTGCTAAACTTGAAATCTGTTTAAAAAAATCAGTGTAAAATAGCAGTATTATTTTCTGAAAATGACAAAAAAGTGTTGAAACTAGTCTTTTATAAATCTAAAATTATGAGGTGGATGTTAAATCTATTTTTAATCTAAACATCTGATATAAAGAAATTAACATTCACACCTTCCAACGTAAATAACTGATTATGTCATGTGGATTTTTGTTTTCAGACTTGGTTAAATTTAACTGTAGCAACTTACAATTCCATATGGTTAATAGCTTTCAGAATGTTGCTCTGTTTGGTTTGTATAATTTCATCAACAATATGCATTACTACAGGTGTTCTCTTCCCCTATAAACACACAGGTATGTTATTAGCAGACTGTGGGGAAATAGTGCTGATATATGAAGTTATGAACAAACAAACTTAGTTTGTTTATAAAGTGCTAGCGACTGGCTCAGGCAATGTCAAGACACACGGCAAGCTAGTGATGCCTATTGCTCTATGCACATTGCTTAGTACAGAACATAAAAATAACTGAATATGGAGAAGACACAGCTATATACACAAATGCTACAACCATTAGACTACAAAGACCCAAACAGATTCACTACATAGTTCTCAAAATGGAGAATCAAACTGAACGCGGACAAGACTGAAGCAATAACCTTGAAAAGACAAAAACCCAGACCGACTCGACTTATAATAGACAAGGCACAAGGAGTCAGTTAAATACCTCTGAATGGACAGCAAACTTATCTTTAATCAGCACATCATGTACTTAAACACAGGGCTATTCAGAAAGAAGGAACAGATTTTAAACATTTATTTCTTCCAAACTACAATAATAGAAACACAATTCCAATATTCCTGGAAAGAGAAAAGTTCAAATTTCACTATTTTATGCATTCAATATGAGCACCATGTGTTTCGACAAGAGTCACTCTCTCTGTTGGTAATAGCAAACACCTGCCGTCTATTATTACGCTAATGATGTAGTTCGTCTGACTGCCGCTTGTAGGCGCCTGAATACAGTAACGCTGAGTTGTGTTGGTAGCATTTTGATTATAATGTTGCCAACTTCTGCGTATTGCTCAGGTCTGTAGATGACTACATCACTCTCTCTCAGTGTGTGCCAGGCCGTCGAGGACGACGGTCCTGTTTTAGTTAAGAGGTTTAAGAACACCTAATTCTCAGTGTCTGTTAGGAGTGCAGTGCGTGTTAGGCATTCGCAGTGTGCGGTGGGCACACTTACGTGGTTATTGAGGACCACGTGCTGCCTATTCCGAAGTGAATATTCTTCGAGGCCCCTCTAGTCCTAGGAACGGACTTTGATTAAACGTTTGATTCTGCTTATTTATATCTACGTTAAGTTAGCATAAAAATAGATATTTTCACGATTACACGTCTTTGTAATAAACTAAATTTCCCTTTTATAAAATCCAGCACACCAGAGGAATATTAGGCAAGGAACTCAAAATTGGACCGTGTTGGCAACAACATTTTGGGGCTGTTGTACACTTCAGGGCGCAAACATTTTTCAATTCAATATCTTATTCCACTGATGCACTAAACACTTTTTAAACATTTTGCAACACTTTTAAACATCTTCCAATGTTGCAACGATCTTTTTTTTGTATTTATATATTTACGTAAATCATGGTCGTGCTACATTGCTTACTGCTATTTTCCCTCCTCTTCCTATGTTGTTCCAGCGTTGCCACCATCAACAACCTAAAATACTCCAGATGTTGCCAACTATTTCCACATTCCCTGGATTTCACCTACGTTAGAGTAATTGATTTGTGTTACAGTAATTGATTTAGGTTTGGTTAGCTTTTAGGTTCCTTGCTTTTTAAATGTGATTTGATACGTAAAATAAATTACCTCTTCATATCTGTTATTCTATGAAAAATTCAAAATATCGGACGGTTACCACGTAAAATCATATTTCCACTAGTTCATTTCGTGTTAATTATACATTTTTAGACAAGTTCTGGGAATTTTGTGCCAATGTTGGTCATACTGATTTCTCTTACATATACCGCCAACTGCTGGAGGTTGCATTTATCTACCTGGGATAATTGGAGCACCAGCGCATGCGCACTGCGATTCCATATAACTTAGAAAAATTTTCGTGCGACCCGAAGTGTAGCATATCCACATTTTGGTCCTGCTGGACCGGATTCTAAATTAAACCATTTTGGAATTGTGAAACAAAAATTTTGTGCTAAAAGGTGGCGTGTGATCCAAGAAAATAGTGATCTTCAAGATGGCGACGACATAGCTGATACTGACTCAAGTAAGTGTATCTGTTCCATCCTTGTAAAAACCACTCCCGGTAAGCTTATTATATGTTCGTAATATACTTGATTATCCTTGGAGGAATAAATTTGTGTATATTTTGTTGTATTTGATAAACACGAGCATCCTTTGTTTCATAGGCCACGTGGTACAAAAAATAATTTTGTGTTATTTTAATTGTTTGATTGATAAATATTGTTTGGTATAATAACCACGTGCCCTTAAATAATTTTTGAATTGTTTTTGTCTCTTTTTCGTGCTGTAATTTGGATGCAAATATGTCTTTTGTGTCGGAAGCACGTGCTGTGAAGGAACGAGGGTTCCTAAAAAAGAGCAGTTTCTAACCTGGAAACTTATTTGGATGGCACTCAAATATCTATCTAAAAATGGATTAATAGAAAGAAAATATAAGTTATCCAATATTTGTGAAAAATTCAACGCTGTAAGGGAATACTTAGAATTAGAAATAGACTCTGAGAATTTAGAGGCTCATATTGAAGAGCATAATAATTTTGAAGCTTGATATTTTGCTATCAGTGAGAGAATGCAGGACTTGTTAGATAATTTTGAAGAAGCTAAATTTAGGAAGTAGCAAGACAGTCAGTCTGAAATTTCGAATAGTACGACTAAAAGTAAGGTTAGGTTACCGCCAATAGAATTACCAGTATTTGAGGGGGACTTGAACAAGTTTCTATCGTTTAGGAACACCTTTAACAGTCTAGTAATTAATAATGATGAGTTAGACAATGTACAGAAGCTTCATTATCTTTTGTCCTCTTTACAAGGAGAACCTAAGGGATTGTTAGATAACTTGGCCATTTGTAATGAGAATTTTAATATTGCATGACAACTAATTGAAAGCAGATACAACAATAAACGTCTTATTGTAGGCCGACATATTAAGAATTTATTGAGCCTAAAACATTGTGATGCAGATATATCATCCGATTATAGGGAGGTAATAAATCAAATTAAGGCCAATTTGGGGGCTATTGAAAACTTGGAACCCGGAGTAAGTATCCAAGACTTGTTGTTAGTTGAAATGCTATTGAGCAAAATAAGACCCAATCATCGTATTGAGTTTGAATCCAAATTCAAATCAAGTGAATTACCTAATTTGTTATGTTTAATTGAATTTTTGGAAAGAAAGGCTCAAACGTTAGAGTTATCAGAATCTAGGAGGACTAGTGAAACTCAGGGCACCCAGAAACCAAAGAATAGAGTAAAATCATTTCACATTGCTAATGAACAGGAGTCATTAGCATGTGAATTTTGTAAGAACAATAATCATGTAATAAGTAATTGTTACAAGTTTAAAAAGCTTCTTGTTGATGATAGAAGAAAATTTGTGTATGAAAACAAGCTATGTTTCATGTGTTTTGCAAATACACATCTCTCAAAGGATTGTAAGGGTCGTGCATGCATGAACTGCCAAGGCATGCATAATTCATTGTTGTGCCCAGGAGCCAGGGCAAATAAAGGAGGTAGGGAAGGCTCAAATGTAATATCACCTACTGCACTGAAAATAGTATCAGGCTTAGGATCTAATGTCTTACTCAGTACCTGTTGTGTAAAAGTAAGGGCAGCCAATGGCAGAATGGTCATGGCCAAGGCATTGTTGGATAGTGCATCACAGCTATCATTTGTGTCCGCTGACCTAATCAAAAGGTTAGGTGTCAAAACAAATCGTTGCAAATTACCGATAGTTGGGATAGGAAATTCTACTGTTTCCCCAGTGAATTCCACTTGTAGTTTGGAATTGCACTCTCCCATATCTAATTTTATTGTTAATGTGAGCTGTGCTGTAGTGCCAGTAGTCACAACCCAGTTGCCAGCTCAACCCATCGATGTCGGTGAGTGGCACATCCCTAAAAATATACAACTGAGTGACCCTACGTTTAATACCCCTTCCGCAATAAATTTGTTATTAGGAGCTGATGTGTATCATCACGTGGTGTCATCTCAAAGATTAATGAGGAATGGTTTCCCTACTTTAATCAATACACGGTTTGGATATGTGCTTTCTGGTCCATTTCCTGAAAGGTCAGTCATGAAAAAAACTGTGACAAAGCCTCGCCATGTTAACTTTACTCAAGTTGATTTGTTGAATAGTAAAGTTAAAAAATTCTGGCAATTAGAAGAATTGTCCCAACAAGTGCTCACTCCTGAAGAGAAATTATGCGAAGAACACTTTGTAAATAATGTTGGAAGAGATATGTCTGGTAAATTTGTGGTAAGGTTACCTATCAAGCCTGATGTAGATATGGTCAGCAGTTCTCGTAACAATGCATTGAAACGATTGTTACAAATGGAAAGGAGATTTTCTAAGGACGATATTCTTAGAAAAAATTATGTTGATTTCTTGTATGAATATGAATCTATGGGTCATATGGAAGTGATCCATTCAGAAACTGCTGGTTCTACTAAATATTATCTGCCCCACCACTGCGTATTCAAGGAGTCTAGTACGACTACCAAATTGCGAGTTGTATTTGATGGCGGTAGTGAGTCTTCGAACGGTGTATCATTGAACTCTATGTTGATGGTTGGTCCATCAGTTCAACCTGATTTATTGTCGATAGTTCTAAGGTTTAGAACTTTCTTTGTTACTTTATCTGCCGGTGTGGAAAAAATGCATAGGTGTATAAAAATACATCCTGATGATCAGGATATGCAACGTATACTGTGGCGTAATTCTCCTAATGAGGAAATCAAGGATTATCGCTTAAAGACAGTTACGTATGGCACTAGCTCAGCCAGTTCTCTAGCGACTAGATGTCTTATTGAAATAGCTAAGGAGCATGAACGCTCTCATCCCAAGGCTGCAGAGATCATAAAATCCTGCTTTTATGTTGATGAATGATTGTTTGGTGAATCGACTGTTGAAGGAGCTAAGAAGCTTCAACAGCAAGTATCCTCTATACTTGAAAGTGCTCATTTTCACTTGAGAAAATGGTGCTCTAACTTTCCTGAGGTTTTAAGCGACATCCCCGTTGAAGATTTGGAGTGTTCGCCCACTCTCAGCTTCACTAAGGATGAATATGTGAAAACGCTTGGTATTGTTTGGCATCCTGCCACTGATGAGTTCCATACTCAAATTAATTTGAAGTAAACCACTGGTAGCGTTACCAAGAGAAAAATTCTGTCTGCTATCGCATCCATATTTGATCCGTTAGGTCTTCTCGGTTGCGTAATAATAAAATGTAAGATACTACAACAATTGTGGCAATCCAAGTTGGATTTGGATGCTACTATTGATCCATCATCCCCTATTTTGGGAATTTGGTCAAAATTATAGCAGGATCTACATTTATTGAACAATGTTAAGTTCCCTCGGAAGGTATTACCATTTCAGAGTTCTAAATGTGTAGAACTCCATGGTTTTTGTGATGCATCAGAAAAGGCATATGGTGCCTGTGTATATGTAAGGTCTGTTTCGATTGACAATCAGGTGTCCGTTGTTTTGTTGACTTCTAAGTCAAGAGTTGCTCCGTTAAAGCAACAATCCATTGCACGATTGGAACGTTGTGCAGCGTTGTTGTTGGCCAACCTTATGAATAAGGTTGTCGATTCTTTGAAATTGTCTGTTCCATATGAGTTGCATTATTGGACTGACAGTATGATTGTGTTGCATTGGTTGAAAAAAACCATCCACAACTTGGAAAACATTTGCTGCCAACAGAGTGTCTGAAATCCAGTCACTCACTGCAATTGAAGGGTGGAGACACGTTTCCACTCATTGCAATCCTGCTGACTTGTTATCTCGTGGGGTTCATCCCTCTCAATTGTCCAACCTATCAATGTGGTGGACTGGTCCTCCGTTTTTAAAATTATTGCAAATTGATTATGCTAAAACTCCGGAGTTGGAAATCCCGGATGAAATTGACTTAGAAGCTAAGCCTTCATTAAATGTATTTATAGTCAAGGTTGACATTAATGATCTGGAAAGGTATTCTTCGTTTGTCAAATTGCGTAGAATATATGCTTATGTGTTGAGATTTATTAAGAACAGTCGCTGGTCGCTTGGTCCACTGTCCGTGGAAGAAATTAATTCCAGTGAAAGAAAAATCATTTACATGGTACAGGCCTCAGAATATCCTACTGAATTCACAGAGTTGAATTCCCAGTCTGTAGTATCACCCTCTAGTAAGATTAAGACTTTGTCACCATTCATTGATAATAACGGTCTTCTAAGAGTTGGAGGAAGACTGGAACATTCCTCCTTGAGTTTCGATGAAAACATCTGATAATTTTACCTGCAGCCAGTTTTGTCACGAAGCTCATCATAAAGCTTGAGCATGAAAAGCTGCTGCACTCAGGCGTTCAAGCCGTATTATTTTCCTTACGATCAAGATTTTGGATTCCTAGGGGTAGAACCACTGTGCGTGGAGTCATTCACAAATGTTACAGGTGTTTTAGATGTAATCCACCTTCACGCACTCCTATAATGGGACATATGCCTGCAGATAGGGTTCGGTCTGAACTTCCGTTGTAAAAATTGGGATCGATTATGGTGGTCCAATTATGATTAAAGGGGACAATCCCCGTAGTAAGGTTAAGTTCAAGGCTTATATCGCTCTATTTGTTTGTCTTGTGACACGGGCCATACACTTGGAGATAGTGAGAGAAGTTTAAGTACCATTGATTTCTTCTCAGCTTTCGACAGGTTCGTGGCCAGACGTGGTCTTCCTCATTCTTTATGGAGCGATAATGGCACTAATTTTATTGACGCAAAGAATGAAATCTTATCGTTCCTCAGGGATAATCAAGGATTGATTAAGGAGCATTTTGCTAATCTAAATTTGACCTGGAATTTTATTCCACCTCACAGCCCACATTTCAATGGCATTTCTGAGGCTGGAATAAAATCCTGCAAACAATTAATGAAAAGAACCATTGGTAGTAGAGTTCTAAATTTTGAAGAGTTGAACACTCTGTTCGTAAAAATTGAAGGAGTTTTAAATTCACGTCCTTTGTGTAAATTAAATGATGATCATATCTTACACCCGGCCATTTTTTGATAGATAGGAGTTTGAATAATTTTCCAAGCAATTTCTCCATCAAACCCGTTTCCTTCTCTACCCAATGGAACATGGTACAACGTCTGTACGAGGATTTTTGGACATTGTGGTCCAAGGAATATTTGCATTCCTTGCAAGTGAAAAGAAAGTGGACTAAGCCTAACAACTGGAATGTTAGCATTGGAGACTTAGTGCTGTTAAAAGAAGATAACTTGCCTCCCTTAGTTTGGAAGGCAGATACCATTGTTGGATTGCACCCTGGTGCCGATGGTATTTGCAGAGTGGTCTCTGTCAAGACAAATGCCGCCATAATGAAGAGGGCAGTTTTGAAGTTGTGCCCAATTCCAAATTGAACTCTTGATACAATATATAAAGCCATTTGTAAACATCATTTATGTATTGTTATTGAGTTTATTTTGTATTTTTGTTTGGTTTTTTTCAGGAGGGTTTATTGTTTGTAAATTGTTTTTCATTTGGTAGTTTTTTTGTTGTAAAATTGTGTAAGTTTTGATCTGGTCAGATCAACGGGGGCAGTATGTTGCGACAAGAGTCGTTCTCTCTGTCGGTAATAGCAGACACCTGCCGTCTGTTATTACGCTAATGATGTAGTTCGTCTGACTGCCGCTTGTAGGCGCCTGAATACAGTAACGCTGAGTTATGTTGGTAGCATTTTGGTTATAATGTTGCCAACTTCTGCGTATTGTTCAGGTCTGTAGATGACTGCAACACTCTTTCTCAGTGTGTGCCAGGCCGTCGAGGACGACGGTCCTGTTTTAGTTAAGAGGTTTAAGAACACCTAATTCTCAGTGTCTGTTAGGAGCGCAGTGCGTGTTAGGCATTCGCAGTGTGCGGTGGGCACACTTACGTGGTTATTGAGGACCACGTGCTGCCTATTCCGAAGTGAATATTCTTCGAGGCCCCTCTAGTCCTAGGAACGGACTTTGATTAAACATTTGATTCTGCTTATTTGTATCTACGTTAAGTTAGCATAAAAATAAACTTGATATTTTCACGATTACACGTCTTTGTAATAAACTAAATTTCCCTTTTATAAAATCCAGCACACCAGAGGAATATTAGGCAAGGAACTCAAAATTGGACCGTGCTGGCAACAACACCATGTGTTACACCAAAAATATCGAGAGGATGGCTCATTTCTTGTCACACACGATTCAGCTGTCTCTGGTTACCGAATTCACAGTTTCAACAATTTGATGTATGACAAAATATACAGAAGACACAGGGATAAAAACACGGTCTTTTACGTAACCCCAAAGATAAAAATTACACGGGTTAGGTCTGGTGACCTTGGAGGTCACCGGCGATGAAATTGATCTTCTGCTCCTCCTCTTCCAATCCAATGTCCTGGAATGGTGTTATCAGGTAACGTCGGACGTGGTTACAGAAATGTGGCCGTGATCGGAACTTCAAACTTTTCAAAATGTTTGAAGTCTGTTCCTTCTTTCTGGATAGCCCTGTACTTTAAAGAATCCGACACTACAGAAACTATCTCTCTCTCTCTCTCTCTCTCACACACACACCCACACGCCTTTCAAATCTTGGACTCTGACAAGATGACAAAAGGCAATACTTCAAACAATATTTTATGCTAGCCGAGCCTGGGGACATGCAGTGCACTGTAACACCAAGAAACTTCAAATTGTACAAAACATAGTAGTCCAAACGATCTCCGAGACACACCAATAGCACACTTACTCGAAATATTTGACATACCATACACACAGGGCAGACACTTAAAGACAAATACAGACTTCACACAAACAACATTATACCAACTATAGGAACAACGCAGACTACACTACCATACAACACACCAAGGGATTTAACATACCATATTTACTCGAATAATTTCCCCACGTTCAAGATCTAGAAGTGAAAATTCGAGGGAGGAAATTATGCGATTGCTATGAAAATATCAGTACGCTTTCACAATGTAGAACACTGTCAATTAGACATCTATGGTAATTCCATCAAGGTCATTGAACTTAACGCTCAAAGACATTTTGAAAGAATAAGTTGTATTTAATGTTTCTCTATTTCCAGACATTCAAACCATACAAAAGGTAACGGTACAGTAGGTCACAATGGTGTGTTTCACTCCGTTTTCCTTGGCGAAATTAATAACTTGTAACTTAAAATTTGCAGTGTAGCTGTTATACTTTCTTCCCATAGTTGAGTTTAACAACACTGACGCTGTAATGGAATACCACTGTTACCAACGCACAATGATACCTAACTCTATACAGACGACATCAGATGCACAGGTGACAGACTGCAGGACCCGTTCGATCTTTATAGAAGGGGATGGATTCCACCTTGAGTTTTCCATGAATTCCTGTGTGTTGTACTTGAAATCTTCATAAGGGTGTCCAAAGTTGCAACTGCAAATTTTTGTGTCAGAGGTGGATTTAAAAAAAATACATATGAAAATCTGGGGAGGAAATTACGGGAGTAAATACGGTAATAGGCAAAAACACTACAGAAAAAACAAAACAAAAATACATAACCTAAACTAATATGAAAGGGCCGGCAAGGCAATCACACTCTTCTTGTAAACACAACTTGTAAAAAACGCAGACAAAAATCCTAAAGTCATGGTGCCAAACGGTCGCCGGCACAACGCTACACCAGCCCGTGGCTTTGATTGCTTACTCTAACAACTGGTACATACGACAAACTTACATATTCACAACCGTATCAAATCACCTGTTCTTCAGCACTGAAATGTTTTTCTTATTCAACACCCCAGGTTGTCATTTCGACATTTCTGATGTTCTCTCCTGTTATTGGCTTAATTGTAACCCACTTCTAAAGTAATAAAAACCAACAAAATGAAAAAAAAAATAAATTTGAAGAGAAAAATTTTCGCCTAGACCGGGACTCGAACCCGGGACCCTTGGCTTTCCGGGCCAAGTGCTCTACCAACTGAGCTACCGAGGCGAGTTACGATCTAGACGCAAATTTTTCTCTTATATACGTTGTAATTCCCTATCGCAAATGCTTTTGAAACCATTGTTTCTATCTTTGCCTCGGTAGCTCAGTTGGTAGAGCACTTGGCCCGGAAAGCCAAGGGTCCCGGGTTCGAGTCCCGGTCTAGGCGAAAATTTTTCTCTTCAAATATAATTTATCCTTCAATGAGAAGTGTTAAATTAATAATAAAATCGAAAATATATATTATCTAGCACATGTCTATACAAGTTATATGAGAGAATCCAAAAATTTATAATTACATTTAATACATTGTATTATTCTTACACATTAGCAATGCAGAATAGGTTGGGATTTTTACTGTTTCAAAATGGTCACTTTCTGTAGAATTTCTTAAAACATTGGAAAGGAAACCATTTGAAAAGCAGAAAGAAACAAATAATTTTAAATGTTTTCTAACAAATCAATGAAAAATTCCTACATTAACCAATGAGGATGCAGTGAAAATAACAGCAGAATTTACAGGTGAATCAGCATGAAGCATAAACAATGTCCAATTCTCAAAAATGTTACTTTAAAATATAATATGTATAACATCATCATCCATGCAAGTATTAGGCTGTGTAGCCTGTTACGGTCTCAAACAGGAATTTTCAATCCAACGCTTTTTTGGACGTCCCAGCAATCTTTTGCCTTGGGGGCAGTAGCGAAGTATGGCTTTTGGAATTCTATGAGACGGCATTCATTGAAGATGGGCTTTCCAGTTGTTCTGGTAGTTTTGTATATGGTGAAGAATGGGTTCTACATCCAACTCTTCCATAATTTCCTCATTTCTTTTATGGTCCCACTTTGTGTAGCCTGCTGTACAGCACATAAATCGCATCTCATTTGCTATTATTCGGCGTTCATCTCTTCTTCGTATTGTCCATGCTTCACTACCATATCTTAATACTGGTCTTGCGAGAACCTTATAAAGCCGTAATCTTGTGTTCTTCTGTACTAAAGATGGTTTCATTATACTGTTAATTATGTTTTTGTAAAATTTGTGATTTCCTTTGATATATCAGCTTCATCTTGAAATGTTAAATTGTAACAGAAATAATTAAATTTGTTTACTCGTTCTACAATTTCATCATCCAAAACAATTTTGCTAGATATAGGGTATTTCCCACAAAAGGCCATCACTTTAGTTTTCTTTGTATTGATTTCCATAATGTACCTTTTTGCAATTGTATTTAAATTTTGTATAGAATACTGTAAATCTGTTTCTGTTGGAGCTATTAATACCAAATCACCTGCAAAAACAAAGAGTCTATTTTAAGGTTTCTATTAATTTGGATACAACCATGTCTCATCTGTTGCCCATCTTGGAGTATTCTATCCATGTATATGACAAAGAGCAAGGGCGAGAGGCCACATCCTTGCCTTATGCCCCTATTAATTTCATTCAATTCTGTTTGTGTGTTATTGATTCGAACTGAAATCAAATTTGTTTTATAGATTATATTATTTTTAGTCTGATCATCTTACCTCAATATTAATGTTGATTTGTTCTTGGACATGTTTCAAAACAATTCTGTTTTATCGTCAGCTTGTCCAGACTGGTTTTATCTATGTTGCACACCCTGGATGTCGATGTCAGCTCCATCCTGTGGTTGGCCAAAGAACCTCCAAACAAGGTCATGCTCAGTCGGTATTTCAAAATTCATAACTCTGTTTTTGTTCTTCTGAATATAGATTTTTTCCAAATAGTCAGCTCTTTTGTATTTTCTAACTGTTTTAATAATTTAGTGTCTGAATTTATATTATGTTTTTCAGACCAAACATGAGCAGCAACTGCAGATTTTCCTATTTCCCCATTTTTAATATTTCTTATGTGTTCTTTGGTTCTAATTTTTAGGTTTCTTTTTGTTTTTCCTATATATATATATTTTTTCACAACCCTTGCATTCAATTTGATATATTCCTGACTTTATTTTTATCAGTTTTTTCATTTTTGTTGGTTTTTATTAGTTTATTTAATTGTAGTTATTTTTCGGTGCTAATTTAATATTAAACTTCTCAAATATCTTTTGGAATTTATTGTGTACCCAAGGGTGATATGTGAATTTCCTATATTTTTTCATAGGTGGTTCTTCTTTTTCAAGAGTACTTCTGTTTATCATTTTTTTGTTTTTTATACTTTTCTATCTTTTTATGTACCATTTTTTCATCAAACCTGTTTTCTCTTGCTACTTTGATTATGTGTTTTTTCTCCTGTTTGAAATCTTCTTCGTTTAAGGGTAAGTTTACCAATCTACGAGTTAAACTATTAAAGGCTGCTAATTTATGTCCAATTGGATTGAACCCTGTTGATTTAATACAATTTTCTGTATGAGTTTCTTTCCTATGAATCCCAAATTCAATTTTTTTTTTGTTTCTGACCAATTTTAGATCCAAAAAAGTATTTGTTTATTTTCTTCTATTTCTTTGGTAAATTTAACAGTTTTAGGGAATCTTCTACATGTCTTTCTTTTTCAATACAAATTATATCATCTACATATCTGCTCCAAAATTTAAACATTGTGGGATGTGCTTTAATGATTTTACATTCAAAATCGCTCATAAATAAATTTGCCAGGAAAGGTGATAATGGGTTTCCCATTGAGAGCCCTGATTTTTGTCTATAGAAACTCCTATTGAATGTAAAAAAACATTTGGTCAATGCATAACTCATTTAATTTCAAATAATCTTCATTGATCTCTCTGTCTATGTTCTTTTTACTTAACCAGTTGTTCAATATCTCCAAAGTTTTTTGTTTCAGTACATTTGTGAACAATGAAACAACATCAAAGAAAAGCAACATATCTATAGGTTCGATTTCCACTTTTTCTAATTTTTAACTAATTCCAATGAATTTTCAATCTGCAGACTTTCAAAATTATGAATTCTTTTAAATTCATTATTCAGCCATTTCGAAATTTTCTAGGTTGGTGATCCAATATAGTTAATTATTGGCCTCATTTTGTTTCCAGGTTTGTGAATTTTTGGAAGTCCGTGTATATTAGGGTTTCTTGGGTTGCTCACTTTTAATTGAAATTTTTCTTTCTCGGATAGAATTTTAACATTTTTAAGACAGTTTTTCACGTTTTTTATGGTTTTGGGTAGAGGATCATTCTTAATTTTTTCATACTCTTTTTCTTTTAAAAGTTCTTCCATTCTATTTTGATAATCTTCTTTGTCCCTAATATACATGGATTTCCAAAAATTCACAAACCTGGAAACAAAATGAGGCCAATAATTAACAATATTGAATCACCAATATACAAAATTTCAAAATGGCTGAATAATGAATTTAACATTCATTGGGATTAGTTAAATTAGAAAAAGTGGAAATCGAACCTGGTTGAGGAACCAGCTATAACGGCTGGGGGACTCGACATGCTAACCACATGTCACCCCTACACTGGCTGTTGATCATCTACCTCTGTGATTGACACATGTGGATGTGAAGGGCCATCAGCCGGCTGGTAAAAGGGCAACCGCTGAAAAGTGGAAAGACCCTCAATTGGAATCGGAAATCGAACCTACAGATTAGTTTCCTTTGATGTCATTTCATTATTCACAAATGTACCGGAACAAAACGCTTTGGAGATATTGAACAACTGGTTACGTAAAAAGAACAGACAGAGAGATCAATGAAGATTATTTGAAATTAAATGAGTTATGCATTGACCAAATGTTTTTTACATTCAATGGGAGTTTCTATAGACAAAAATCAGGGCTCTCAATGGGAAACCCATTATCACCTTTCCTGGCAAATTTATTTATGAGCGATTTTGAATGTAAAATCATTAAAGCACATCCCACAATGTTTAAATTTTGGAGCAGATATGTAGATGATATAATTTGAATTGTAAAAGAAAGACATGTAGAAGATCCCCTAAAACTGTTGAATTTACGGAGTACAAACATCAAATTTACCAAAGAAATAGAAGAAAATAAACAAATACCTTTTTTGGATCTTAAATTGGTAAAAAAACAGTGAAAAAAAAAATTTGGGATTCATAGGAAAGAAACTCATACTGGAAAATTGTATTAAATCAACAGGGTTCAATCCAATTGGACATAAATTAGCAGCCTTCAATAGTTTAACTCATAGATTGGTAACCTTACCCTTAAACGAAGAAGATTTCAAAGAGGAGAAAAAACACATAATCAAAGTAGCAAGAGAAATGGGTTTGATGAAAAAATGGCACATAAAAGATAGAAAAGTATAAGAAACAAAAAATGATGAACGGAATTACTCTTGAAAAAGAAGAATCACCTATGAAAAAAATAGGAAATTCACATATCACCCTTGGGAACACAATAAATTCCAAAAGATATTTGAGAAGTTTAATATTAAATTAGCACCGAAAAATAACTACAGTTTAAATAAACTAATAAAAACCAACAAAAATGAAAAAAATTGATAAAAATAAAAAGTCAGGAATATATCAAATTGAATGCATGGGTTGTGAAAAGGCATATATAGGAAAAACAAAAAGAAACCTAAAAATTAGAACCAAAGAACAGACAAGAAATATTAAAAATGGGGAAATAGAAAAATCTGTAGTTGCTGCTCATGTTTGGTCTGAAAAACATGATATAAATTCAGACACTAAATTATTAAAACAGTTAGAAAATACAAAAGAGCTGTCTATTTGGAAAAAAATCTATATTCAGAAGAACAAAAACAGAGTTATGAATTTTGAAATATCGACGGAGCATGACCTTGTTTGGAGGTTCTTTGGCTAACCACAGGATGGAGCTGACATCGACATCCAGGGTGTGCAACATAAATCAAACCAGTCTGGACAAGCTGACGATAAAACAGAATTGTTTTGAAACATGTCCAAGGACAAATCAACATTAATATTGAGGTAAGATGATCAGCCTAAAAATAATATAATTAAAATAACCTCAAAATATCACTTCCTAAAATTAAATAGAAATTAGTTTACTAGATTTCATCCCGTTCATTCCATGGGTGGGAAAAGCACAATATATGTTTCAATCTCAATGCTAAGGCAGATCCCTCCACCAGAATCCATACAAAAATTATCATAATATAACTCTGATTGCTTTTAGCATTACCCTTCAGTTGGCCTTTAATTTATTACAGAAACACGGTTGTGCTATTAAATATTACAGAGACTCTTGACATCTCAACTCCTTTCAATAAAACTGAAAATATATAAAAGTATTATTCTACCAGTATATGGAAGTTAAACATGGACTCTTACTTTAAGGGAGGAAAGGAGATTACGAGCATTTGAGAATGAAGTTCTTAGGAAAATTTTTGGACCAAAGAGAAATGGACAGGTGAATGGAGAAGACTACATAACAGGGTCTTTATAGGAAGCCAGATATAATAAGAACATCTACATAACTTAATAATAAGAACAGTTAAGTCTCATAGACTGTGATGGGCAGGACATGTGGTATAAATGGGGAATGAAAGACGTTAAGTGAAGAAAGAGATGTCGAAGTAAACATGTTAATAAAAAAGTAGTCCCAATAATTACGTGAAGACCATGGAAGCCTGTTGGCATGCAAGCTTCTCACAGGAAAACTAGAGGGAAAATGCCCAGTTGGTAGACCAAGAATGAGGTGGGAGAATAACATTAACTATGATTTGAGGAAAGTAGATTATACAGGGAATGATTAGAAAACATTAGGTCAGGGTAGGGATGTCTGTGTGGCCATGAACCTACGAGTTTTATAGTGCAAGTGAGTTAGTTATCACGGTTTGTTTTAGGGACCAACTACTCAACTGGATGGACTGGCATTGGGAGAGCCCTGTATCTCGCCAGCACCTTCAGCGAATGGATTCTCTGTTTGACATATGCAGTTCTTGTAGTAACTCTCGCTGTAGATTTTAAACGCATCAACATCAAAGTGCCTGACATTATATTCAAACATTTGAGTACAAGTGCAGTGTCTCAAGCAGATGCTGAAGTGCCAACTGATGAAACAAATTTGCAAGCACAAGAAAACTATGTAGAGCAATAAATTCAAAACATTAATGTTACATAGCATCTACTTCTATTAAAGTCAACGGATCATTTAATGCAGATGTCATTTTCAATCATAAATGTTTCCATATTCCAGACTTTTCCTACTCCCTATAGTTTAACAGTTGAACCACATTCTCCAAAAAGGAACCAACCTTCAACATGAAAATATACGAGTCTCGGTCTGGGTGAGAATTTTTCTCTTCAAATATGTTATATTATTGTTTCTCAAGTATAGCTCCATGTCCTGCAAAAAAAATCCAACCCATCCCTGCATCCTTATGCCATCTATGAACCAAGTACGAAAACACTGATGGAATATGCCATGTTTCTCTTTTTGCAGAAAGAACCAAACAACAAAAATGTATAAAATTCCAGAATTAAAAAATGTGACTTATCATCTTTCTCACAAATAGAAGCACTTTGATGTTGTGTTAGTTGAAGTAACAAGTAAATTATTAAATTAATGAACACAACTAAACTATTGTAATCAATGGTAGAGAGATCATTTTTTTTTTTGCCTGAACTGGGAACTAAACCCCGAACCTTCAGCTTTACGTGCTAATGTTCTGCATGTAAAGCTGAAAGGTTTAGGGTTCAATTCCCGGTTCAGGCAAAAAATATTTCTCTTTACATTGGTTATAGTAAGTAAATGTTAATTTTTATTTGCTAATTCTTTATTGAAATTTAATTTTAATTACATTTTTTTGTCATCTTGTGGCTTGGTTCCACTTTGCGAGAATGATGTCCAATTAATATACAGGATGTGTCATAACTCACATGGTTGTAAGGAAAGAAATCAGATTAGTTTTGAATTCAGGACCTTCAGAATGTAATCTCAAACACTACCTAATAATACAATGGTCATTTTGAACAAATTCGATAGTTGTTTTTTGCATAGATGTTTGTAAGCTACAGGAAATAATATATTAGCATTTTTGTTTAACTGATTTATGCTGCATCCTGTGCATTTAAGAGATCATTTTTGTTTAACTGATTTATGCTGCATCCTGTGCATTTAAGAGATCATTTTTGTTTAACTGATTTATGCTGCATCCTGTGCATTTAAGAGATCATTTTTGTTTAACTGATTTATGCTGCATCCTGTGCATTTAAGAGATCATTTTGTTTAACTGATTTATGCTGCATCCTGTGCATTTAAGAGATCATTTTTGTTTAACTGATTTATGCTGCATCCTGTGCATTTAAGAGATCATTTTTGTTTAACTGATTTATGCTGCATCCTGTGCATTTAAGAGATCATTTTTGTTTAACTGATTTATGCTGCATCCTGTGCATTTAAGAGATCATTTTTGTTTAACTGATTTATGCTGCATCCTGTGCATTTAAGAGATCACAACTTTTAGTGGACTATTAACAGTAATGGTATTTCTTGCAACAATTTTTAGTGCTTATTGGACAATCAGTAATTTAAAGGGTTTAAACATGTTCGTGGAACCCATCCAAACCCTTATTCTTTACTACAACAAAAGAAAATGCCAATAAAAATATGGAAGTAACAAACAAATTTGCACAGAATAATACATAATAAGAATCAAATGAATTGTGAATTCTTCTTACCTCATACATCTATGTTTTTTAACACAGAACTATAGTATCGGGAAACATCATTCCCATCGTCAACTGTTGTCACGACTGTCAATTTTTCATTATGCCAGGAATTTTCTAAACTGCAATCTGGTGTTGATTTGAAGAACTTTGTAATCAAATTTGGTTTGTCCAGAAACTCAAATCAACACCAGATGGCAGTTTAAAAATTACAGGCATAATGAAAAACTGACAGTTGTGACAACAGCTGACGATGGGAATGATGTTTTCCGATACTGCAGCTCTGTGTTAAAAAACATAGATGAAGAATTCACAATTCATTTGATTTTTATTAAGAAAACTCATAATGTAAAAATTCTCAACTTTATTATATGAAGAGTAATACATATTTATCTATGTTAAGAGTGGGTTGTATTTTGGATAGATTATAATATTTTGGTTTTCAGAAACTGAAGATTAATGACACAAAATGACTTATAGAAAGTTATAAGAAAGCCAAAGATGAAAATGTATTATTTTAAAATAAAAATTAATGCCTGAATTGGGATTTGAACCTGAGATCTCTAACTATATATGTTAAAGGAGAAATGGATGAAAATTAACAAATTTTTTGTTAATTATTATGAGCAAGATTTTTCTGACTCACTTCATATTTTTTATCATTTTCTTGCAGACCCTGGTTTCAATGTAGCATTCAAATGGCAAGAGATTGCTGAGACATGAGGTAACTCATAATAATTAAAATAAACCTATGGGTCATATGCAAATACATTAGTCTCTATTCAAATTACTTCCAATCACTGGTGAGCTGATTCACCATGAGCAATTGCTGAGATCGAATTAACGGCCGACTTACCGGTCATGCATGAAAGTTGATGTTTTCGTAAAATTGGCAACGAATTACCCAGAATTCTCAGCGATAAAACAATTTTTGTTATTTTCGTCTGCTATAGAGGAACGCATTTACGCTTGCGTCCCGCAAATAATACCATATACAACGTCGCACAATATTACGCTGATTCTCCTGTTCTTCCAGTTGAATTCTTTGGTAGACTCTATCAAATTCCTCTTCTCCGCGTATACCGAAAACATGATCGATGTTTTCAAGGTCCGACATCTTGGATAAAGCTGCAAAGGTTTCAAACTACATCGGTTCCCTTCGGGATTTTCACTATAAGTTTCTATCTTGAGCTATGATCTTAAGGTACCTCGTCAGGTAGCTTACAATTATTATCGCATGAATTGATTTCTGAGTAAGCAAAATGTATTTGGATAAAACTTATTCAGCAGAGAACGCCTTTTACTGTCTAATGCGTTCAAACATTCGACCCATAGTGTTACTTCCTTTAAATTTAAACAATTCTTATTTTTTTGCAGGAAAAAAAATGTACTTTTCTTAACATATTGCAAAAGTTTCGTGAACTTATAACACTTAGAACATAGCATAATGGCGTCATATTTAAATGGCTGTGGAACGATAGGTCATACTTAAAATGAAAATTATTACACGAGGCGTCAGTTAAGACCCGCCGTATTGATAGCGTGAAGACCACCATTGTTTAAGTGGTCTTTGGCCCGAGCGGTTGGCCTTGGTTTTGGAGGATGAATTCCACATTTAAACATGTTAAAACACAGTAAACGAAAAATTAACATATTTATTAAAATAAATTCAAACATAAGGAAATATTAGATCAACAACATATAAAACAAGTTATTTAAAACAGCTGAAATCGCCACATTGTCAAACGCAAAAATATTCAAAATATTAAAGTGTTAAAATTCAGAGAGAGAGAAAACAATCATTTTAAAATATTCAACTTTGTTCGTTATTCTAAGTTACTTGGACCGTTTGGTCCCTTATTTAATTCTAAGTCTGAAAATGACCAAAGAATGATAAAAAGATACATATTACCAACGTAGCTGCCACCCCTGCTGGGGGACCGCGTTTGGTCCGCCGCCCTTCTGCCTTCGGTAAAAAAATCGCGAATATTTATATGATAAATTTTAAGTTTCTAATTGGGGAAATTTGGGTGAGGAAAGTTCATGAACTAGTTGAAATCTTCATCTATGTCAAAATGGAAAGCTTTGTTCTACTTTCACATCGCGCAACTTACATTATCTTTATCTAATGTGGTCATCTTTCTTGACCAAATAATTCTGGAATCTTTTGACATGGTTTTGATCCAGGATATAGAGATATGCCTTTTTACTAGCGTTTTTTATATTATATGCGTATGAACTAATATGTTTTTCAGTGTGGATCATTTTTTTTCCTTATTTCCTGATATAATACACATGTATATGTGTCTATCCTTTATCGCTTTTTTATAGTATGTTATTATTATGGCAGTTAGGCCCTAGTGTTGGCATAACAAAAATAATAATAAAAAGCTATTAAATATTAATAATAGTTAAAGAAATATACTAATTTATCATACCTAAAGATAGGAAATAAATAATATCACACTTAAAAAATACTAATTAGTCATACTTAAAGGACATTACACACACACACACACACACACATATATATATATATATATATATATAAAGTAATAAAAAACAAATACAAATTTGATAATAAAATATCCTGATGGCTGTCGAAACCATACCAGGATATATTTCATGTGTGTCAACATGTTATGGAAAACTACGAAAACACTTACGAAAGCTTATATAATCCAGTAAACAATTAAACTTTTTGGCAATCACACTTATAAACTCTGTAAACGAAATATACCTTTCCACTATGAAAGATCCAGAACTATTTCCATCTTAGGTAATTTAGAAAGTTCAAGGGAAGATGGAAAATACTCAGAGAAAACTGGGTTTCCTACAAAATTTGGAAATGAGAAAGTGGAAAAAAAATCAGATATATGCCCTTAAATTTTAACCAAAAAAAGTCAGTCTGAAGGTAGGGGACAGAAGTATTCACTACAGCTTCTTTAGGACCATGATACTTCCCTCTTCATGTGTGAGTATAATTTTTAATTCTCATAAAAAATTGGTGGATAATTTCAAAATATAAGAAGTTTAAGATGAAAGCTAAAAATGAAGATTAATTTGGTTAAATTTTAATAACTTAAGAAAGAGGAATAAAAAAGACCTAAGGTTGAAGCACATAATTAAAGTAACTAATTTAACATCTTAAATAAGTTTTAGATAAAATATATTTGACTTATATTATTTTTAGTCTGGACATCTTACCTCAATATTAATGTTGATTTGTTCTTGAACATTAATATTGAGGTAAGATGTCCAGACTAAAAATAATATAATTAAAATAACCTCAAAATATAACTTCCTAAAATCAAATATTATAGTTGACTTACTTATTTTAGGAAAGATTCAAATTCGGCACACTCAAAATTGGCGTCTCAATAGCTTCCTAGCCCAAATAATGTATGGTCCTGTTTGGGTGAAGTTTTTAATTATTTGGTTGGATATAACTTATGTATTTTAAATAAAGTTGTTTTTGTTTTATGGTGTTCTATGATCATATAAATGTTCCAGAGTACAGATGTCTTCATCATATTCAACGGAAGTCCCGTTAGTCTGTAATTATAGCACTTTCACTGTCACGACCAATAGCCTCTAACCGCTCGGGTCAAGGTCAATAATAAAATATTGAACTTTTGACCAAATAGCCCTTATGGGACGCTACCCTATAACCTGTAATGATCCAAACAGTAACAGGCTGTGCTATGTAATTCCCCACTATAGAGGCTTTAGCTACAATGGTAAAATAGTAGGGCATTGCCTTCCTGGTCTGTCAAGTTTAGCATTTTCTATCATTCAAAATCTTCTGGTACCTGATCAGACTTTTCATAGTCTATTTTCAAATTGCCATCGTTTACATGCATGAAAACTTTAAAATTAATTTTTTTATATTTCTATATAAAGTTCATTTTGTTATATTCACAATCTATCTTCTCCTATAATTTTTTACAACATGGGTCTGAAATTTTTACAGGATGTTCTGAACACTCCAATTAATGAAATGAGGTAGTCATGATTTTTATATCTTAAAAATTTATCATAAGCAATGCCACGAGTCATTTCCAAATAATCTAGAAGATTTGGAAACCAAGAGTGGTATTTGTTAGGACTATTTAACAAATAAAATTTAAAAAAAAATAAGCTGTTTACTCAAAAATCACTATTTAAATATAATTACTCATATTCTAAAATATTTATATATTTAATGTAAATGGCGATGTTTAAAAACAAATCAGAAATGTATGGTTAGGTTTATTCACTGCAACTTGATCATATTGTTTATTGTCAAATAGGATTGCAATCAGAGATGACCCACTAAGATCGCAATACTGTAAGAATGCACCCTAACGAGGAAAAATTAAACACATCAAACTGTATATTATAATTAGGGAACTGATTTTGATGTAAATAAATATTTTTCTTGCTTGGAGATAGACATCTCAAATTGAGTTCATTGTTCTAGATGAAACTTTAGAACAGATATACCATATTTTATTTAACATAAAAACACATATTTTCGATTTACTTTTATGTAGATAAATATTTTCAAAAATTCTACCAAAATACATATTTTTGTTAATTTTTCGACAATTTTCCACAGTTTATTGGGGTTTTCTCCAGAAATAGGCCAATTCTATATTATTACATTTTTTTTTATATATTCAATGCATTAATTTATTTCCTCTTTGTTCTAATTTTAAAATTTAATAAAAATATATATTTTATCAAATTCATGAAATCACAATGTGTATGGATTCTGTTCATAAAGTATTGCATCATGACATGACCTTGACTGCACATGCTGGCTTCCAGTCTCTCAGTTAGTGGGGAATCCCTCACTTACGATAACGGCTGATGTGATGCACTCAACTCTAATACTTGCAGTCAGTGCTGGATAGGTGTTATAATGCCAAAAGTATAGACAAGTTTTAATTCACTTTTGCAGCAATACAATGTTGAATTTAGAGGAATTTTTACAAGCAATGGTAAACTTCTATTCTGTCAAAAATGTGGGAAATCTGTAAATGCGAACAGCAATCTCAAGCAATTTAACAGGTAGTACACATCAAATGGTCGCTTCACGTGCAACCTCCAGACAAATTCTTCTAGGTGAAGTAGCTTCCTCTACACAGATCCCAGTTTTAAAAAGTTCCAAATATTATGCAGATTTATGCAAAACTTTTATTTCATGTTATATTCCTCTATATAAGTTGAAAAGTCCAGTGCTTAAAGATTTGCTTACAAAATACACTAATTTTGTAACACCAGAAGAATCGACATTAAGAAAATTTTATGTCTCCCTGCATGTTATGAGGAAATGCTAGGAAAGATCAGAGCAGAATGTGAAAATAATAAAAAGAATATGGGTAAGCATGGACGAATCACCGGATTCTAGTGGTAGGAAAGTGGGAAATGTTGTGATAGGTGTGCTAGAAAATAATGAAATAGTTTCCAAGCAGTTTTTTCTATTAGCATGCAGAGAAATATCAACATCAAATCATGTAACAATGGCCCGCTTATTCAATGGCCAAACAGGGTGAAATTTGATAATGTTTCACTCTTACTTACAGATGCTGCCCCGTATATGAAAAGGCAGCAGAAGATCTTTCTGTAAGCTTCCCTACCACGATACATGTAACTTGTATAGTATATGGTTTACACAGAGTATGTGAGCAGGTACGGACATTGTATCCAGAAGTGGACAAATTAATTTTAAACGGGGGAAAAAATGTTTGTTAAAGCACCAACAAGAATTGACTTGTCCAGATTTTGTACTTCCACCTAGACCCATTGGGGGACATAGTTAGAAGCAGTAGTATATTATGTAAACAATTTTGAAATTTTAAAATCTGTGGTAGATGAACTAAATAAAGATGACGCTTCATTAATTGAAATTCTTCAGAATTTACTTAAGAACAGTACATTAAAAAATTAATTATCTTACGTATCTGCAAATTTGGATTTGTTGTCATTATAAAAAAATTAGAGGCATCAACCATCTTATTGACTGAGAAAATTAATGAGGTGAATAACATTAAGAAAAAATTTAATTCACTCAAAGGTCCCAAAGTAGAAGCTATTAAACAGAAATATGAAAGCGTGTTCGAAAAAATTATAGATTTCATACTATGTTTAAAATTGCCAAAGTTTTGGAAGGGCAAGTAGACATTGGAGAAATTGAAAATGTGTGTCAGTGACATTCCTTTAATGAAATATTCAACGGTATCTTCTGTGATGTGAACGGCCTTCTCCCGGTATCGTGCATTGTTCCGAGACAACCAACATCGCTTTATGATGGGAAACGTGAAGAAAGTTTTCATAGTTCATTGAAACAGCAAGTTTATTTAACCCACCAGGTTCTCAGCATGAATGGTGAGTGATTTTTATAATAAATATTTTAAGATTTTGTAGTAATGAAACAAAATATTTTTGCATTTTTATAACATATTTTCCCCTTTTTACTACATATAAAATAAGATATTTTAAAGTTTTTAAGCACATAAAAATCCGTTTCCTAATTATAACCAACACTATAGGTTATTACTTTATTTTTTTAGGAAACAACCCAATAAAATCATTATTTAAAAACACAATATTGAACACACAATTATCAAATGTGTAGTTCAAAGGAATCTGTTCATTACACTGGACAACAAATTTCAATCTTTTTTTTTGCACTTGAATGAAAATAGGTGATCATATTTATTTAACCTATGATGGATTCAGATCTGAAATCCAACATTTTCTATCAGGTACCATTTTTGCAGGAAACGTGATTGAAAATTTCCCTACAAATCCAAAAAGAAAATGACAGAACATAATAACTAATTTCAATATTCTGGTAATTCCTTATGTTATTTTTTGTAAATGCAAGGATTATTAAGAAAGAATTGTATATACTAAATAACTTTCGGAAAGACTTAGTCACAAATTTTCTGATTTGTCATGAAAAAAGTATAGACAAATTAAAAAAACATTTTTATTTTACTCACATTCTAAAAAGATTTTCTGAAAACATTTTTGCTTGTGGACAACATCAGGAACATACCTAATTAGCTGCCAACAATAGTCATCAACTAACATGCTGGGTGACCATTGCCCTCTGTATCTTCTTTCCATGACAGATATGTCTTGATGAAAACGTTCTCCGTGTTCATCGGTGACGGCCCCCAGGTTGGGAGGAAAGAAGTTCAGGTGGGAATGTGGGAAATGTATTTTCAATGACATATTATTACACCCCAAGTTTTTATATGTCTTTAGCATGTTCTCAATAATTTCTTGGTAGTTTTCGGCACTTACATTTCCCAGAAAATTAGCACACACTGTCTTGAATCCAACCCATGCTGCTTTCTCATACTGTCCTCTAGCACGTCATCAAACTTCTTGTCTTGCATCACTTCACGAATTTGTGGGCCAATAAAAATACCTTCCTTCAATTTACCTTCACTAATTCTTGGAATTTTTTGTTTCAAATACAGAAAACTTTTAGCATTTTTTGTTTAGAGCCTTAACAAAATGTTTCATTAAGCCTAGGTTAATGTGAAAGGTTGGCAGCAATATGTTTTCTTTCTTAACTAATGGTTGGTGTTTAATACTCTTGTCCCCTGGTAGCAAAGCATCCTTTAGAGGCCACTCTCTTACTTCATGATGTTTTTGTTTAGCTCGACTGTCCCACTCGCATAAAAAGCAACAAAACTTGGTGAAACCACTCTGCATTCCAAGGCTTATCCCTATGATTTTAAGATCTCCACATATTTTCCATCCGTATTTTGTGAAGTTAACAATTTTTAAAAACAAATTCATATTTGGCACGTTTCTTTCATATGAATAGTATGAGCAATAGGTATAGGCACAGAATGGTAAACATTACAATTATGTAACAACACAGCCTTTAAACTTAACTTGGAAGAATCTATGAAAAGGCGCCATTCTTGTGGATTGCAAATTTTACCACTCAATTGTTCCATTAGTCCATCAACATCATTACAATAGACAAGTTCATTCAAAGAGTTTTCACGTCTCATATAAGTTATTTTTATATTGGGCTCAAACAAATACCAGTTCTGTAACAGAGAGCCTAATATTTCCGAATGACTTTTGTTAAACTGAGATCCCTTAGAAGATAAAATATATTTTAAAATTACTGTTTTTGCACTCTGCTTCAACAATAATAGTGGGGAGATTAAGAGACCTAATAAAATAAATTGTGTAAACATATAATCTGCTACACTATGCAATCTGCCAAGCCATATATAGGGCTCATAAATTGAAACAGACCACCCATTAGGCTGTATTTGTTTCTTTCCCAGTAATAATGTGTTGTCATATGCTTCTTCTTCAGGATCAAGGGTTCAATAGATTATGTATACAATAGCCCGCTACTATGCACTCGGTCGGGCCGCTAGTATAATCATAAATCGGCGATTACTTTTAAACCGTAGGTGATAACGAAAAAAGGGATTTCAGTTTAGAAATCAGGGCATAAAAGTATGTTAGAAACATATACTTTTTGTCAGGTGCAAATTTCAGTGTTGTGCACTGTCATTTGCCATATTCAAAGCATTTGTTGGAGAATCAGTTACTGCAAAATAATGCTCCGACCTGTTCAGAATATTAAAAAGGAGGAGCTTCCTTTATTATGGTAAACAGAATTTGATAAAGAGTGAGGTGAAACATGACTGTCAATGGTTGTAAAACAAAATTCATTGAAACATAATTTGGTTATTGACTCCCATTTGGGGCATGAGTTAAATAATCAAAATAAAATATGATTTTACAAAAATATAAAATGTTGAGTATATTCAATTTTTTTCATCTCACCTAGGAAAATAGTAAAAATTTAAATTGAATATGTTATTACACACATATTACTGAATCTAAGTATATATTTTTTAAACATTTTACCTCAGACATGATAATGGAGATAGATTTTGAAAAAATTTCTTTTGATAAAACTAAAATCTGAATAATTTAAAAACTATTGATGCTATAGAAATGAAACTTAGGCTCGTATCTATGAATGCATTTAACCGTAAAAGTTGTTCTCTACATGTACTCAGCTGAGAAAGTTCCATCCAAAGATTCAAGAATCTGTCCATGCGATAATTGTTGAAATTCCGTAAACTACCTGGTGAGACGACTTTGTGCTTTCAAGCATGAAATTATGACTGCTTCAATGTACATTTTTTCTTAATTTCGTAAAATATTTATGTCACTGTCTCTTACGACTTATATGTCACTTATTTTAAATAAATATCATATATAAATGTATTTGCATGCAGCCCTTAGACATTTCATTATTTATACCAACATGGATAATATATAAAAAATAAAGTGTCTATCTATAAAATTGTGGAAAATAGCAATTTTACACATCGCCCCCTTAACCTACTGCTGATTGCACATTCAGGCATGGCTTAAGTGTTAATGCTATAATGGTAATGTAAAAATTATCATTAATGTCTTCTTGAATTAGAAGTCATATAGATGGCTCTCTGCCTCAGATAAAAAAGATAATAGTATATGAATAAGAAATATTAGTGTTTGAAATGGGGTGCCTGAATAGTGCAGTCAGTAGCGCGCTAACCGAGGTTGGAGGTCTTGGGTTCAAATACCGATTTAGGCTTTAATTTGTCTTTTCAAAATAATAATTGCCTGTCATTATGAATGTAAAAATTTGTAAACTTTAAAATATAATAGGAAGTAACATTAAGAGGGTTTATGATAAAATCAAATGTTTCTTATTTCTCCTCATATAAATCTACGATTTCGAGACCATTACGGTCTCATCTTCAGTACAATCTTGGTGACTGATGTTATGTCGATCGGAAGAAACACTTCTTCTCTTCCCTCTGTTGGTGAACTGATGAACCTCTGGATCAGGTCAGGATTTGCAGGAATTTCAAAGTTCATTAAAAATTAAGATATTTGGTCTGTATATTCTTACCTCTTATGGTTGCTTTGTTGAACATTTGTTTCAAGGCTTCTGAGCCTTGCAATCGATGACAATGGGGCTCAGAAGCCTTGAAACACAAGTTCAACAAAAACAACCATAACAGGTAAGAATATACACACCAAATACATTAATTCCTATTGTATTTTCAAGTAAAAATTTGTATTATAAACATTGGAAAACATTATATAATGAAAATGGACAGCTAATGACAAATGAGGGAAATTTTGAAGAAGTGCTGAATTCAAATACCTAGGAACAATAATCACAAATAGAATGAGATGCACAAAGAAATTAAACATAGGCTCAATTCTGGAAATGCATGTTATTATGCATTGCAAAGATTCTTGACATTCCAACACCTTTCAAGAAACGTTAAACTGAAAATATATAAAACTGTTATTCTACCAGTTATATTATATGGATGCGAAACTTGGACTCGTACTTTAACGGAGGAAAGGAGACTACGAGTATTTGAGAATAAAGTTCTTAGGGAAATTTTGGACCAAAGAGATATGAACAGACAGGTGAATGGAGAAGACTACATAACAGTGAACTACATGATCTTTATAGGAAGCCAGATATAATAAGAACAGTTAAGTCTCGTAGACTGAGATGGGTAAGACATGTGGCATGAATGGGGAATGAAAGATGTGCATGGAAGCTTCTTGTAGGAAAACGTCCAGTTGGCATACCAAGAACGAGGTGGGAGAATAACATTGACTATGAATTGAGGGAAGTAGATTATACAGGGCATGATTGGAAAACCTTAGCTCATGTCCACGCAGCCATGAACCTAAGGATTCTATAGTGCCTGTGAGGTAGTTATTATAAACATTGATATGAAAATATATATCCAGCAGAAATTGGATCAAACATTACTCTAAAAACATTTACACAAAATTAATTTCTTTTTATTATATAACATTTTATACACTAAATTCAAAAAACTTAGTATTTTATTTGATGAGAAAATGTGCAACTTAAGTGGGATTTGAACCCAATGTCTCTGGTTTTGTATACCAGCACTTTAGACCACCAAGCTATTAGGTTTCTGGTTTAAATGTATATTATTTCTTTCACTTATATGAATTCTCATTTACACCAGAAACCTAATAGCTTAGTGCTGTAGAATACTGGTGTAAAGAAAACCAGACACACATGATTTCGACATATATTTTTCTCTTCAAATAAAATGTATCATTCGGTGACAAATGATAAAATCTAATTTGTAACATTCAGAAGATTGTTTGGAATATATTGTCACAAATTAAAAATATACTTAAACACGTCGGTTTCTCAGTAGCCTTTCAGGGTTTAATTTTGCCACGGCTTCTTTAACCTGCCAGAACAAATAACACCATTAGAATTCAAATGTGTTAAATCATTCAAATATTTATAAGTGATGACTGACCTTGTTTCATAAAACTATTAATATGCTTATAGTTAGTGTAGACAGTATTACCCCACTTTTACATTCCCGCATTTAACAACATTTTTTAAAAGTTCCTTCAGTTTTCCTATATTCACAATGTATTAAAATCTCCAATTTTACACTTCTACAATTTACGTCACATCTCATCGATCTTCAGTGTAAAAATCAAAGAGATGGAGAAACGGAAATAATACAACTTGTCACTGCTATTGTCCACGCCAAATGATGTGTGGTGACACTCGTGCTCTTTGCACTATCTAGCGCTCATTTATACATTTTCTGTACAATCGAAAATGAATGAGTGAATGTTCACTGAGCCAACGAAACTTGCTTAGATCTCTTATCTCGCTTCTGTACAATCGATAAAGAATGAGTGTATTATTCGACCCAACGAAGTTTGCTTAGAACTAGCATCAACGATAAATATGTTGCTTCGCACAATTGATAGAGAACAAGTGCATGTTCATTGAACCAACAAAGCCTATTGAGATATGTCAACACCATTTGACTTCAAGTCGCAATAAAACAAAGCCTGTGAAAAAACTTGTGATGTCACCAAATCTGCAAATTAAGCAAGCGCTTAGATTGAATGAAAAATTCCCTATCATGTTAACATGAATTTAGATTATGTTTTAATTCTTTACATTTTTCTTTAATGACAAGAAAAATTTTAAAAAAATGTGATGCGATTTTTAAAATATGACCTCTAATCAGTGGATGATCAATTTTACAAATGACTGGATAATTGCAACAGTTCATGCTGGATTATTATATGAAAAGGAAAAAGGCAATTATTAAGGTACAATTTTTATCACTCACCTCATATTGTTCTTCTTATTTGACTATAAACTAGTTTCGGAACATAGTTTATAGTCAAATAAGAACAACAATATGAGGTGAGTGATAAAAATTCTACCTTAATGAATATACCTCATAGTGAGAATCATCATCATCATCATCGTCCTTTCAAGTATTAGGCCCAGTGGCCCGTTACGGTCTCCCGCCATCTCCGAAAAGGTAGACACACAGATCTTCTGCCTCGAGGAATGTAGTGAAGAATTTGTTTTGGTATTCTGTGACGATCCATGTGGCTGAATATGGGCTAGCCAATTTTTTCTATATTCTTGGAGGTATTCAGCTTTAGGTATGATGTTTAACTCTCTGGCTATTGTTGAATTTCTTTGGTGGTCTAGAAGGCTCTAACTGCCCCAGTTCGTTGCAGAAGAAATCATCTCTCCGTGGCTGTATGTAAATATGACGATCATCCTGAGTTCTTGAGGGTCCCCAAGCTTCGCTGCCATAACACAGTATGGGTTTAGCGAGAATTTTATAGATTTTCATTCTTGTGTGTCTCTGCCCTTTTGATGGTTTAAAAACTTGGTTGATAATTCTTAAAGCTTTATTATAGTTTTGTATTTTAAAGGATATATCACATTCCTCATTATAAGTTAGATTATATCCTAAGTATTTAAATGAATTAACTTGCTCTAATATTGAATTTAGATTATATCGTAAGTAGTTAAATGAATTAACTTGCTCTAATATTGAATTCTGAATACAAATTTTACTTCTTACTGGGAATTTCCCTTGAAAGGCCATAACTTTAGATTTTGTTGTTGATATTTCCAAGTTAAATCGTTGGGCTATTATATTAAGATGATGAGTGGAATATTGTAATTCATCTTCATTATTGCCGAAAAGAGCCTGATCATCTGCATATAAGAGTGTGTCTAAAAGGGCATCCTTGTCTGACTCCGCAATTTATGTTTCCAATCTGACAATTCTGTTCCTATTTGTACTGCTATGATGTTATTTTTATACATATTAAAAATTGTTTGGATCAGTTGATTTGGTGTTCCATCATCAGTTAAGATATCTAAAAGTTTTTGTCTGTCAACTCGATCAAATGCTTTGATAAAATCTATAAACGCTATATGTAGTTCTTTATTGAATTCTTTGTGCTTTTCAATAAGTAGTTTTAAGGTGAAATAACCATCGGCACAGGATCTTCCCTTACGAAAATCATTTTGTTCTTCCCATAATAAGTTTTCATAGTGTTTTTGTAATTTAGAAGCTAGAATTTTTGTAAAAACTTTATACCCACTGTTGAGAAGGCTAATGCCTCATAGTGAGAATTCCTAACATAAGTAGTGAAAAAAGGCAAGTTTATAATTTATATAATAAATTTGAGAATTTTTAACATTATGAGGTTTAATTCGTAAAAAGAGCTGAGGATGGTGACGATGGTCACTGATACTGCAGTGCTGTGTTTAAAAAAACATAGAAGTATGAGGTAAGAAGAAATCACAAAGTTTACAATTGTTCAAAACACACATTACACTAATTTAGCAATGAATATATTATCCCCATCTGTTTTTTCATATTCTGGAATGGATGCAGAGCATGGGGTTCAACATTTTTGAGCTCCTTAATTTCCCTCAATTTACACTTTCCCTTATTTTACACCATTTTCCCTGTGGTCCCTTGAAAAATGTAAAAGAGGGGTAATACTGTAATTAGACTCCTAAAACTTGAAACCGATTTAAAAAAATAGCAGTGTAGGACTCATATTTAGCAGTGTAATTACAATGGGTTTCACACAATATGATCACTTATTAGTAGTGTATACAATTTAAAAGTAATACAGCAAATTTATCTTGAAAACAATTTTCTCAAAAATTTTCCTTAAGTGGTTTTCTTGCTTGATGGAATTTTTTTAAAAATATTTTTAACATTTTGATAACTTTGTTAGGGAATAATATGAAGATTAAAGTAAAATGACTTTTGAAACACGTAACATGCAACTTTATGAGGATATATAAAAGATATTTTCTCACAAACCAATATAAGCAAGAAAATAACTATGGCTACAAAGAAATTTTCAAAATAATTTACATAATATTTAATTTTAGGAAGTTATATTTTGAGGTTATTTTAATTATATTATTTTTAGTCTGGACATCTTACCTCAATATTAATGTTGATTTGTTCTTGAACATGTTTAAAAAACAATTCTGTTTTATAGTCAGCTTTCCCAGACTGGTTTTATTTATGTTGCATTATGTTGCACAACCTGGATGTCAATGTCAGCTCCATCCTGTGGTTGGCCAAAGAACCTCCAAACAAGGTCACGCTCCATCGGTATATCAAAATTCATAACTCTGTTTCTGTTCTTCTGAATATAAATTTTTTCCCAAATAGTCAGCTCTTTTGTATTTTCTAACTGTTTTAATAATTTAGTGTCTGAATTTATATCATGTTTTTCAGACCAAACATGAGCAGCAACTGCAGATTTTTCAATTTCTCCATTTTTAATATTTCTTATGTGTTCTTTGGTTCTAATTTTTAGGTTTCTTTTTGTTTTTCCTATATATATCTTTTCACAACCCATGCATTCAATTTGATATATTCCTGACTTTTTATTTTTATCAGTTTTTTTCATTTTTGTTGGTTTTTATTAGTTTATTTAAACTGTAGTTATTTTTTGGTGCTAATTTAATATTAAACTTCTCAAATATCTTTTGAAATTTATTATGTACCCAAGGGTGATATGTGAATTTCCTATATTTTTTCATAGGTGGTTTTAATTTCGTCTTTTTCAAGATTACTTCTGTTTATCATTTTTTGTTTTTTATACTTTTCTATCCTTTTATGTACCATTTTTTCATCAAACCCGTTTTCTCTTGCTACTTTGATTATGTGTTTTTTCTCATGTTTGAAATCTTCTTCGTTTAAGGGTAAGTTTACCAATCTATGAGTTAAACTATTAAAGGCTGCTAATTTATGTCCAATTGGATTGAACCCTGTTGATTTTATAAAATTTTCCATATGAGTTTCTTTCCTATGAATCCCGAATTCAATTTTTCTTTTTTCTTCGTTTCTGACCAATTTAAGATCCAAAAAAGGTATTTGTTTATTTTCTTCTATTTCTTTGGTGAATTTGATGTTTGTACTCTGTAAATTTAACAGTTTTAGGGAATCTTCTACATGTTTTTCTTTAACAATACAAATTATATCATCTACATATCTGCTCCAAAATTTAAACATTGTGGGATGTGCTTTAGTGATTTTACATTAAAAATCGCTCATAAATAAATTTGCCAGGAAAGGTGATAATGGGTTTCCTATGAAAAAATATAGGAAATTCACATATCACCCTTGGGTACATAATAAATTTCAAAAGATATTTGAGAAGTTTAATATTAAATTAGCACCAAAAAATAACTACAGTTTAAATAAACTAATAAAAACCAACAGAAATGAAAAAACTGATAAAAATAAAAAGTCAGGAATATATCAAATTGAATGCATGGGTTGTGAAAAGATATATATAGGAAAAACAAAAAGAAACCTAAAAATTAGAACCAAAGAACACATAAGAAATATTAAAAATGGAGAAATTGAAAAATCTGCAGTTGCTGCTCGTTTGGTCTGAAAAACATGATATAAATTCAGACACTAAATTATTAAAACAGTTAGAAAATACAAAAGAACTGACTATTTGGGAAAAAATTTATATTCAGAAGAACAGAAACAGAGTTATGAATTTTGATATACTGATGGAGCGTGACCTTGTTTCGAGGTTCTTTGGCCAACCACAGGATGGAGCTGACATTGACATCCAGGTTGTGCAACATAATGCAACATAAATAAAACCAGTCTGGGAAAGCTGACTATAAAACAGAATTGTTTTGAAACATGTTCAAGAACAAATCAACATTAATATTGAGGTAAGATGTCCAGACTAAAAATAATATAATAATTTACATAACTCATTTTGAAACTGAAAATAACTCGTACACTAGATAAGAGAAAAATTTGCATTCAGATAGCTCAGTGGTAGAGAATTAGCATAGAAAGCCAAGGGTTTAAACCCCAGTCTGAGCGCATATTTTTCTTATTTGAAGAGAAAAATTATACGCTCAGACTGGGACTCGAACTCAGGACCTTAGGCTTTCTAGACCAATGCTCTACTGACTGAGCTATCTGGACAAGTTCCAATTTAAATGCACATTTTTCTCTTACATACACTGTCAATACATACATATTTTTCTCTTCGAATACAGGGCATATAAAAAGTCCGGTAACACTTTCAATATTTTATTACAAAACTACAAACACATGCCAGTTTAAAGTCAAACTCTCAGAGTTTCGAATACTACCGTATAGCTGCATAATTTACCAACAATTGGTGTTAGTTACAACAATGGAGAATACTGGCGCTGAGCAAGCTTTCTGTGTGTTACAATTTCATACAAACAAGAGTGCTACCGATGTGCAACGAAAATTCCAGACCAAGTATGGAAAAAAAAGCACCAAGTAGGAAGGTAATTTACCATTGGTATTGTAAATTTTAAACCACGGGTTGCTTGTGTTCGCAAAAGAGAAGTGGCCGTCCCAAGGTGAGTGAAGCGAACGTTGAGCGAGTCAGAGAAGCATTCGTAAGGAGCCCGAGGAAATCAGTCCATAGAGCATCCTGTGAGCTTCAACTTCCTTCAATGACTGTGTGGAGGATTTTTGCGTAAGAGTCTGGTTATGAAAGCATACACACTGCAGCTTCTGCATATGCTAAATGAGGATGACAAAAGCAAGCGCTACGAGTTTTCTTGCCAGCTACAACAATAACTTATTCAGCCGCTTAATTTTCAGCGACGAAGCGACATTCCATATGAGTGGGAAAATTAACAAGCATGACTGTCGTGTTTGAGGTACACAGAAATCTCACATAATCATTGAACATGAGCGTGATTTGCCAAAGATGAATTTTTTTGCGCGTTGTCACAATGAAAACTGTACGGACCTTTCTTCTTCATTGAGGCTACTGTGACTGGACATGTTGGAGCAATGGTTGGTGCCTCAACTTAGACAAGATCTCAATGACGATTTCATCTTTCAGCAAGATAGGGCTCCACCACATTTCCACAGTGCAGTTCATGCTTACCTGAATACGGAGATGTTTGATCGTTGGATAGGACGTGCTGGAGTAAGGGACAGATGTTTCATGACATGGCCACCAAGGTCATCCGATATGACTGCATGTGACTTTTTTCTATGGGGGTATCTAAAGGACCATGTGTTTGTACCGTCTTTGCACGTGATTTATAAATAAATAAATAAAGCCTGATATGTCCCTTTAGGGCAAAGGCCTCCCTGTACAGGGGTTAAGCTCTATTTGAGAGTGTCACCCAGTGAGCTACTCCGTGGTGAGAAGTTGACTTGGATGTAGCACTTGGTTTGCATACACTGTCTGTTCTGTGATTAGTTAATACACAGTTGGCTCTCCATCGTTCTCCAGCTTTTCCTGCATCTGGCGACTCTGGACCATTGCACCCCTGCTCGTTCTTTGAAGATGTCAGCCCATCGTCATCTTGGTCTTCCACGCTGTCTCTTGCCTGTGTACGGGTCGCACATGGTTGTTTTTATTGTCCACCTGTCGTCCTGTATTCTTGCGACATGGCCTCCCCACTTCCATTTTTTCCTGATGGCTTGTTGTGCAAGATCAGTTGTTGAGGATATCGCTTGAAGTGTTGTATTCGAGATTCTGTCCTTCAGAGTTATGCCTAAGATTTTCCTTTGGCATACTTGGAGTGTGTACTTCAGTTTGGCAGCCATATAACAGTGTTGGAAGAACACAGGTTTGTAGTGTTTCCATTTTGAGTTTCCGGTTGAGTGACTTGTCCAGCAGTATAAATAGAGGAACTAAAAACCAGAATTCAAGAAGCTGCCACCACAGTCACAGAGGATATGTTGATAAGGGTACGGGAAGAGTTTGATTATTGTTTGGACATCTGCTGAGTCACTCGTGGTTCACACATTGAATCTCTATAAGGTGTAAACAAAACTTTGAGAGTTTGACTGACGTGTGTAGTTTTTGTGTAATAAAATATTGAAAGTGTTACCAGACTTTTGATATGCCCTGTATAATTTGTCTTTCAGTGAGAAGTATTAAATTAATAATAAAAATATCAAAAGAAGCATATTTGAAGACAATTTTTTTGCCCAGACTGAGACACGAACCCAGCACATCTGACTTTCTGGGCCAATGCTGTACCGACTGAGCTACCAGGGTGAGTTCCAATCTAAATGCAAATTTTTCTCTTATATATGTTGTAAGTTTCCACACACCAAATGCTATGAAACAATTTGTTTCTATATTTAATTTTAGGAAGTGATATTTTGAGGTTATTTTAATTATATTATTTTTAGTCTGATCATCTTACCTCAACATTAATATTGAGGTAAGATGATCAGACTAAAAATAATATAATTTGTTTCTATCTTTGCAAATGGCGACCTCTTTATTAAGAAGACATTTATTTGGGAATATTTTATATTACATTATGAAGCGAGTACAACTTAATAAGTTATGTAGATAGGAAATACAACTTTTTTGATGTTTTTTATTATTCATTTCATACATCTCAATGATGGATAAATCATATTTGAAGAAGAAGAAGAAGAAGAAAAAACTTCAAATATGATTTATCCATCATTGAGATGTATGAAATGAATAATAAAAACACCAATTGAAGCCCTACTGGCTTTATAAAGTAGTGTTTAAATACCCAATAAATGTCTTCTTAAAAAAGAAGATGCCATTTGCGTGATCGAGCAACTGTTCTTAGCACATTTGTAAGTAAAGTAAAGTAAAGTGATCCCACAACAGGCCCGGAGGCCCTTGGGGTGGTAGGAGGTTAAGGCTCCCACTTTTTTCTAGACAATCGGCACTTTATGTCAGCCGGGTTGTCAGCCCTGCGTGACGGCCGCCTTTACCCCAGAACAAGCGTCTGGTACTCATTTCAGTTAGAGGCTGAGTCGGCCCCAGGGCCATAGTGCCGCCAGAGGGTTTGGGTCAGTTTAAAAATCCTGACCCCAACGGGACTTGAACCCTCGACCCTCCGGCTTGTAGCTCAGTGCCCTAACCACTACGCTATGGCGTGCCCCCTCTTAGCACATTTGACACTTGGGAATTAACAATGTACATAAGAGAAAAATTTGCACTTAAGAGTGGAGTGCTCAGGTAGTTCAGTTGCATAGAAAACAAAGGTCCTGGGTTTAAACCCCAGACTGAGCGTATATTTTTCTTATATTTATATATTTTTCTTCAAATATAGCTCACAGTGTTACTTCCCACTTTAATTTTGATTAAACTGAAGATGGAACAATGTCTGAATTGCCAATTTTTGCTAGCTAGTTTCTATCACTCAATATATTAGTGACAAGATTGTGCCCCTCTAGATTCCTGTGATTAGTCCAAAGGTTCATTAATTTCACTGCACAGCCAATTGTGCACAAGTTATTGTATATCAGTATTTTTTCTTACCTCTCGTGGTGAAATTTCTTCATTATCCTCTTCACTAGGTAAATATAATTTCCTTGCTCTATTCCTTGTTCTCCCCTTCTCTGCACTTAATGACTCTAAATTAACAAATAAAATTATTAACATACTTTCAAATACAAAATAGTGTGATATACTGCTAAAATGACCATCTTTCAATTTCAAGGGCAGCGAGAAGGCTGAAATATCTCATTATAAGGCATTCAGATTCAGATTGTGAATCATATGTTCGAGGGTCAGTCAAAAAGTATCATCATCATAGTCCATTCATGAATTTTAGGCCATTTGTTGACCTGTTTCGGCATCAATAAAAACACCACCCAAAAGTAAAAACACCACCCAAAAGTCTTTTGAGTTGATGTCCTGGTCTTCTTCTTCCTGCAGATCAATAGCTTAACATTTAAAATAATATATTTAAATTAATATTGGGAAGTAAACATTATGAGGTTATATCATTAATAGTGAGTGGAGAACATATTTTAATCGACTCACCTCATACATTTTCAAACTTCTTTGATACCGACAGTTTCAGACAATATCATGTCCTTCTTCAGTCATGGCTTCCACTGATGAAATTCCGTGATTGTTGATTCTTTAGTGACATCACCTCTTGTGCTGCCATCTTTCGTTGGGATTATAAACTTTGTAATTAAATTTTTATCCCACCGGAATATCGAAATTCATAGATCGATATTTATTCTTCTGAATGAATATAATTTCCCAAATTGTCAATTCCAACGGTTTATCCAAATTGTTTCAAAAGTTTCGCTTCCTTTTCAATTTTATGATGTTCTAGTAAACTATGTGCAGCAATTGCTGATTTTTCAATTTCACAATTTTTAATATTTCTAAAATGTTCTTTAGTGTGCGTTTCTAAATTCCTTTTTGTTTTTCCTATGTATACTTTGCTACAATCATTACAATTAATTTGATAAATTCCAGATTTCTTACTGTCTGGGATGTTGATTTTTTTATTGGTATTTAAAAGTTTTTCCAGACTAAATTTATTAATTGGTGCCAAAGTAATGTTGTATTTACTACCTTAATGTTGTATTTGTCAAATATTTTTTGAAATTTCCCATGTACTATTGGATAGTAAGTAATTTTCTTGAAATTCTTCTTTTCTTTACTAACAATTTGTAGGGTAGAGCATCCTTTACTTACTTCTTTTTACTTTTTAGGGCCTCTCCACTTTTCAGCAGTTACCCTGTATTCCCATTCGCCATTCTTGCCGATCACGCCATTCATCCTCCTCCAGACCTTGGTCGTTCATCAATCTATGGATCTCTCCTCTCCAAGTTGTTTCTTGGCCTGCCCTGCTTCCTTCTACCAGAAGGTGACCATTCCAAAAGAGTTTTTGGGCCACCTATCATCCTCCATTCTCCTGACATGACCATACCACTGAAGAGCTCGTCTTTCTGGATCCTTTCCACCAATGTCTCCTCCATATCCATCATCTGCCTCACTTCTTCATTTCTTCTTCTTTCCAACCTGGGCACCCTAGCACTGCGTCTTATTCCATCTATCTCCACTGCCAAGATCTTAGTTTTTTGTCCCTCTACCAAAGTCCATCCCTCAGCACCATAAGTCATTATGCTTTCCACATCAGACTTCAAAATCCTCTTCTTCGTGTGGTTTGACATGGTCCTATTCCAGTACTCCATTCAACATTTTTATGGCTCTTCGTGCTTGTACTAACCTGCTATCTACTTCAGCTTTACAACTCCCTGATTCATCAATAAGTGATCCCAAATATTTAAATTTTTCAACAGCTCTAATAATTCCTTGGGATAGGGATTATATCTCGTCCACTTCCTCCTAGTACAAGATATTCAGTTTTTTCCATGTTTACTCTTAATCCTCCTATTTCAAAAGCATTTAGAAGTTTTCTCATCATGTATTTCACATCCTCACGACTCTGAGCTATCAACACTTGATCGTCTGCAAATAATAAGGAATGTATTGTGCCACCTTGGACTGGTACTCCCATGCCTCCACAATATCGATTCCACTGCTCCAATATATGCTGGATGTATATTTTGAACAGAGTAGGGGACATACTACAGCCCTTGTCGCAGGCCTTTAGTAGTTCTGAATGGAGAGGATATCATCTTACCCCACTTTAACCCGAAGCCTGACCACTGCTGGTACAACTGTCGGACAAGTGAAATCGTTGGTAAATCGATACCAACATCAACCATTGCATCCCAAAGTTGGTTGATTGGCACTGAGTCATAGGCCTTTTCTAAATCAACAAATATCAAATGAATTTCCTGGCCCTTAGCATGTGATTTTTCTGTTATCTGTCTCAGACTAAAAATGTGATCCATGCATGATTTCCCTCTGGTAAATCCTGCTTGGTCTTCCAAACATTCTTTCTTCGATAGTGTGTTCAAGTCTGTTTGTGACGATGCTGCTAAAAATTCTACTCACGGATGACATCACACTGATTCCTCTGTAATTTCCAGGGTCTTTAAGATTTCCCTTTTTATGAATAGATGTTATATATGACATACACCAATCCTTTGGTATTTCATCACCCTCCAAAATCTGATTAAACATTTTACAGATAAGTCTTTTTAATAAGGGGGGTCCATATTTCCATAATTCTGTCATTATTCCACTGGGTCCACTGGCTTTATCATTCTTTGCTTTTTTCAGTGCCTGATTTTATTTCTTCCTCTAAAATAGGTTCCATACGTGACGATATATTATCCATATACTCCAAATTTTCACATTTTTGTCCCTTCCTTTTCTCAACAAGCAGATTTTTAAAGTGCTTCTCCCATTGTTCCATATTCACAAGATTTAAGGCTGGTGATGGATTATTAACTGCCCTCATCCTCCTTATAACTCTTCATGCCTCTGCAGATCTTCTGTATCCTAATGAATGATCGATTTCAGCACATACTTTTTCCCATGATTCTTCTTTACATTTTATTATAACCATCTTTACCTTTCTCTTGCATTCTCTATACTTCTGTAGGTCTTCTTCACTCTTAGAGCTCAACCACTTATAGTACAATTTCTTTTTTTCATTAATAATTTCCAATGCTTCCATAGTCATCCATTCTGTCCTTCCTCCACTTTTCCTCTCCCTTCCCAACACTTGCTCAGCTACTCCATTAACACAATGTTTTAAAAAATCATACAGGCCTTCAGCATTCAAATCCTCCTCTACTACTTTCAGTCTATTGTTCAGCCTTTCCTGATATAGATAGCGTACACTATCTTCCTGTAATAGATGCACCAAATATCTGGGGTCATCTATAATAGTCATTTCTTTATTTTTCTGAGTTTTAGTTGTTTTTTAATTTAGTTTTCATTGGGAACGCAATTTTTGATACAACCAATATGATGATCCGATCCACATTCTATCTTCCTCCGTACTCTAACATCTTGTACTTTAATCAATCGTTGCTGTCTTACTATTACGTAGTCTATAATAGACTTCAAATTCCTGGAGTGGTTTACCCAGGTATATTTATGTATATCCTTGTGTTTAAACTTTGTATTCACGATAACACATTCCTGCTCCTTACAGAATTCAATCAACCTCCTGTCATTATCTTTTCTGTATCTTCTCCCCAGGCTCCAACAATGTTACTATTAATTTTTTCTACCGACACGTCCATTAAAATCTTCCATTAGCAGGAGCTCATGTCCATTCACACAATCATCAATTACTTCTCTCAAATCTTCATAAAAAGCCCTTTTCTCATCAACTGAAGCATCATTGTTGGGGGCATATACCCCTATTACTTCCACAGTAGTTTCATGAATACGTATAGTCATCTTAATTATCCTGTCACTTATTTCTTTCCAATTAACTATTCCAGATTTCCATTTCCTCTTTATGAGGATAGCCACTCCTGATTTTGGCACTCCACTCCAGAAATGTATATAATCCCCAACCACTTCTTGTCCTTGTCCTTTCTTTTTGTCTCATTTAAAACTACTATATATCCATATCCAGAGTATCTAGTTCTTTAACTATTTCAACTAGTTTTCCACTTATTCCTTGTATATTCCAAGTTCCACATACCAAAGTCCATTTACGTAGCCAAAGTTGATGCCTATTAATCCGTCCGGCTAATTTCTTGGGAAACGTAGCAAGCTTTGTTTTATAGGATTGGGGTGCTAGCCCTCTGCCTAACCCCCAACCTGGAGGACCAGGTAATTTGTAATCGAGGATGTCTTCCCCATAGCCTTTGGAGGACCAACTCCCATCCTGCAAGGCAGCAGCTCCCTATCCTGAGGTAATCTCTTCTGCCTTCTTCGCCGTTGAGATTCCAAACTCTTCATCCGCCTAAGAAGCCATTGGATATCCTCTTCTGGAGTGCTTCTTCGTCTGACCTCTCTCCTTTGACCTGTCCAGCATGGGAAACCCTATCAGTAGCTACGCTACTGCTGGCATAGCTCTCAGGGTCATCGAGGTACTCAAACCCCACCACCAACTATAAGGTCTTGCACTCCCTAGGTGGGGTAGAGCATTCTTTAAGTTGTTTTATCTTTCTGAATTTCTTTAATTTGTTAGATATTATATTCTTATTAAAACCATTTAATCTGGCTATATTTAGGATATTCTCGTATTCTTTCTTAAATTTTCTCCTTTTAATGGGACCTTTATCAATCTACATAAGAGGCTATTAAATATTGCATGTTTATGTGCCAGAGGATTGAAACCCGTTGATTTAATATAATTATCAGTATGTGTACCCTTCCTATATACATCAAATTCAATTTTTTGAGTTTTTTCATTCCTAATTATGTATAAATCCAGAAACGGAATTAAAAGTAATAGCTTCCTAAGTCAATGGGTGGCAGCACTGCATTCTCTTACAAAATGGCTGACACTGACATACATATTAGACACCAATCTGTGATCAAATTCTTGAATTTGAATTACGCATTCATGAAAGGTTGAAAAATGTATACAGAGATTTAACAGTGGATGTTAGTACTGTTAGACAATGGGTTCATCACCGTAACAAAGCTGAAGGACAAACACAATTGGCTGTAGCAAAGTGGAAAGGAAGGCCAGCGACATCAGTGACTCCATGTAACATTAAGCAAGTCGATGAGATGATTCATGAAGACCACCGGGAACAACAGAATAATTGTATTTCATTCTCGCCATCAGTATATGTAGTATGATGATCATTCAACAAATGGGGTGCTCAAAAGTTTGTTCATGGTAGGTACCACAAATGTTAACCGACCAGAATAAAGAGACGACAAAAACAAAAACCTCTGAACCATCCACCTTATAGCCCTGACCAAGCACCACCACACTTCCATCTGTTCGGGCCACTAAAGGAAGTTCATCATGGAATTCATTTTCAGGATGAGGAGGCTGTTAAAACATCTGTGCGTTAATTGCTTAGGAAGCAAGACCATGCTTTTTACCACACTGGAATACATGCCCTTGTTAAAAGGTGGACAAAAACAGTGGAAAAAGATGGAGATTATATTGAAAAGTGACAAATTAATCATCTCTTTCTTACAGTTATTTTAAATCTTTACTTTACAGCCTTATGGGCATCTGAATTTTGTGGTTTTCATGGTATGTAAAGTGTGTTTAAATATCTTCACAATTAAAGAAGAAGAAAAAAAAAAAAGGAGGCATTACTTTTTGACTGACCCTCATACAAACTGTAAGCAATCTCTTCAGACAGTTTTTTTGGAAGGGCCGCTGTCACAACTGTTCTGATGGCGGTCACACCTGGAAATTTCTAGACATCTTCACCGATTATCCGATTATATAAGACTGGACTGAGATCACAATGGCAGTTGTTAATTGAAACACAATGAACATATTCTAATCTCCAAGATAGAAAGTTTTGCAAATTAGAACTACTATGAGTGTGAACAATTGAACTATAAGATAACTGTGTTCGTAAGAAGTTGAACATATTATCTTTGATTCCCCTTTGTTCTGAAATCACCTATCTTCTAAATAACACTGCCTGTGTAAGTGAACCACCCATTACGAAAGTGCTTTCGACAGAAGAGAACTACAAACTTTTTAATGTCTTTATAAATAAGGTTCATAAAAAAGTTTTAGATAAAATTATATAATGCATCAGAACTTTTGAAACAAATAAATTTCATATTTAATTTTAGGAAGTTATATTTTGAGGTTATTTTTATTATATCATTTTTAGTCTGATCATCTTACCTCAATATTAATGTTGATTTGTTCTTGAACATTAATAAGATGATCAGACTAAAAATAATATAAATAAATTTCAGATAATAAATAATAAACCCTCCATCGTCAGCTAAAATCCAATTCTCAGTTTTATGAGGTGAGGTGTACAAATGACTGATAATATTATGTAAAAAGTTTTGAAATGAGGGAGCTGCAAAAATATTTACCGATTCATTTATATAAATTATTAGAACATCTTTACAGTTTCATAGCAGATATCAGTTAATATGAACTACTGGTAGAATGAAATCAGATGTAACGTACCTGTAACGTTAGAGGCTTGTTTCTTCATTGTCCTGAAACAAAAATTCAAATTATAATTGTGTTTATCCAAACACAACAACATTCAATGTTTTTATTATTCATTTCATACATCTCAATGATGGACAAATTATATCTGAAGAAAAAAATTATATGCTCAGACTGGGTTTGAACCCAGAACACTCTAGGCAAATGCTCTACCAAGTGAGCTATATGAGAAACTCCAATCTAAACGCAATTTTTTTCTTATATATGCTGTTAATTCCGCACACCAAATGCTATAATGTAATGTAAAATTCCCAATTAAATGCCTTCTTAATAAAGAAGCCACCATTTGCAAGATAGAAGCAATGGCTTCACAGCATTTTTATTATGAATTTAACACTTCTCACTGAAGGATAAACTAAATTTGAAGAGAAAATTTTTCAGCCAGACTGAGACTCAAACCTGGGACCTTTGGCTTTCCTTACCAATGCTCTACCAACTGAGCTACCGGGGCGAGTTCAAATCTAGACACAAATTTTTCTCTTATATACGTTGTATATAATTTATCCTTCAGTAAGAAGTGTTAAATTAATAATAAAAACATGAATAGAAGCTCTGCTGACTTTTAAAGGTAGCGTTTAAATTCCCTATAAATGTCTTCTTAACTAAGAAGCTGCCATTTGCATAGACGGAAGCCAAGGCTTCTAACATTTGATGTGCGGGAATTACAATGTATATAAGAGAAAAGTTTGCATCTAGATTGAAACTCGCCCCAGCAGCTCAGCTGATTGAGCATTGGTATGGAAACCAAAGGTCCCGGGTTCGAGTTTCGGTCTAGGCGAAAATTTTTCTCTTCAAATTTAATTTATCCTTCAGTGAGAAGTGATAAATTAATAATAAAAAAACATCAATAATGAAAAATGTCTAATAATACAATAAAATTAAATGACTCATTAATTTACGAATTCAGAACCTCAAAGTTATTTCCCATATTTAACTATAGATAATGAAAGAATGTATATACAATGTTGCTGATGGGATCAGGTATTAAATTTATCTGTATCAGAGAGTCTAGTTAAGCGGTGTGATACATAATAAGGTAAAGATGTGTGTAATATTTTATAGAGGAGAGATAGGGAATGGATGGTTCTACGATCTTGTAAATGAAGCCATGACAATTGTTCCAGGGATGGTAAGATAATAAAATATGAGATAAAATAAGTGACTCATTCATTCATTAATTAAAAGATTAACATTTTTAAAATTAAAAATGTAATGTATTATTATAAACTATATAAACATTTAAGAAATATAAACTGATTAAACCACTAAAGTAATAAGAAAGCAATAGATTAGAATCTTACTTTTTCTCTGAACTCTTTATTAGACATGGATGTACATTTTCATCCATAACTTTTCTTCTGTCTCTACGAGTTCTTGTGTAATGGTCGTCTGTAAGCAAGTCATCATCCTCGCCACGTGACAAGCATTTTCTATGATGATCTTCAATCTGTGAAAGCTGAAATATTTAACAAAACTTCAATAAGAACACTGGAACTCTGCAAAACAAATCAGACCTCATATTCAGTCTACTAATTATACTGGTTCCAAAATCCACGTGGTTTCATCTTCAGTAATATTTTGATTAATTTTAATATTCAAAGGAAATAACACTATGAGGTTTCTTTAATTATTATGAGTTAGTTATTTTGACTCACCTCATTTTTTTTAAAATTTTGCAGACTATAGTTTCATCGCATATATGGAATAAGATAAAATAAGTTAAAATATTAAATTAATATTAAGAAGCTAAAGCTGTTACTATGATTGAAATAAGTATATTAAAGTACACAACTAAATTATTGTAATCAAATGGTAAAGAGAAAAATTTATGCCTGAACCGGGAATCGAACCCCGAACCTTCAGCTTTCCGTGCTGATGCTTTTAACCATTGAGCTAATCCAGGCTTCCTTCCCATCCAAGCATGCTGGGAAGGAAGCTTGGTTAAGAGCATCAGCACAGAAAGCTGAAGGTTCGGGGTTCGATTCCAGGTTCAGACATAAATTTTTCTCTTTACCATTTGATTACAATAATTTAGTTGTGTACTTTAATATACTTATTTCAATCATAGTAACAGCTTTAGCTTCTTAAAATCCTATATCTATGTGGAGTCTCTTCATGTCTTCTTCAGGTAGAAGTGTATTTGTGAATGATGATTCATAGCATTTGAATGTGGGACCAAGACAGTAAGGTAAAGGAAGAATTTATGCTTGTATGGGAAGGAAGCCTGGATTAGCTCAATGGTTAAGAGCATCAGCACGGAAAGCTGAAGGTTCAGGGTTCAGGCATAAAAAATTTTTCTCTTTACCATTTGATTAAGTTAAAATATACCTTCTTAGGTAAGATCCGTCATCCTCAACTTATAAAATATGTATTCTTTATGTCTGTAAGCCTTTCAGAACATCCGTTCCATCTTCAGCAGGTTCTTCTTCGCTACAATATCTAGTATGATATTTGATGCTGCTGGTCACGACAACACCACATTAGGATATACTAGATATTGTAGTGAAGAAGAACCTGCTGAAGATGGAACGGATGTTCTGAAAGGCTTACAGGCATAAAGAATACATATTTTATAAGTTGAGGACGAAGGTATATTTTAACTTATTTTATCTTATGACTCTCCACCTCAACGGGTTTTAACAATGAATTTTATTAGTATTGAATCTATGGAATATCTGAAAAATATGAGGTGAGTCAAAATAACTAATTCATAATTTTGACTGATGTTGTCATGTCATTCAGAACTGCTTCTTACTACTAAGAACATCAATAAAAATATTACCGAAGATGAAACCACATAGGTTTTGAAACCAAATAATTAGAAGACTGGATATGAGGCGAGTATAAAGAATTTTAATTTAAATTAAACCTCATGGTAATTTTTCCTATAAAAGTTCAAATTAAAATAAGTAATCATAAATGGCTTTTCAATGATATTCAGTCTTGGTGGTCTAGAGATGGATACTTGATCCTGGTGGATAATGGGTTCAAACCTGATTGGGGCTGATGGTTTTTTTTTTAGGATGGAAAAATCCAAGGGATAATTCCTCTGGGAGGGACTTTACGCTATTGGTCCAGAGTCAGGGCTCATAAAACAACCTCAAATCCAAATTACAGGCTATGGATGGCAACTACAAGGTTCCCAAGCTGAGCAAAACATTTCTTCCACTTACTTGTGTTTTACACTCTTTTAACTTTATTATCTAACCTCTCTTGGTTAACTCTTGTTTTTTCGACCCCAACGCTATTAGGGCATCTGAGGGCTAGGGAGTCTTTCCTTTCTTCCATTTCTTCTTTCCTTTATTTTCTTTTCTTCTCCAGAAAAGCCTGACCAGAGACTATAAGATGGCAGCCCCATCACTGGTCTTGTATTCCTTTGGCCAGTAACCAATCGAAGGGACTATTATTTTGCTTTCAAGTCTTATACGGGAATTTCCCGGAAATCTCTGGGCCGTCCTATGAAATGCTGGAGGGAAAATTTTCTATAGGATCATAGCAGGCCTTGACCTAATACTTGGAAGGAAGAAGAAGAATAAAATTGAATTGGGCTTTCCCATCCAAGTAATACCTTAGATGGCTACTAGATGTCTCTTAGAGGCAATAAGCTAACCACTTGTCATCTTGCTGACATCTGTAGAGAAATAAAAACTCAACCCCAGAACAGACCAAGAAATCACTTGACTTATCACCAGCTACTGGCCTCACATCCAAATGTATTAATCGCAGCGATGGACAATCATCCAATCATTATAGGATTGAGTCTTTATTGAGCTCTAGTTGAGATTTGTTTTGATCTCCACATGGGTGACAATTGAGAGAATACAGCCTTTGAGCTTCTAATTCTAGCTATATCTTCCTCTGAACCTTCATTTTTATACAGTAAAACTTGTTCAAAGCAGAATCGCAGGAACCAATTTCCCCCCCCCCACATTAGACAACGTTCCACATTATAAAAAAAAAACAAAAAATATCAACCAATCTTAGATTATAGAACACCGTATGCCTTTTTATGTACCTTGGATTAATTGTAGTTCCGCTGCCGTTGGAAAGTGAAGTATAGTATGAATGAGAAACTTCAATAGTAACGCGCAAAAAAAAAAAAGTTCCATTTCATCAGTGTTAAAAGTATCTCTTCAGAGCGTACCCTGAAATTAAAGTATGCAGTTTCGGTTGACGTTCACTAACTATACTTTTGTCCACATCTTTTTGATTCCCCGTAAATTTCATGCCACACTACATTGTGTCGTCTTTTAAAACTGTCCACAACCAACCTGAAGATGCCTTGAAATTGTTATTTCCTAGGGATATAGCAACAGCTAGAGCTTGACTTTGGAGCATCGGTCCGGAAATTTGGAGATTTTTTGATCAAGGACTTCAAAAACACACCTAGTTGATTTTCTTCTATTTCCCCCCTCTTCATTTGACCATTTCCTTGCATCCATTCATTATTTTTTCTTTGTGTTTTAAAATCTCACAAACGCGGGTTTTTCCACATTTAATTTTAGTCATTCTGTCTTGTAATGAGAGTTTGTTTTTCTTTATTTTCATCAATCACTTTTACTTTCTTTTTTGTTTACTGACAATGTTACCACATGATTTAGCCATTTTTATTCCATAAATTCAGAATGCGACCTGTGAAATATATGTACACAATCAGTCTCACAGCTTAAACTAATTTAAGATATTACAAGTGCATCTGTTTAGTGGTAAGAACAGGTCACAACTCCAAATATTTGTTAAACGAACCTGTATTTCGCAAAACGGGTAAGCAGTGAGGCCGAAAGAAAATTTCAGATACAGGTAGAAACTCTACTTCACCCAGCGTGGGCAGCAGGAAACATAAAGAATGGAAAAATCGGCTATAGCAGCACATAGTTTATTAGAGAATCATAGAATTGAAAAACAAGCAAAACTTTTGAAACATCTATCTAAACATTTGGATTTAACAGTTTGGGAAAAGATATATTAAAAAAACCATACTAGAACCATGAACTTCGATATTCTGGACGATCCAAGCTTGATTAAAAAGTTCTTAAAAATACAGCAGATGGCAGTTTAGAAAATGACTCCTGCAAAAGAGCATCAGATGGCAGTTTAGAAAATGACTCCTGCAAAAGAGCATCAGATGGCAGTTTGGATAATTACCGACAAAAGAAAAAATTGAGTCGTGAAAACAGCTGATGATGGTGATGATGGTCGCCGATACTGCAGTGCTGTGTTAAAAAAACATAGAAGTATGAGGTAAGAAGAAATCACGATTCATTTGATTCTTATCAATACAACTTCAATACGGTCTGAGCGTATAATTTTTCTCTTCAAATATGATTTATCCATCATTGAGATGTATGAAATTAATAACAAAAACATCGAAAAAACCCATACTGGCATTTATAATGTAATGTAAAATTCCCAAATATGTCTCCTTAATAAAGGAGCCGCCATTTGCAAAAGATAGAAGCAAAGGCTTCATAGCATTTGGTGGGCGGGAATTACAAAGCATATAGAGAAAAATTTGCGGTTAGATCGGTACTTGCTCAGGTAGCTCAGATGGTAGAGCACTTGGTCTAGAGAACCAAGGGTCCCGGGTTCAAGTCCCGGTCTGAACATATAATTTTTCTCTTCAAATATGATTTATCCATGATGTTTTTATTATTAATTTAACATTTCTCAATGAAAGATAAATTAAATTTGAAGAGAAAAATTTTCGCCTAGACCGGGACTCGAACCCGGGACCCTTGGCTTTCCGGGCCAAGTGCTCTACCAACTGAGCTATCGAGGCGAGTTACGATCTAGAGTTGCCATCTAGATCGTAACTCGCCTCGATAGCTCAGTTGGTAGAGCACTTGGCCCGGAAAGCCAAGGGTCCCGGGTTCGAGTCCCGGTCTAGGCGAAAATTTTTCTCTTCAAATTTAAAATATGATTTATCCATCATTGAGATGTATGAAATTAATAATAGAAACATCGAAAAAAGCCGTACTGGCATTTATAATGTAATGTAAAATTCCCAAATATGTCTAAAAGATAGAAGCAAAGGCTTCATAGCATTTGGTGGGCGGGAATTACAAAGCATATAGAGAAAAATTTGCGGTTAGATCGGTACTTGCTCAGGTAGCTCAGATGGTAGAGCACTTGGTCTAGAGAACCAAGGGTCCCGGGTTCAAGTCCCGGTCTGAGCGTATAATTTTTCTCTTCAAATACAACTTCATATGTTAAAAATTCCCAAATTTATTATATTAAAGTCAAACTATAAAGTTCACTATAGAAATAGAAATGAATAGAGAAATACCATTTTTATATCTTAATGTAAGAAGGAATGAAGAAAATGAGATAGAATTTGGAATGTACAGAAAGAAGACACATATAGATAACTATATAAAAGCTTCAGGTTTCAATCACATAGCTCACAAAGAAGCAGTTTGACACACAGATTAGTGAACACAAAGAAAATTACAAAAAAAAAAAACACAATCAACGTGGCTACAAAGAATGAATTTGAAGAAAGAATGATACATAAGAAAATAAACAAGTTCAAAAGATAACAATTTATTAATCAAGGCACTCTTCTAAAAGAAAAAGAAGAAAATGTATAATTCAAGAATTCACATATCATCCATTGAAGCACCATAAGTTTGAAAAAAAAAATTAAACATAAGATTGGCATCGAAAATTAACTATAGCATCATTAGATTAATTAGATCTAAGAAAAATGAGAAAATAGAAGGAAACAAATCAGGAGTTTATCATATTAAATGCAAAGAATATGAAAAAGTCTACATAGGAAAAAATAAGAGAAATTTTAAAACCAGAATGAAAGAACAATGTCAAGAAAGGGGAAGTAAAAAAAATCTACAGTGGCTGCCCATGCATGGTCGGAAAAACATCTTATCGAAAGGAAGGCTAAATTATTAAAACAAACAGAAAACCCCAAAATTTGGGAGGAAACTACATTTAAAAAAAAAAAAAAGAGAGAAATTAATAAACTTTGAAATTCCCAGGGAAAAGACTTGATTTTTCTAGGTTTTTAAGTCTACCAACAGAGGGATACAGAGGCAGCTCTTCAAGATGACAAAACAATGGTTACGAAATTACTGAAGTGTAAAGTTCCGAAACTAGTTTAAAATAAAAGAAGAATATGAGGTGAGTGATAAAAAGGTACCTAAATAAATATACCTCATAGTGTGAATTCCTAAAAAAGTAAAGCACAAAAAGTGATTTCGTTCCATTGCAATCTCTTATCATTTTCAGAGCTACATAGATTCATTTGGTGAGATTACCGAATGAGATATGAGAGACGAGCAGTTGCCAGGCGCTAGGGTTGCAACTTAAAATGAAGACTCTGTATAAACTGTGCAGCAATATACTTATTAGTAAGGGGCGGATTTCTATGACCCAAAGAATGGAAAATATACATGCATTTATGACCTAAAAAAGGTTTAAATATTACCTAAAAAGACAAAAAATATGACCTTATAATTGAATGAATTTTTACCCATACTGTATTAAAATAACACCATCAGTACTAAAAATCTTCTCCCCAAACACTCGAACAAAATTCCTTAATTTTACACTCTCAGAATACATATTTTTAGGCATGGTGAAATCAAACTAAAGCTGAGGTCTTAATAGGAATGTACAGGAACATTTCAGAGGGCTGGTGGAGGTGGTAAAGTGGAGGGAACAAAGCAGAAAACCTGACACCAAACAATTAGGGTGGTAAGTTCACAGGGCTGATGGAGGTGGTAAAGTGGAGGGAACAAAGCAGAAAACCTGACACCAAACAATTAGGGTGGTAAGGGTGAGATACAAATATTCAAGGGTGTATTCTATTGTCCAGTGCAAACGTTTGCTACTTGTTAACAGAAACCTTCGAAACAAGTGTACTGTGAAACTGACGATTTTTATACAGATACAATGTTGGTTATTTCCAAATGCCTGATGACTAGGCTATTAAAAAAACCCAAAATATGACTTTATCATAGAAATAAGCAGAAGTATGACCAAAGATCTGAAAAAGTGAGAAATATGACTTTTAAGACCCAATAAAAACCATTTAATCTTAGTAATAAGGCATATATAAATGTTTTTACTTACTTTAAGCTTAGAATATAGGCTTTGGTAAAAATATGACATGTCATAGGAATTCGCTCCTTACTTATTAGCAACAAATTATTTGTGAGGAATTCTGTGAAATAAATAAAGTGGATTTGGAAATTTTGTGTTGACATCTGAATCTAACACTACAGCCAGGCCTGACAATATTTATTTATGTAAATCCTATCTATATTCGGGGTTTTAAAGCTGCTGTCATCTTCCCGTGCCAAACCTCCAAAGCCTACAATCTTGGGCATCTTCAATGCTTAGCCCTCTTGCTTGCATTACTATCTCTATGCTTTCCTTCCATGTTAACTTTGGTCTCTTTCTTTTCTTCTTTCTGCTCGGTTCCCATTGATATAGTAGTTTCGGTCATTGCTCATCTTAAAATATGCCCTAACCATTTTATTTTCTTCTCCTCAAATTCTTTCAATTATGTTTTCTTCTGCTTTCATTATGTATCTAATTTCCTTATTTGTGACATGTTCTAATTTTGACTTTCTGGCACTTCTGCATAAATAACCATTTCTAGAACTATTAGTCTATTCTTGTAGTACTTACTGATTGTCCATACCTCACTTCCATACACTGCAATAGATTCAACCAATGTCTTACCAATATATTTTCTTTTGTGTCTTTCCAAATATGCTTATCACAACATATGGAATTTAACGATGATATTATTTTGCTACTCGATTCAATTGTATGCATTAGGTTCTCCTAGCCTATACCTTCAATGTTATCCATACTTATTCCCAAATGTTTAGTTTAACTTGCTTTATTTGAATTCCTTCTTTCAATATTAAATTTTCTCTTTCTATTTATTGCATATATTGTTTTTTTTGTAAATTTACTGTGAGACAACATGATTTAGATGTTTTTTTTTCAATCTTCTTATCATGAATTCCATATGAAATTTGTCTTGCACTAAAACCAGTTTAACATCAGCAAATTGTAATGTCAGCAAAAATCTGTTGTCTATTGGGATATTTATGTAAATAATAAGATAAATTACTCACTTTGTTTCTGGCGTCAGCAAGTTGTTTCTCTCTCTTATCAAGAGCATTTTGCAATTTGTATATTTTTGCCTGAAATAAACAAAATACAGCTTAACTTTAGTTTCTTAATTCGTAAAATATTACTTCTAAAACATTTTTGGTGTTTTAATATTATATCTGTCACATTAACGGTCAAATTAATAATTAACAGAAAAATTAATGTCTAAACTGGGATTTGAACCCAGTATCTCTGGAATTCCTTTCCTGTGCTCTATCCATTAGGCTATGTACCCTCCTGATTTAGACACTGACTTTGCTCTTACTTTATACATAATCCTGTGTGCATGGAGTTGAGAACGCACTTCCTAGCAGCTTCTTATTCAACACGACTTTTGGTGGGATTTTAACATTATCTATAAGGCTAGCACAGCTTCATTTTCTATTAATAAATTGAGCTAGATTTAACAGCTCATCTCTTAATTATAGATTTCTTGAAGACTAATTTTGATACATCTATGTACCATTCTCAATTCCATATAAGTTCTCAAATCTAACCTAATTTATTAATTAAAATAAATCTCATAGTGTTACTTCCTTAAATATTATGGTCCATTTTCGATATTTTCTTTTCCAATTTAGACATTTTTCCTCTTCATATATATTAATTTGTCCTTTAATGTAAGTGACGAGTTTAATATTAAAGCACTGAAAATCTGAGCTTTACTTGCAAAAAAAGTTATGTTAAAAAGAACATAAGATTGAGGATTCTAGAACACTGTTTCTTGTTTATAAATTAATTATGGGAAACAATATGAGGTTTTCAAGTTAATAATTAATAAAAACTGAGTCGTAATCTCACCTCATATTTCATGTTCTTTAAACATAGAACCTCAGTTTCTGGAGGCATCCCTCCCATCTTCAGCCATATCCACGACTGGTTTACAGCTTCATCTTCAAAGCTGCCATCTGGTGTTGATTTGATCTCAAAGTTTATGAAATCAACACCAGATGGCAGCTTTCAAAATGAAGATGTAAACCAGGTTTCAACAGTCGTTGAAATGGCTGAATATGGGAGGGATGCCTCCAGAAACCATGGTTCTATACTTGAAGAACACGAAATATGAGGTGAGATAAGACCCATTTTCCCATTAATTGGATACTTACCAATAGTAAGGTGCAAAATGCCAAATTTATAAACAGAAAGTTATTAACGAAAAATTGTCTCTAACAATTTATATTTATTTTTGGGATTTAATCAAAGGTATGAACTACAACTTTTAACCAACCTTTGCAGTAGAATTATAATAGCATAATAACACATAAAAAATAGAACAAAAATTATTTATTATGAAAGGTGCAAAGTCCTACAAACATTTCAAAGGTGTTATGTTCCATTCATTATTCTCAGATCTGCAAATAGTATTCTTTATAATAAAAATTCATTCTGTGCAAACTGTACTGTTTAATAGTGATCACAAATAAGCAATTTCACTGTTTACAACGCCTAAAGAAAACAGAGGGAAATGGCACACTGCACCAATGTTGTGAAACACTACTGCCGTCTTTTGGTGATTTTAATCCTCTGCATGTCATGGGTAAAATATTTTGCATTAGAGATTTAAATTGTAATCGCCGATGTGATCGGCTTTGCAAGTAGTTTAAATATATTGTCTGGCAGGTAATAGACAGAAGCATCTGAGCCGATCTAATCAGCTCATGGCACCTAATGATCATGAGGCCGCAAGACGTGAGTTTAACGTAGCATTGCAGCCGTCGACTGTGGGGAAGTGGAGAAAACGACTGCTGGAAACGGGTAGGATGCAGAAAATCAAACCTTCTGGATGGCCTTGCATTACCACGGATGCAGAAACAACGAAGAGAATTGTGGAGGCGTTTGACGCTAGCCGACAAAAATCAACCTGCCAAGCTGCACGTGAGCAGTGATTTGTTTTGTTTTCTTCAATTGTTGTAATTTCAAGGATTCCCTTTCCAATGATAACATCATATTTCCTTTAATAATAATATTTTCGTCACAAAATGCAATCAAACGTATAGCCATATTTCTGAATCACTCTGTATATTAACTTATGAAGTTGAAACATGGACAGTAACAAAGGATTTAAGTAGAATTCAAGGAACACAAATTAAATTTTTAAGATGCCAGCTTGAGAGAACAAGAAGAGATAGAATACAGAACACCAAAGTAAGAGACATTTTCAAGTTGGATAAAATACAAGATGAAATGGAAGACAGTAGAAAGGATACCATAACATGCATTGGAATCTATATATTAACAGGTGAAGAAAAAAACTTTGTATCCCTTTTTAAGCACATTGTGCACACGGAGGAGTGCAGAAAAATAAAATTTATATATAACATGTGTTACAAATAAATTAAATTAAACAATATAAAATAACTCGTAAATTAATGAGTCATTTTTTAACATCTTACCTCATATTTTATGTTTCTTCAAACACGGGAACTAGTTTTAGAGAGAAGGATCTCGGTTGAAAATGAGAGAGATCCTTCTCACGAAAACTAGTTCCCGTGTTTGAAGAAACATAAAATATGAGGTAATATGTTAAAAAATGACTCATTAATTTACGAATTAAGAACCTCATAATGTTATTTCCCATATTTAACTATGAAAAAAAAAAATTGTCTCTAAGGAATTTGTGTGTATTACTCATTCATTTGTTTATGTTTATACTGAAAGTGCATTGTTGCAAAAAGAAAATTGTGCAGCAGCAATGTGAATTGACTTACTCTTGTGTATTTATTATTAGCGATTTAAAAAAGTGAGTACATTTTATTATTTTAATTAAACCCTGTCTAATCTTGGTTTCAGTAATTTCATTACTTTTTTTATATTTACATATTGGCATCTACTTTCATTTTCCTCGACATAGAACATTGGTGGGTCGGAGTGAGAGACAAAGAAGAAGAGATATATATTCCTGTACATACAATAATAGGCCAAATGCAAATAGTTTAAATAGTATACATATGTCAAATGACACATTGTTTTATAAATATGGCTTAGCCGAGCTATACCACATATTTCCTATCATTTGTATTTTTAAAATAAATTGAAAATTAATGGATAATGACGTATTTTTGACAAACTTAATTGAATTAATTGTGGTCAAATTTTGACTGCTGGACGACCACTAGTTTAGATTAAGAGGCCATTCGAGATATAGATGGAAATTATAAGTTAAAAAGAATGTCGAGAAGATGATTTGGATGAAAGGAGAAATGGAATGACCAACATAGATGGAGATTAAATATATATAGGTAGGAATTTAAATACAAGATTGAAAGAATGCATTAGAAATGTTAAAAATGGAGAAATAGAAAAATTTGCAATAGCCATACATGTTTGGTCAGAAAAACACATAATTGAAACCAAAGTAATATTACTTAAAAGGTTAGAAAAATCAAAGGAACCCTCAATTTGGGAGAAAATTTACATATGAAAAAAAAAAGAACTGATTTGGAAGTTCATCAATCAGCCAACAGAGAGCACAGAAATAAATTTACAACCACAAGACGCAGTTGTGATGCATTGACAATGTCACAAATTCAGTGACGAAACTAATAATAATAGCTAATAATAATAATAATAATAATAATAATAATAATAATAATAATAATAATAATAATAACAACAACAAAAATAATAATAGCTTTATTTTACCTGGCAGAGTTAAGGCTTTAAGGCCTTGTCTGCCACTCAACCAGGTTTTTAAAAAATGCAAAGAAAATAAAAAAAATTGTATTACATCTAAATTACAATAAACATAAACAATTACATGTTATAAATACAATACAATTAATATTTATAATGTATTTTGATTTACTCTAGATTTAATGAATTTAATGTATAATAGTTACAAGATATATAAAAAAACGATAAAAAATTATAAATGACATGGTATAAATTTAAATAAATAGAGAAAAAATTAATTATTAGACAACAGGTAACTGTATAAGCGTGACTTAAAGGTGCCAAGTGTGCGGCAAGCCCTGATATCTTGAGGAAGGAAATTCCAGGAGCGGGCAGAGGCTGCTGTGAAGGAAGTAGAATAAGAGGAAGTGCTATGAAGAGGAATTGTTAGCAGACTGCTATCTTGTGATCTAGTGTCAATATTGTGGTAAGAGGATAACTTCTCAAATCTGGACGCCAGGTAAGTAGGAGTGTAGGAATTCAGAAGCTTGAAAAGTAGTGAAAGAGAGTGCAATTTACGTCTGTCAGTAAGACGGAGCCAAAATAGAGGTTATTACAGTGTTCGGAAATATGGTCATAACGGCGGATATTGAAAATGAATCGAACGCAAGCATTATGAACACGCTGCAGTCTCTGCGACAAGTCATAGTTTAGATCATTATATATAATGTCACAATAATCAAAGTGTGGCAACCCAAGATTCTGCACAAGGATTTGTTTTAACGAAACTGGGAGAAAATTCTTTAAACGTCTAAGATAATGTAAGATGGAGAAAGTCTTTTTACATATGTGTTTCACTTGTGTTTGCCAGGTTAAATTTGCGTCTAGATGTAGTCCAAGATCTATTACTGAAGAAGAAAAAGGGATAATTATATTATTTATAGTAATGTTTGGAAGTGTAGATATGTCAAAGGTTGCAAGCAGTCTTTGTTGTCCCATTAGAATTACTTGTGACTTGTTAGGATTTAGACCGGTACTTGAAGACCAGTTAAAGATGGATGTGAGATCATTCATTTTCGTCAAGCTGTTACAGAGAGAATGAGGAGGTGAATGTAGGTAAATTTGGAGATCATCAGCATAGAGGTGATAACGACAGTGCTTTAATACAGTCATTTAGGTAGATTGAGAAAAGAAGAGGTCTGAGAACACTGCCCTGGGGGACTCCCGCCTGCACGTTACGCCAAGACGAAGATCTAGAGTTTAGTGAAACGTATTGTTGACGACTGTGCAGGTATGAGTCGAACCAGGATACAGTGCTGTCAGATAAGTGTAGGTGCTTGAGCTTTATCGAAAGTAAGTCGTGGTCTACTATGTCAAAAGCTTTGCTGAAGTCAAGTAAGGTTAAATGAGTCAATTCACATCTGTCCATGGCTTCACGAATATCTTCAGTAATTTTTAACAAAGCTGTGATTGTGCTATGACCAGATCTAAAGCTGGATTGATAAGGATCAAGGAGGTGATTTGCTTGGAGATATTCAGTCATTTGCTTATGTACAGTATGTTCCAGGGCTTTAGATAATGTCAGAAGGATGCTAATCGGTCAGAAGTCATTACAATTAGTAGGTGTACTTATTTTAGGTATAGGCCGAACCCTAGACTGTTTTCATACAGTAGGGAAGATAGAAGTTATAAGGGTAGCATTAAAATGCTGATGTCATCTGTTCCTTGTGCATTGGATTTAATCAGCTTGAGTGCTTTTTTAACGTCTCTAGGCAAAATGCTGTAAAAGTAAATTGATCTCTTCCTATATGGGGGGATGGGGATAAGTCTTTAGGAATGTCTATTTTAGTCTTGTTGTCTGGAGGTGTCAAGGGTATTGAGGTAAAATGTTCATTTAAATCATCTACAGAAATTTCTATAGTCAGTTGGGGGATTCGACTGTCTAAGTCCCATTGTACGGAGATTTCGCCAAGTGTCCCAAGCACTTATTTTCAGGTCCGATTATACGTGTTGTAGTTTGGCATTGCATATAGTTTGTGTAGTAGTGTTTCTAAGTTGTTTGTACAGTTGCCAGTTCTCATCATTTTTGTGTCGTCTGTATGTGCAGTAAGCTTTGTCTCGTTTTGACATAAGTTCATGTATTGAGTCATTCATCCAGGGAGCAGGGGGGGCGGGTAAATCGTCGGGTTTTCACTAGTGCATGTCTGTCATATAGTTGTACTATCAGTGTATTAAATGTGTCTACTTTTTCATTAACTGGTCTAAGATTCCATATTGTGTACCAAGGTAGTTCTAAAGCATCTGATTTTAGTTTAGTCTCGTCTATGTTTCGTAAGTTTCTGTACATAATCAATTTAGAGCGTCTTTTAGGACACTGGAGTAAGTATTCTACGAATAAATGCCATAAGTAGATATGCTGGGAGCAGGAATTTGTCCATGTCAGTACTTTCTCTGGATGTGTAGTCACCATTAAGTCCAGTAGAGTGTCGGTAGTAGCAGTGTGATGTGTGGCAGAGAGAGGAACAATGGTCATATTAAAGCTTTGGAATATAGTTTTAAGTTGTATGACTGGTGAGTCAGTCTGAAGAAGATATGTATTAAAATCATCTGTGACAATAACATGTTCATAATGAGGCAATGAATCGTTCAGAGCGTTTTCTAGATCCGAAAGGTGCCCATTTTAGGAGGTGTGTATACAATACATAAGAGAAATTTTTTTTAGACTGGCTTGAATTTCTATGAATAGGAACTCGGGGTGAGCAGAATATATATAAGGGGACTGGTGGACAATTCTTGGATTAAGTTCATTTAATATAAAGGCACAAACGCCTCCACCTCTTTTATCTATTCTGTCATTTCTGAGCAGTGTATATCCATCCAAGTGAACAAGGGAGGAATGTACGGAAGGGGTTAGCCAGGTTTCCGAAATTAAAATGGCGCTCAGTCCAAGACATGAAAATATGGTTTCAAACTCATCAAAGTGGGACAGAATGCTTTGTGAATTTACATGAGCGATTTTAAGTGTTGACTTATCAATAGAAAATGCATTCTTAAATAAACTGGTAGTTATTGTTTACTTTTTCTTTCACTCACCTCATACTTCATAACTTCTCTCAGACCTGGGTTTCGTCACATCATTTGCAACATTCTCAATACTGCGTCACGTACACAACTGACGTCCAATGGCCGTTGGATATCAGTTGTGAACGTGATGCAGCATTGAGAATGTCGCAAATGATGTGAAGAAACCCGGGTCTGAGAGAAGTTATGAAGTATGAGGTGAGTGAAAGAAAAAATAAACAATATTAAAAAACCTCAGTGTTATTTCCTATCAACATAACTTAATAAACTGGTAGTTGTTGGAGGAGGGGATGGTGGGGAGTCAGGAATTCTGCTACGTGTTTTAAAAGATGTCTTCACAATAAGAGGGTGTTTGGAGAAGGAGTAAGGGGTTGCAAACAAGTCATCATTTGTCAGCTCAATGTTGCCAATAGTAGAAAGAAAAAATAAACTATGTACTGTAATAACTCTAATAAAATTAAAATTTAGCTAACAAAGAACTTAAAATGAAAATAAAACAAGTTGCCCTAAATAAAAAATAATAAACTTAAAACTTACCTAAATTATAAATAAATTAACAATATAATTGTTAGCAAAGAAAAGAAAAATAAAGTAAACATATTTTACACTCAGGTCCTATCTAGTTGATATCCGTAGAAGATCTAATTTTGCATTTTTTGCCATTTACTTTGGCCATGATGGCACCATCCATTGTCCATACATTTTGAATACCGTATTTTTGTATGCTGTCTTGTAGCAGGCGATATCGACACTTCATTAGGTCCTCGCAATCAGTGACCCCACTTCCTTTCAACTTTTTCTTGCTTAGAAAAACTTCACTGAGCTTGCAGTAACTTACAAATTTCACTATTATAGCCCGCGGTCTTTCTGCATTACTAACACCAACACGGCGACTTCTGTAAATGTAAGTCACTGATAGATCGACACCGATTTTTTTTGGCCACCTAGATGGCTTTCTGGTCAGTGTCCTCTCCAGCCTCTTCTTTCATACCAAAAATCCTGAGGCATTGTTTTAAATCGTCTATTTTATTTTCCAACACCTCAATCTTTTTATCTTTTTCATCGAGGTCTTTTTCATATCCTCAATTACCCTTAGTGTTGTCTTGGATGGTCTTTTGCAGTTCTGCCACTACCTGGTCCTGCAACATGGACACAGACACCTGCAGCGTGCTGGGATCCTGCAGTGCCTCCTTCACCACACATTTCACCGCTTCCTCGGTAGAACTAGTCGAATCAATGTTTGAATTACGTGTGTTTCTTCCCATGGTGTTAAATGTACACATGTTTGACACTAACTAATATAAATATAAACTTAAACAGACCAGGAATATACAACTTTAACAAAAAATAATGAAGGCACCTACCGAAAATAACTTAAAAACCTAGCGTAACTTGTGCGTGTTAGTAGCTACCGCCATGACACTTCAACTAGAGTCTGCATAAAAATTAAGAAATATGAAGTGAGTCAAAAAACAACTCAAATTTAAATAGATGGAGATTTTTGACCAAAAGTAAAAATTTAAACGGAAATCTTTCTCTCTATTATACAATTCTGCTCACCCGAGGCTGTGAATCTTCATGGAAGAGGTCATCTTGTGGCTTCTATTTCAAAAATATTTTAAATGGGATTTTAACACTATTATATCCAGTAAAGCAGAGACCTTTGTACAAATCTCAGTTTATGTAAACATTTTACTCGTCAAATAAAAATCACAGTATAATATTGAAATATATTCATTATTCACTAAAATATTATGAAGTTTATCAAGTACTGTACTGAAAAAATATAACTCACTTGCACTATCAAACCCATAGGTTCATGGCCATACAGACATAGCTCTCCATACATTCCTATCCTGAGCTAATGTTTTTCAATCATTCCCTGTAATCATGATTAATGTTATTCACCCACCTCATTCTTGGTCTACCAATTGGGAGTTTCCCTCTGGTTTTCCTACAAGAAGCTTCCATGCACATATTTCATTCAAAGTTAAAATTTGGGAAACACATTATGAGGTTCTTAATTAATAAATTAATGAGTCATTTTAACATCTTACCTCATATTTCATGTTTTTCAAACACGGTAACTATAGTTTTCAAATGATCTTGTCATTCCCCATTCATGCCATTTGTCCAGCCCATTGCAGACTAAAGATTTAACTGTTCTTATTATATCTGGCTTCCTATAAAGACTACGTAGTTCACTGGTATATAGTCTTCTCCATCCGCCTGTCTGTACTGGGTGGGTAATGTTATTAGGGTGGTAGAGTGTTAAAATAACTCTAGAAAAAGCTTAACTTTCTAATACATTAAGGCAGTAGAAGAGTAGGCAGACCAAGATTGAGATGGCAGATGGAGCAGATGATGATCTTAAGAAGTTGGATGTTATAGGATGGTAAGGGACTTTGGACTGAGAAGATGAAAAGAAATCTCGGCAGTGGTCAGGCTCCAAAATGTGTTGCAGCACCATTATTATTTATTATTTGATTTAAAATATTGATTAAAGAAGTTATTAAATCTTTAATCAACCCTGTTAGGTATCAATATTACTCTTACCTCGTATTCCTTCTTATTGGGCGTTGGAGTGTTCTTTGAGAACATTTGTTGGTAAGCCCCGATTTCACGTTTATGCTTGTCCGTTTCTTCTTTCTCTCGCCTGATCATATCCTCATATCGTCTGATCACCTCGTCTCTGTTCTCCTTAAATTTATTCATTTCCATTTCCTAAAATTACACCAATTCTATCACATTATGAAAATCATTGTCACCTAAAACTGCAGTACATCTTCAAATCCTGCTCAATCCATCTTAGAGAATTACTGGAGTGCATTAGAGTTAAGTCTACCACGATAGTCTAGAGGTTATATTCCTTGCCTCTAGTTGTGAGGGTCGCAGGTTCAAACTCACCTGGGGTTTTTAGGATGGAAAAACCAAGGAACAAGTCCTCTGGGAGGATCTGAATCTCAAAATTTTAATGCTCATAAAAGAATCTTAAGCCTGAAAAAAAAGATGTCTCTAAGCAAAATTGATTGACCTCCACCATCCTAGTAATACCTTAGTTGCCTACTAGATGAATCATTGCATCAGTATGTTGACCACATATTATCCATGACATTTTGTAGGCAACTAAGGTATTCACTGTTTTTTATTATTCATTTCATTGATAAATTATATTTGAAGAGAAAAATTATATCCTCAGAGTGGAGTTTGAACCCAGGACCTTTCGCACTCTAGAGGAATGCTCTACCAACTGAGCTATCTGAAAAACTCCAATCTAAATGCAAATTTTCCTCTTATATATGCTGTTAATTCCATTGCATCAAATGCTATGAAGCCATTGCTTCTATCTTGCAAATAGTAGCTTCTTTATTGAGAAGACCTTTAATTGGGAATTTTACATTACATTATAAAGCCAGTATGGCTTCTTTTGATGTTTTTATTATTCATTTCATACATCTCAATGATGGATAAATTATATTTGAAGAGAAAAATATACACTCATACTGGGGTTTGTCTGTTTTCATATTACCCATAAATTGTTTTCTGTAAGACATGTTTCAAAGCATTTGCGCTTCGTCGTATTAAATATAGAAAGAATCGAAGTCCTGATTATTTTTCTTTGGGAGCATGTCAAAATTGTAGTATATGAATCCCAAATTGCCACAAGAGATCAGCTGATTGACTGAACCACCGCATCAAACAGAATCAAACCCCAGTCTAGGCGTACATTTTTTCTTTTCAAATATAATTTGTCCATCATTAAGATGTTTAAAAACGAATAATATTAACATTGAAAGAAGCACTACTGGCTTTATAAGTAATGTTTAAATTCCCAATAAAATGTCTTCTTAATAAAGAAGCTGCCATTTGCAAAAATCATAGCAACGGCTTGTAGCATTTGGGGTTAGGGAGTTAACTATGTAGAAGAGAAAAATATGCGTTTAGATTGGAGGCCCAGGTAGCTCACTTGGAAGAGCATTGACATAGAGAGTCAAAGGTCCTGGGTTCAAACCCCAGTCTAGGCGTATACTTTTCTTTTCAAATATAATCATATAATAAAGTTGGGAATTTTTACATTATGAGGTTTTCTTAATAAAAACCAAATGAATTGTGAATTCTTCTTACCTCATACATCTATGTTTTTTAACACAGAACTGCAGTATCGGGAAACATGGGGACCACAACTGAGGATGGGAATGATGTTTGTCGATACTGCAGTTCTGTGTTAAAAAACATAGATGTATGAGATAAAAAGAATTCACGATTCATTTGATTTTTATTAGAATTGAATGACCTTTGCTGCAACAGTTTCAATGATGCAAGGAGCAGCCTGTTTGAGACACACTTTGTATACAATTGTTTTTATTCAATGTCCGAACCTTACTGGCAAGCATCCTCATCAAATGCATAACACATTGAAATTCATTGAAGAACATTTTTGAAAACTCACCTCATAAGTTTAGTGTTTTTCACGAAACCGTGGTTTCGAACTTAATCACATCCATATTCAGCCACAACTTCAATTGATGGAATTCTTCGGCTGTCAACTCTTCTATTGTCACCATTTTCAGCGCTGCCATCTATGGTTGAATTTATAAACTTTGAAATCAAATTTTGTTCATTAGCAATATCAAAATTCATCGATCTGTCTTTATTTTTCTGAATGTATATCTCCTCCCAAATTGTCAATTCTAAGGGTTTAACCATTTGTTTTAAAAGTTTTGCTTCTCTTCCAATTTTGATGTTCTAGAGCGATTCCATGAAAATGTCATACCAATGTGAAAATTTGAAATTGACGCAGGAATAATTTTATTGACGTAATATATATCTTTAAGGATCAAATTTTCTTATTCTATAAGATAATGTTTCAAATGTGCATTAGTTTAATATAATGTTAGTGGTAGAACTTGTCATATTTCAAATCTGTAAAAACATGCAAATTTTTTAAATTTAATTTTTAATTTTTTTTAAATGCAAAATTTTACCAATTTGTTGTTTAATGATTTGGACGTATTCATTCATTTTATTTCACAAACCATACTTTGGTCCTCCCTAGACGTAAATGTGATAATATTAATTGCAGTCTAACGTTCTATGTACCTTAAATATGTCCTATAATTGTTAACTGTAAGCTATGGTCAGTCAGTCACGGAAAATGTATAAAAATTACTGTACACAACATAATAATTCATGGATTAAAATTTCCCCTTGTATTCTACGTTATCGGTACATAACTAACAAAAAAGTATTGATGACATTTTCTTGTACAGTCATTATTTTACCCGCTACAGTAACGTGACTGACTGACTTTTTTTCCTCTCATTTATAATGTTAATATGCATGGCGCACTCAGTTGCTTGCTGCACTCTGCTGAGGATTTAACATAAACATGGTTTAGGAAATCGGGTTGACTGTTTGGCTCAGCTGCTCCATAAAATAATTACTGACCCTTTTTCTGTGTCAATTTGAGCTAAAAGGCAGTCAACGGAAGCATTTAAATATATTCAGGAGAAGGTGCAGTAAACAAAGCAGCCATACTTGTTGATTTCTAGAAAATTATACCTACAAAGAACAAAATGAGATCCAAGCAGTACATTGGAAAAATTAGCATATCTCAATATTATTGCTTTTGCCTAGTTTAGATGGAAGGTGACAGAGAAGTTGAGAAGAAATACTTTGCTCTAGTGTCAGGATATGTCACACATAGCAGGTTGCTATAGAAAAGTGTTTTCTGAACTATAGGTATTTCTTCTAAAACTTGGTGAAAAAATTTTCAGTTGGAGCAGCAGCTAATAGAAACAGGCCTATACATTTAGCAATGTGACACTTACTTACTTACTCACTGGCACTATTGAACCCATAGGTTCATGGCTGCACGGACATAAGCTCTCCATACATCCCTATCCTGAGCTAATGCTTTCCAATCAATCCCTGTATAATCTACTTCCCTCAAATCATAGTTTATGTTATTCTCCCACCTCATTCTTGGTCAACCAACTGGGCGTTTTCCCTCCGGCTTTCCTACAAGAAGCTTCCATGCAAGTCTTTCATTTCCCATACGTGTAACATGTCCTGCCCATCGCAGTCTATGAGACTTAACTGTTCTTATTATATCTGGCTTCCTATAAAGACCATGTAGTTCATTGTTATGTAGTCTTCTCCATTCACCTGTCTGTTCATCTCTCTTTGGTCCAAAAATTTTCCTAAGTACTTTATTCTCAAATATCCGTAATCTCCTTTCCTCCCTTAAAGTAAGAGTCCATGTTTCGCACCCATATAATATAACTGGTAGAATAATAGTTTTATATATTTTCAGTTTAACGTTTTTTGAAAGGAGTTGGGACATCAAGAGTCTCTGCAATGCATAATAGCACGCATTTCCAGAATTGAGCCTATGTTTAATTTCTTTGTGCATCTCATTCCTATTTGTGATTATTGTTCCTAGGTATTTAAATTCAGCCACTTCCTCAAAATTTCCCTCATTTGTCATTAGCTGTCCATTTCCATTATATAATGTATTTCTACGTGTGACCATATATATAGTTTTATTGATATTTACTTCCAGTCCTAATTTCTTAGTGTTACTCAATAGTGTGTGCGTGTTGTCCTTTAGTATCTCCTCGCTATCGGCCAATAATACATCGTCAGCATTAACTAACAGCTTATTAACACCATTGAGTTGTAAGCCTTCCTCATTCTGTAAAGATTTAATGGCATGCTCTAGTACAAAATAGTAGAGGAGATAGTGCATCTCCTAGCTTCAATCCATTCTGGATTTCAAAAGTGTCCGAAAACTGTTTGCCTACACGCACCCTACTCTTTGTGCCATTTAGACACATTCGTATAAGTCTAACTAACTTTTTAGGAATTCCGAACTCCAGCAGGATACTATATAACTTCTCCCTCTTAATTGAATCATATGCTTTTTTGAAGTCTACATATAGTTGATGTACAGTACCATTATATTCCCATTTAGTTTCTAAAATCTGTCTTATACTAAAAATCTGATCTGTTGTAGACCTTAAATTAATATTAAGAAGCTAAAGCTGTTACTATGATTGAAATAAGTATATTAAAGTACACTACTAAATTATTGTAATCAAATGGTAAAGAGAAAAATGTATGCCTGAACCGGGATTCGAACCCTGAACCTTCAGCTTTCCGTGCTGATGCTCTAACCATTGAGCTAATCCAGGCTTCCTTCCCATCCAAGCATAAATCCTTCCTTTACCTTACTGTCTTGGACCCACATTCAAATGCTATGAATCATCATTCACAAATACACAATGAATGGTTTCTACCTGAAGAAGACATGAAGGGACTCCACATAGCTATAGCATTATTTATTAAATTAATATAAAAAAAATTTTCTCTTTACCATTTGATTACAATAATTTAGTAGTGTACTTTAATATACTTATTTCAATCATAGTAACAGCTTTAGCTTCTTAATATTAATTTAATAAATAATGCTATAGCTGGAATGCAGGCTTTCACGGCCGGTAATCATGGTAGTAAAAGATTCTGGGCTCTGTGACCGTGGTCTATAACTGGCGTTTCTTCCAGACGTTTCTCCCTCAACTGCGGAGGGTATCTTCAGTGGCGAGCGCTAGAAGCTGTTGTTTTGCAGTCGAGTCTACGACAGGGAAACAACAGCTTCTAGCGCTCGCCACTGAAGATGCCCTCCGCAGTTGAGGGAGAAACGTCTGGAAGAAATGCCAGTTATAGACCACGGCCACATAGCCCGGAATCTTTTACTACCAATGCTATAGATATGTGGAGTCCCTTCATGTCTTCTTCAGGTAGAAGCCATTCATTGTGCATTTGTGAATGATGATTCATAGCTACTTATTTTAGGAATTCTCACTATGAGGTATATTCATTAAGGTAGAATATGTTTATCACTCACCTCATATTGTCAGGTGAGGTGAGGTGAGTGATAAACATATTCTACCTTAATGATTCATAGCATTTGAATGTGGGACCAAGACAGTAAGGTAAAGGAAGGATTTATGCTTGGATGGGAAGGAAGCCTGGATTAGCTCAATGGTTAGAGCATCAGCACGGAAAGCTGAAGGTGAAGGTTCGGGGTTCGATTCCCGGTTCAGGCATAAAAATTTTTCTCTTTACCATTTGATTACAATAATTTAACGTTGTAGACCTGTTTCTTCTAAATGCACATTGATGATCTCCTAGAATGTCATCAATATAGGGAGTAAGTCTGCTTACTAATATATTTGTTAGAATTTTGTACGAAGTTGAAAGTAATGAGATGCCCCTGTAGTTGTTGCAATCAGTTTTATCTCCTTTCTTATAAATTGGTACGATAATTGATTCTTTCCATTCATCTGGAAGAGCTTCTTTTTCCCAAATCATACTAAGCAACCAGCGTATCTTGTCCATCAATTTTTCTTTTCTCCCCCTGATTTTATCAGTTCTGCCGAGATCTCATCTGAACCTGATGCTTTATACATCTTCAATTTTTCAATCGACATTTCAACCTCTAATGTACTTGGTTCTGCGACTAGCATTTCTGCTGTCTGTAAATTATCCTCCTCAATGTCCTGTTCTGTATGTACATTTAATAGCTGACTAAAGTAATGTTTCCATCTATTTAATATACTCTTGGAATCTGCAATCATTTCCCCATTTTCATTCCGAATTATGTGTGTTCTAGCCTGAAACCCTTTCTTCTCTATACTAATTCCCTGATATTAATTCTCTAATGTTCCTATTTTTTGCATTCATTTCAAGATCATTAATCTTCTCTCTCAAATATTCCCTCTTTTTACTCTTTAGTAACTTGGTGGTTTCCCGTCTAATACTACCCAATTGCTGTAAATTTACCTCATTTGGCTGGTGTAACCATTTCATTTTTGCTAGTTTTCTTTTCTTTACAATGTCGGCACATTCCTCATCAAACCATTTCTTGTTTTGCAATGTGACACTACTTACTTGAATATTTGGATTTTGATATAAAATGGAACTTCTTTGAATCGTACCATGGGAAGTGGGCTATAGATGCAATTGGCGGCCAAGTAAAAAGGATGGCACGGATGTATGAAAAATCAGGAAAGAAGATACAAAATTGCGCAGAATTATGTAATGTGAACTGTAAAACCAACCCAATAACTGTTCAGGAGGAGTCACAAAATGATATAGAAGGAAACACATTTTTAGAAAAACAATTTGAATATCTTGCAGCTATCACACAGATTCATTGCATACACAACATGAAAGCGTTGGACTCGTAGGTTATAGAATATGCACAACTGTCAAACAAAAAATAAGCACAACATATTCATAAGTTCGTATGTTAAAAAAAAGAAAGAAAGAAAGAAAAAACTGAATAACATGACAGGCCTAGAAAGCACTTGGCTACTGATCTCACATCCAAGTATATCAATCACAGGTGTGGCCAATCATCTAACCAATAAAAGGGTGACATGTAGTCAGCATACTGGATACTTCAGCAGTTATAGCTTTTTTCTCGACCACAACTGCTAAATATTGTAGCTGCCCAAATTCTTCATGATTCTGGGTGGGCACCAGTCCCATTGTGGCCGAAATTGCATGATAAAATTTATTCTCTCATGGGGACTCGAACCAATGCTCTCTATTGAGACTTCATGCGTAACAGGAAACAATTTTATTAATGGGTCAAGTCAACATTACGACGAATACTAGAGAGTGAATAGCTGCATAAGCAAATCTTATACATTCGTGTCATGAAGTGAATCATCAGTGTCGGGCTAATTAGAGTTTTATTTTTATCGCTGTTTAAAAATAGAATTCACTACATCAGCAATTGGGCAGCTTGCAATTTATAATAATTTGTTTTGAAAGTACACGCACACTGATAAATAACTAACGTATTAAGAATGTGTATCTAGAAATAAAAAATATTTAATCCTGCATCACGTAAATATTGTAATATATATATATATATATATATATATATATATACACACATACAATTATAGTAAGTATATTCAACAACAGAGAGAAGGCACTTTGTTATTAAATATTTTTCTTATTTTATATAATTTAAAATGGTACATGGTATGTTAATTAAATTAAATTATTTTACAGCAAAATTAAATTTAACTATTTTCGTGGAACTGATAAAGTGTTTCCAGTTCTTTAATAATCTCTGTTACCGAAACTATTTATCAAGTTTTATAGTATTTTGTTACATTTTTGTAATATTTGCATTTTAAAATTCAGACATGTCAGTGAGTCACACATCACAAATTAGGTAATAACTTCAGTATTAATTGTGATTTAGGTTTCATTTTTTATTTAAAATGTAACTTGAAATGTGCCCTCCAAACGGTATTTTGGAAAATTTAATTAGGAATCACATTTCAGAGAATGATTTAGATGAACATGCTAAGATGCATGATGAGTTGACATTTATGTCAGTCAGTCATACATACTTTGATAGATAATAAATAACATTGTTTTTCGTCAGAAATTGTAATTTTTGTACAATCTTAATCATGCACTTTTCCTCTATCATATCACATAGATAACACCCCCAATTTCAATCAATTGTAATATTTATGCAAGCATTTTGCTGCAAAAAATGTATTGTAAATGTCAGTCAGTCAGTCACATATGGAATTGCTCTTTGCAGCAATTGCAGATTTTTCAATTACACAATTTTCAACATTTCTTAAATGTTCTTTGGTATGAGTTTCCAAATTCCTTTTAGTACTGTATTGCAATCTTTACAATTTATTTGGTAAATTCCAGATTTCTTACTGTCTGGGACAACAGTTTTTTATTAGTCTAGGCATATATTTTTCTTTTCAAATATAATTTGTCCATCATTGAGATGTTTAAAAACAAATATTAACATTGAAAGAAGCACTACTGGCTTTATAAGTTATGTTTAAATTCCCAATAAAATGTCTTCCTAATAAAGAAGCCACCATTTGCAGAAATTGTAGCAATGGCTCGTAGCATTTGGGGTTAGGGAGTTAAGTATGTAGAAGAGAAACATACGCGTTTAGATTGGAGGCCTAGGTAGCTCATCTTGGAATAGCATTGACATAGAGAGTCAAAGGTCCAGGGTTCAAACCCCAGTCTAGGCGAATATTTTTCTGTTCAAATATAATACTTAGAAGATTACCCATACTAAATTTATGTAGTGCCAAAGTAATATTGTATTTGTGAAATTTTTTTTAAATTCTCTATGCATTTCAAGCCGAAGAATTTTATCAGTCAGAGTTGTGGCTGAAGATGGTCGTGATTACATTTCAAATTGCGGTTTTGTGAAAAACACAAAATGTATGAGGTGAGTTTTCAAAAAATGTTCTCCGACGAATTTAAATGATAATACCTCAATGTTTACTTCCCAACGTTAATTTAATATGCATAGAACATACTCATTGGGAGTATCCTTAACAAAAAGTAACTCTACATGACTTACCATACCTAGAAGCTTGTTCATGTAGTTATGTTACACTTCTTATGATTAAAAGCATAAACCAAATTTAAAAAATCTAATTTAAATAATTAATAAAGATGGAGCCAAAGGTTCTGAAACCTGTCTAATTAGAAGACTGGATATGAGATGAACTGTGATAAAGAATTTATTTTAACTTAAAAAATCTGTTTTACCTTTGTTTCTAGAGATTTCCTGAGGACTTCTATTTCAATTTCAAGTTCATGAAATTTTCGTGATTTAGTTTCTATTTCTTGCTTGAGACATTTAACTAGCTCAGCCGTGTCTGTGTAGGATTGTAGTTTTACTTCCATTTCTGCTACTTTATTCTGAGCTTTCCTGAAAAAAAAGAAGATATATATATATATATATATTATTTTTGGTCTGGACATCTTACCTCAATATTAATGTTGATTTCTTCTTGGACATGTTTCAAAACAATTCTGTTTTATCGTCAGCTTTCCCAGACTGAACCTCAAAATATAACTTCCTAAAATTAAATATTAAGATATATATATATATATATATATATAAACATGTTTTAATTATACCATAATACCCAATACAAAATTGTTTTTCATAAGTAATACCACGAGCGATTTTCAAATCATCGATAAATTCATGAATCACAAAGTGAGGAGTGAATTTATCTAGAGGATTTGGAAATCAAGAGTGCCATTTGCTAGGATATTCAACAAATAAAATGAAGCTGTTTACTAAAAAATCATTATTTATATACTTAATGTAAACAGTGATGCTTGAAAATGAATGAGAAATGTTTCATTTTAAATCAATGGTAAAGAGAACAATTTTTGCCTGAACCGGGAATCAAACCCCGAACCTTTAGCTTTCCGTGCTAATGCTCAGACCACTGAGCTAATCCAGGCTTCATTCCCATCCAAGCAAAAATCCTTCCTTTACCTTTACTCTTTCAATTGCATGAATCGTCATTCACAAATACACAATGAATGGCTTCTACCTGAAGAAGACATGAAGGGACTCCACACAGCTATAGCATTATTTATATAATTAATATTGGGAAGCTAAAGCTATTACTATGATAGAAATAAGTAAATTAATAAACACAATTAAATTATTGTAAATCAATGGTAAAGAGAAAATTTTTTGCCTAAACCGGGAATCGAACCCCGAACCTTTAGCTTTCCGTGCTAATGCTCAGACCACTGAGCTAATCCAGGCTTCATTCCCATCCAAGCAAGAATCCTTCCTTTACCTTTACTCTATTGGCCCCACATTCAATTAATGTTTCATTTGTTCATCCACTGCAACGTATCACATTATTTATTGCCAAATAGGATTGCAATATTGTAAGAATGAACTCTAGCAGAGAAAAAATGAAATACATCAAACTGTATATTATTATAACCAACATTATAGGTTATTAATTTATTTTTTAGGGAACAATTCAATAAAATCATTATTTAAAAACACAATTATTGAACATGCAATTATCAAATGTGTAGTTTGAAGGAATCTGTTCACTATTTGCTATATTCAATGTATTTGTCGGAGAGTCAGTCACTGCAAAAATAATGCTTTAACCTCTTCAGAATATTAAATAGGAGGAGCTTTCTTTATTTTGGTAAACAGAATTCGATAAATAGCGAGATGAAACACGACTGTCATTGACTGTAAAACAAAATTCATCGAAACTGGTCATTGACTCCCATTTGCGGCACAAGTTAAATCAAACTGCAAACAAATTCAGTCTATCAATACCTACATCTAGAAACAATAGAACAGATAAAAAATTATAGATACTGTCCCATATGTAATATATTTTTATAAACAAAATATAATTTGTAATTAAACTACTCTTCAAAGGACAGACCATCAGATTCTATGGTGTTGAGCCATATTTCAGTGAGCTTTAATTATTATCCTGCAAAGGTATGTTATTTTTTATGTAAAGAATTCTTTGAGACCCACTTCTGCAGTTATGTTTTCAAAATTTCATGTAAGAACTGGGAGTGCTAGTCTCACATCCGGATGTGTTAGATGAACAATCATCCCAGTAAATAAATTTTACTTACATTTGAACATCTTGTTTCTCTTTTTCTAATCCCTCAGCACGTTTCTGAGCAGTTATCATGTTTTTCAAAATGTCTTTTTCTGCTTTCTCAACTCTGTGTAGTTTATCGTCCAGGTCATCTTTCATCACTCTTAATTCACTGATTTCTAAAAAATAATTACAAATTAGATTTCAATAAAATATACATAACAAATTATTAATGAGTTGTATATTTTGACTTCACCTCATATTTCTTGTGGTGAGTCAAAATATACAACTCATTAACAATTAAAAGGAACCTCATAGTGTTATTTCCTACATATATTTAATAAAGTTGACTATTCAAGTCGTAAGGAAAACAAACAAGAACGAACTGCATAAACAACTGTTAACAAGATAGCAGTATCAAAAATTCAAGAATTTAACAATTTTTTTGAAAACTAAGATTGATATTAAAAGATATTTAAAATTAAAATTAATTGGAAATAAAAGATCTGCCGATATAAAATTCATCAACAGATGTTCAGAATTGGAAATTACACCAAAATTTGCCAGAAAAATGATCAAAAACGACAACAACAAGAAATATGAGGCGAGTCAAAATATAAAACTCATAGTGTTATTTCCTACATATATTTAATACATAGCAAAACCAACATTAGTTACTGGATTAGGAACTGAACCCAAGATCTCCAGCTTTATGTGCTGATGCACTAACTATTGTGCTACTTAGGCAATCCAGGAGCATTACTTGTCCAAGTTAAATCTGCACGTGGAAAATATGCTAGGAATGTACTGTCCATTCTCTTCTTTCTCTTACCATGTTGCCACTTCCTGTTCCATGTGTTGTGTTATTTGACTGGGAGGGGAGAACTGGAAAATACAGTGCTTTTTAATGAACCTCTCTTAACTCTAAAATTAAAATGTCCAATCCAACTAGGTATCAAACCCAGACTCACTAGTCAGGAAGCAGGCATGTTACCACATGAGCTAGTGGGGCATACTTCCCATAAAAAAAAAAGAGAGAGAGAGAGAGAGAGAGAGAGAGAGAGAGAGAGAAAGAGAAGAAGAAAAGGAAGAAGAGAAAAAGAAAATTAAAACAAGCAACTCACCCTTTTCGTGCATCTCGTTCAAGTTTTGAAGCCTCAGTTTCTCATCTTCAGATGCCTAGAACATATTAACAGAAGCAATATTTCAGAAACTTCAAATTACAGTTTTAAAGTAATTTTGAACCACTGTAGAGGTTACAAAGTTAAAATTATAAAACATGAATTTGAGAATAAGTTTGGTCTCTGTATTTCTTACCTCATATCATTGTTTCTGTTAGACATGTTTGCCTCATCTTCAATAGTTACAGACTGATATTTCCCAAGTTGTCAGCCATGGATATCGACTCCTGCTCGTCCAAAGAACTTGCTAATTAGGGTTTTAAAATTCATAATTCTCCAGGACCAACAACTTGCGAGAAATCAGTCTATAACTACTGAAGATGGGACAAATATGTCTTGAAACATATGTCTAACAGACATAACGAAATATAGTTGTGACAACAGCTGACGATGGGAATGAGGTTTCCCAATACTAGAGTCCTGTGTTAAAGAACATAGATGTAAGAGGTAAGAAGATTTTACGATTAATTTGATTTTTATAGCAAAATATGCTGATACAATAAAGCAATTCCCTAAGAAAAACAGCAGTAGCTCTCTTCAGATTAGAAATGTATCGGAAAACTCCTACAAAAAACACAACATAAAAACAGTTTACAGACCCACTAGAAAAATAGAAAACTACCTTCGCTCAGCAAACGATTCTCGGCCACCTCTCTCCACTTGCAGCGTATATCGACTTCCATGTTCATGTGGAAAATCATACATAGGAACCACAAAAAAGAAGTATGGACCGTTTATCAGAACACAAAAGGAACTGCAGACAAGGAGAAATGGATAAATCAGCTGTAGCAGAACATGCATTATAAATGGACATCAGATTCTGTTTGAAGATACACAAGTTTTAGCCACAATGTCCTATTATTTTCCTAGACTTTACCGAGAGGCTAAAGAAATTTACAAACATAAGGAAAATTTCAATAGAAAAGAAGAAGGAATCAAATTGGCTAAAGCCTGGCATCATACATTAGATAATAGATGCATTAACACAATCAATAACAAGGAGACAGCTCAGAACCAATCAGCCCCTAGATTGATGACGACTAACCAACCAACAGTAACCATATCCAGCCACCCTGCATCTACCACTAGTATCAATTACGGCTCCCAGTAGTCCACCGCTCATTCACAGTCGAGCCTCTGACCAGGAAACAACACCTAGAAGTACTCGCCACTGAAGATGTCCTCCACAGCTGAGGGAGAAACATCTGGTAGGAACGATAAGTAATGGACCACGGCCACAAAGCCTGGAATCACTAAACATTATCCCAGCTATCTTTTGCCCTGGGGGCAGTGATAAAGGATGGCTTTTGGAATTCTATGAGATGGGCTTTCCAGTTGTTCTGGTAGTTTTGTATATGTTGGAGAATGGGTCCGACATCCAACTCTTCCATATTTTCCTCATTTCTTTTATGGTCCCACTTTGTGTAGCCTGCTGTACGGCGCATAAATCGCATCTCATTTCCTGTTATTATTAAGTAAAATGTCATGTTATTTCCTATTGTATTTTCAAGTCTACTTGATATCTCAGTCGTCCTCAATTATGCAAAACTTCATCATCCTCCTGTACCCCAAAAAAATAGTTTAACAAGATATATATTAATTTTAATCGTTAATGGGTTTCTAGAGAACCAATTTTTTTTTTGGAGGTGGGATCCAAAATTTTTTTTAGGGGGGGGGGCTTTTATGGGATCCTGAATTGAGATTGCCAATTATAATTATATTTACATATTTGAACAAAAAAATTATATGCTCAGACTGGGGTTTGAACCCAGGATCTTTCATGTTTAATGAGTTTATAAGGGGGCAGAGGCTAATTGGGATTTCCGGATCTTTAATCTGGTCAAAAACCCTCATTGAACCTCTGGGGTGAATTTCGGTGAAGTCCAGAGGGTCTAACTCAGTCAAATCTACTCTCTTCACCTTCAAGTTGGGGCCTCTTGGGATCTTCTTAAGATCTTTTATGATGCAAAAGAGAAAGTGGGGTGTGGAAAGAAACGGGAAGCTACCACACCCTCTATATCCCTAGTAATGCTGCAAAAAGGAAATGGTGTGCTAGACAGAGTGGGTGAAGGAAGAACAATGCTGGAACTCATAAAGAAGAGGAAAAGAAATTGGATTGGCCACTGGCTAAGAAGAAACTGCCTGCTGATGGATGCCCTAGAAGAAATGGTCAACGGAAAGAAACAGGCAGAAAATGACATCAGATGATAGACAATATTAAAATAAATGGTTTGTATGTGGGAAAACTGAGTTATGGAAAGAGTGGAGAATGCTGAGTTTACAGTGAAAGACCTGCTCTTGGGCAGAACACTATGTGTCAAAATAAATGTTCATAAGTAATGCCACGAGTGATTTCCAATTTATCTAGAGAATTTGGAAATCAAGAGTGGCATTTGTTAGGACTATTTAACGAATAAAATTAAGCTGTTTACTCACAAATCATTCTTTGACTATAGTTATTTTAAAATACTTATATATATTTAATGTAAACGGCGATGTTTGAAAACAAATGAGAAACAATAGGTACGCTTCATCTGCTTCTTTTGTTTATCACTGCAACCAGATCATACTATTTATTGCCAAAGGAACGCAATATTGTAAGAATGCTCTCTAGTGGAGAAAAAATGAAACACATCAAACTGTATATTAATTCATTTCTGATGTCGTATGATGTAAATATGACAATTATATTTTTTCTGGATTGTTACCTGGGAAAAAATACATTTAAGAAAGTGCAAACTGGTTTCTTTTTTTGGTGGTACAATCAATTGCTACAAATGTTTTTATATTAACTTCCGCATGCGGCATGTGTTGACATTCATGCACTATGTATACAATCTGGTAGCCGTATTTCTCACAGGCTTAGTCACTGCAAAATAATGGTCAGACCTGTTCAGAATATTAAAAAGGAGGAGCCTTCTTTAATATGGTAATTATTACACTGATAAATATTTCGTGAAACACAACTCTGATTGGTTGTAAAACAGAAATCATTGAAACGTGATTGGCCATTGAGTCCCATTTGGGGCATGAGTTAAATAGTCAATAAAAAGGTATATATATATATACATATATATATATATATATTTATTTATTTATTTATGGTATGATAAGAAAAATAAATGCCTGGACAGGATTCGAACCCGGAACTCTGAGTCTGTACCTCAGTGTGATATCCATTACACCACCAGGCAAATCCAATTCAAACACTTATTTTTCTTATATATGTATTATATTCGCCATTATTATTAGATGTCGCGAGAGTAATAATGGAGAATATAATACATATATAAGAAAAATAGGTGTTTGAATTGGATTCGCCTGGTGGTGTAATGGATATCAAGCTGAGGTACTCAGAATTCCGGGTTCGAATCCCGTCCAGGCATTTATTTTTCTTATCATACCATATTAAGCTTGCATTGCTCAATGTTAAACATTTAATTACAACATTAAGTTATGTAGATAGGAAATAACACTATGAGGTTTTTTAATATTGTTTATTTTTTATTATTTCACTCACCTCATACATCATAATTCCTGGGTCTGCTAGGAATTATGAAGTACGAGGTGAGTGAAATAATAAAAAATAAACAATATTTAATTACAACATATTTAATAAATTAATGAGTCATTTTTAACATCTTACCTCATTAAGGTAGAATTCCTAAAATAAGTAATCTTACCTCATTAAAATTTATCGGAGAATATATTGTTTAAACAACTCACCTCATAGGATTCATGCTTCCATGATATCGCGATTTCAAACATAATCATGTTCATCGTCAGCCATAACTCTGACTGACGATGAACATGATTATGTTTGAAATCGCGATATCATGGAAGCATGAATCCTATGAGGTGAGTTGTTTAAACAATATATTCTCCGATAAATTTTAATGATTATACCTCATTATGTTTACTTCCCAACATTAAATTAAATATAATCTTACCTCATATTTCATGTTTTATTAAACACGGTAACTATAGTTTTCAAATGATCTTGTCATTCATTTTCCCATTTTTAACTTTGAAATTGTACAACATATTTATTTATTTATATACATTTTTCAGCAGGGGAGGTGTTTTTTGGTCTCGACCTAAGTTTTTGGCCTTTAATTGATGCTGCCACATAAAGATAATAAAGATAACAGTTGGAAACAAAAAAAAATATGTGAGCTTGAAATTCAGAAGATATATTGTAATGTCATTCCACTGCACTTTATGTGCTTCGAGTTCTATGCTGGGTGGAAAGATGGTGTTATTGTGGTCTATTTTCAATTCACACATCACTTCAATAGACCGCTTTATGTAAATGATGTATACTAATATTGTGTACAGAGAAGAGTGTATGTTTATGTGTTTATGTAGTGTAAAGTGTGTTGTACATGGGATGATGATGAAGATGATAAGGGAAAAGATGAAACCTGGTGCCAGAACATTGCCTACTCCTATCAGCGACCAGGCTGAACTAGTCATATGACAGACGAATTGTTACCAAGAGCACCACACACCTTCTCAACATATGTCCTGTGGAGAGATTTGTAATTTAATGCAAGAAACTATTTTCTATATTTAATTAATGTTGGGAAGTAAACATTATGAGGTATAATCATTAAAATTCATTGGAGAACATATTGTTTAAACAACTCACCTCATAGGATTCATGCTTCCATGATATCGCGATTTCAAACATAATCATGTTCATCGTCAGCCATAACTCTGACTGACGATGAACATGATTATGTTTGAAATCGCGATATCATGGAAGCATGAATCCTATGAGGTGAGTTGTTTAAACAATATATTCTCCGATAAATTTTAATGATTATACCTCATAATGTTTACTTCCCAACATTAATTAAATATAATCTTACCTCATATTTCATGTTTTATTAAACACGGTAACTATAGTTTTCAAATGATCTTGTCATTCATTTTCCCATTTTTAACTTTGAAATTGTACAACATATTTATTTATTTATATACATTTTTCAGCAGGGGAGGTGTTTTTTGGTCTCGACCTAAGTTTTTGGCCTTTAATTGATGCTGCCACATAAAGATAATAAAGATAACAGTTGGAAACAAAAAAATATGTGAGCTTGAAATTCAGAAGGTATATTGTAATGTCATTCCACTGCACTTTATGTGCTTCGAGTTCTATGCTGGGTGGAAAGATGGTGTTATTGTGGTCTATTTTCAATTCACACATCACTTCAATAGACCGCTTTATGTAAATGATGTATACTAATATTGTGTACAGAGAAGAGTGTATGTTTATGTGTTTATGTAGTGTAAAGTGTGTTGTACATGGGATGATGATGAAGATGATAAGGGAAAAGATGAAACCTGGTGCCAGAACATTGCCTACTCCTATCAGCGACCAGGCTGAACTAGTCATATGACAGACGAATTGTTACCAAGAGCACCACACACCTTCTCAACATATGTCCTGTGGAGAGATTTGTAATTTAATGCAAGAAACTATTTTCTATATTAATTAATGTTGGGAAGTAAACATTATGAGGTATAATCATTAAAATTCATCGGAGAACATATTGTTTAAACAACTCACCTCATAGGATTCATGCTTCCATGATATCGCGATTTCAAACATAATCATGTTCATCGTCAGCCATAACTCCGACTGATGAAATTCTTCGGCCGTCAACTATTCTATTGTCGCCATCTTCAGTGCTGCCATCTATGGTTGAATTTATGAACTTCGAAATCAATGTAATTTCGTTAGGGATATCAAAATTCATTGATCTATTTTTGTTTTTCTGAATGTATATTTTTTCCCAAACTGTCAATTCCAAAGGTTTCTCTACTTGCTTTAAAAGTTTAGCTTCTCTTCCAATTTTATGATGTTCTAATAAACTATGTGCAGCAATTGCAGATTTTTCAATTTCACAATTTTTAATATTTCTGAAATGTTCTTTTGTCCGAATTTCCAAATTCCTTTTTGTTTTTCCTATATAAACTTTATGCAATCTTCACAATTTATTTGATAAATTCCAGATTTCTTACTGTCTGGAACATTGACTTTTTTATTGGTACTTAGAAGATTACCCAGACTAAATTTATTTATTGGTGCCAAAGAAATGTTGTATTTGTCAAAATTTTTTTGAAATTTCCTATGCATTTCAGGATGGTAAGTAATTTTCTTGTATTTTTTCTTTTCTTTGCAATTTTGTAGAGTAGTATATTCATTAAGTCTTTTATTATGTTTGAATTTCTTCAACTTATTTATAATTAATTCTTTATCAAAACCATTCAATCTAGCAGTGTTTAAGATATGTTTAAACTCTTTATTGAAATTTTCTTCGTTTAATGGTACATTTGTCAATCTGTAAATTAAGCTATTGACTCCGACTCCGTCGGAGTTATGGCTGACGATGAACATGATTATGTTTGAAATCGCGATATCATGGAAGCATGAATCCTATGAGGTGAGTTGTTTAAACAATATGTTCTCCGATGAATTTTAATTTTTAATTTGTTAATTTTTATTGTAAATTCTCAATGTTATTATGTGAATAATTTGTTATTCTTCGTGAATGAAAATAATAACATTCAAAATGTAAGAAAATATTCTAAAATATACCTAATCAATAACTGCAACTTAATAAGAATCAAATGAATAGTGAATTCTTCTTACCTCATACATCTATTTTTTTAAACACAGAACTGCACCATCAGGAAACGTATCATTCCCATCTTCAGTTGTTTTCACGAATGTCAATTTTTTATTTTGCCAGTAATTTTCTAAACTGACATCTGGTGTACTTTTGAAGAACTTCGTAATCAAACATGGTTCACCTGGAACCTCTAAGTTCATGGTTCTAGTATGTATATCTTACCCTAAACTGTTAATTCCAAAGGTTTAGATAGATGTTTCAAAAGTTTTGTTTCTTTTTCAATTTCACTATTTTTTATGTATCTAAAGTGTTCTTTTTGCAAGTGTCTAAATTTCTTTTTGTTTTTCCTAAATATACTTTATTGCAATCTTTGCAATTAGTTTGATAAATTCTAGTTTTTTTTATTTGGTGGTGTTAACTGTTTTATTAGTTAACAGAAGATTATCCAGGCTGAATTAGTTAATCGGAGCCAACGTTATTTTTATGGATGGTAAGTAAATTACTTGAATTTTTCATCTTTCTTGGAATTATGTTGCAAAGTGGTGTATTCATGTAACCATTTTTGTTGTTTAAATTTCTTTAATTTCTTCTTTATTATGTCTTAACCAAAACCATTTAAGTTAGCTATTTTCAAACCTGCCAAATAACGAACCTGGGCCAACTAGTCAGAAAGCAGGCATACTACCACCTGTGCCAGCATGGTAAATTAAAAGATCAGTGGATATAAATATAAAATAAAACTCAAATTGTCAATAATCAAAAGACGGTCATCTTGAAAATGATATAGATAAGAGATCCATAAAAGTGGTTTTATTTTTTAGGGAAAATTCATTTTAAAATTTCAAGAATTAATGTTCTTGGGAATTTGGTGGTGTTATTCTAAAAAAATGTAAATGCGAGTCTCTCTAATCCTAGTTTAGTATATTAAACCCAAAAAGAATGATATATCCAGTAGTTTAAAGTTAACTTTTAGCTTGTACAATTGATATCTATGTTAATACACTAAAATGCATCAAATTTTAATCAGTCACCAATTTGTAACCAAAATTTACCTTCTACGAAAAAGAAACCATGTAGAGTATCTCTGCATTCTCATTCTTAAGAGTGGCTGACATTTGGTTTTGGCATGACAATAGGTACAAAATTAAAAACAAAAGATAATGAAAATTATTTGAGACCTAAGTAAAACACAAACTGACCAAGGTATACATTTCACATTCACTGAATGTATCTGTTGATTGAAACAAAGTTTGATGGGGGAAAGAGGAGAAATTAAAATTGCATGTCACCATTGTTGTTCAAACTGTCAGTATTTGTTTTGTTACATTTTATTAAAAACCATGTTATAGATAAGTAATCCTACAGAAAAAAGTGTTTATATAATTAAATTCTGTTTTAATAAAATTGGGAATAATATTTATCAATATGGAATAATTACTCAGGGTCCACTGTTGGCTTATTCAAATTTGGCAGTGCTTGCATTATTTTTGGTCTGGACATCTTACCTCAATACCAAAATAATATAATTAAAATAACCTCAAAATATAACTTCCTAAAATTAAATATTAATTACAGCTTGCATTATACTTAAAGAATTGTTTTCTTCAGATTTGAACATACCATCACTTAATAATGATTGATATAAAATTGATACTTATGTCTGCAAAAATTTAGGGGGAAAAACTTATCTTACACGTTAATATAATTTGTATTTCTGGGAATTTATATTGCCCATAGAACTTAATATGCATGGAGAGACCATATTTATGCATGAGGACAGAAAATATTACCTCTATGTTGTGAACTGTGTTGCAACCATTTCCCTTTCTAAGAGTGCATGGAGGAAGCAGATATGGCTCCATCAGATATTGCAGTTAAAAAAAGAAGATGGAATCCATAAACAGTGTTTAAAAATGCATTATGAAAATTTCACAAATAGAACAAAAAAATCTCCGGAATTCATTGAAAATTTTTAATTTCGGGGTTATTTAGCATTATCATAGAATTTTGCGATTCATAAATGCTTTTTATGAGGTTATGGGAAGTGGAGTTAAGAAATGGTAGAAGAAAATGACAATTCCAACATTTCACGTTATCGCGACTCATGAATTTCACAGATCTCTAGATATAGATCATTACTGTGAATATTTTACATAGTTCAAATTAACTTTAACACATTCTTATATCATTCATACATTGTTTTTATCATAATTACCACTAGAGATTCTTAAACAACTTAAACAATTAAATTAAATACATTTAATAATCATCCTCACCTTTAGTTGTGTTGTTAATTCTTCAATTTTCATTTCAAGATTTGATTCTTCATTGGTTTCATATGTTGTAAGTTTTAATTGTAACTGAAACAGAACAAATTATAAAAAACATATAAGAAAATGGAACAAGTTTAGATTTCCTCAACCACTGAATTTTTCTAAGTTCTACAGAATAATAGTGCACATGCACGAACAATTAAAGAATCTTCTGCTAGATGTCAGATATAATCTTATATATAAAAATTAATGTTTGTTTGTTTGTACATTTGTTTGTTTGTTCATACTTTATGCACAGCCATACCGTTGATCCAATTGTGATGGGTTTTTTTGCAAAATGTTCAGGAGATTCCCAGGATGAACATAGGCTATAAGAGAGTTGTCAGACTCAACTCCTACACCCTTAAAAATCGCCCTTTGTAGTGGAAAACGTGAAAAAAGTAACTCTTTGGACGCTTAAATGGCTTATGCTGTCTAAACCATAAGAAATACACAATATTAATGTACACAGAATTGAATATCTCAAATAGCTCTACAAAAAAGTCTGCGACAGCATATGTTTATATCTGATGGATAACTCACAAAAACCATTTTTTGTCTTTCATTGATACCAATAGTCCCTTATCTCTTATGGATGGATAACTCACAATAACCATTTTTGTCTTTCATTGATACCAAGAGTCTCGCGCCATAGCTGAGTGGTTAAGGCAAGAAGTCTTGGCGCAGAACAACGGGACTTACGCTGGTTTGAGTCTGTACGGGGGAAGAAATTTTTCTCATGGATTGTTGGCCAGTATGGGACCGGTGCACAGCGGGTCAGAAATGAAATCTAGTTGAAAAAAAAAAAAAAAACGTGTTGACTCACTCTCATTAATTAATCTTTTTTTTTTCACTCTAATATAATTGTTATATGACGGTTCTTAACTTATCTGCAAGGGAGGGCACAATTCTAATGTTCATGACTGTGTGACGTCATCATTCACACTTCTTGAGCCGCAACAGAAGGCTGTAAGAGGTTTTCTTGCGAACTTATTTAATAATATCTAATTATGTCCTAATTGCTGAATTTTATGGTAAAAAAGAACATTTTTATCACCCGCCCATGACATGAGAATTGAACATTCGGGCAGGACAACATCTGCCGGGTACGCTAGTATATTATAAATAATAATTGTATTGAATATATAACATGTAATTGTTTGTGTTTATTGTAATTTAGATGTAAGACTGTTTTCTTTTTTGTATTTTTTAAAAACCTGGTTGAGTGGCAGACAAGGCCTTAACTCTGCCAGGTAAAATAAAGCCATTATTATTATTATTATTATTATTATAAGCATGAAATAGCTATCACCAACCTTTCCAATAAATTCTCAAACATGTTTATAAGAGAACTTTCCCTTTCCTAACCTAACAAAATAAATTATTGCATATTATTTAATGAAGTGTACAATACTGTGATGTAGACTAACATGGCCCATCGGAACCTAACAAAATGAAGTCAGTGAACATAATTATATTATTTTTGGTCTGGACATCTTACCTCAATATTAATGTTGATTTGTTCTTGGACATGTTTCAAAACAATTCTGTTTTATCGTCAGCTGTCTGGGAAAGCTGACGATAAAACAGAATTGTTTTGAAACATGTCCAAGAACAAATCAACATTAATATTGAGGTAAGATGTCCAGACCAAAAATAATATAATTAAAAAACCTCAAAATGTAACTTCCTAAAATTAAATATCAGTGAACATAAATTTCATAATAAGAATTAAATGAATTGCAAATCCTTCTTACCTCATACATCTATGATTTTTTAACACAGAACTGCAAAGTATTGGAAAATACACGTTTTCAATCTTAGGCTGTTTTCACGACTGTCAATTTTTATTTTGCCAGTAATTTTCTAAACTGCCACCTGGTGTATTTTTGAAGAAGTAATTTTCTAAACTGCCATCTGGTGTACTTTTGAAGAACTTTGTAATCAAACTTGGTTTGTCTGGAACCTCGAAGTTCATGGTTCTAGTATGGTTTTTTTTAAATGTACATCTTTTTCCAAACTGGTAATTCCAAAGGTTTAGATAGATGTTTCAAAAGTTTTGTTTCTTTTTTAATTCTATGATTCTCTAATAAACAGTGCTGCTATAGTTGATTTTTCAATTTCACCATTTTTTATGTTTCTAAAGTGTTCTTTTTTGCGAGTGTCTAAGTTCCTTTTTGTTTTTCCTATATATATTTTATTGCAATCTTTACAATTAATTTGATAATTCCAGATTTTTTATTGTCTGGGGTGTTAATTTTTTTATTAGTTAAGAGAAGATTACCCAGGCTGAATTTGTTAATTGGAGCCAATGTTGTATTAAACTTTATGAAAATCTTTTGAAATTTGTTATGAACTTCTGGGTGGTAAGTATATTTCTTGAATTTTTCATCTTTCTTGGAATTATGTTGCAGAGTGGTATATTCATGTAACTTTTTTTTGTTAGCTATATGTATCAATATGATTATATCCATTCTCAAAATCCTCTAATTTAAGTGGAATATTAATTAATCTGTGTAATAGACTGTTGAAAATTACATGTTTATGTGAAAACATGTTTAAAATCTGAAGATTTTATGTAGCTATCAGTATGAGCGTCTTTCCTATAAATATTCAATTCATTGCAGTTGCTGATGTCTTATTAGGTACAAGTCTAAAAATGGGATCTTGTTATCTTGTTCTATTTCAATAGTGAATTTCACTGATTCATCTTGAAGATTAAGCAATTTTAATACATCTTGAATGTATTTTGAATTGATTACAAACAAAATATCATCCACATATCTATACCAACACTTAAAAATCCAAGGGTAAGCATTGGCGATATGAGATTCGAGATAACCCGTAAATAAATTTCTTAATATATATTTTCCAATTAATTGCAAAATGTTAGTCATTTCAATTTCACAGATACCCCTGCTATTTAGCGGAAGTTTCTTTATGTGTTTGTGCATAGGCACAACAATTCTGTAGAACTTTGAAAAAATCATTTGAGATAAATGCAAGAATTTGCATACGTAGATAAATATCAAATAATTGTAAAAAAATATTATACATGTAGTTACAAAATGTTTAAAATAGTACGAAATGTAAGTAAAGACAGAAAAAGTATGTAGAGCAACAGAATTACATGAATGCAGTATGGAAAAACATAGGTTGAGGTATTCTAAACTTCAGCTGAAAAATGTAAAATTCCCATTAAATGTCTTCTTAATAAAGAAGCCACCATTTGCAAGATAGAAGCAAAGATTTTACAGCATTTGCTGCACAGAAATTAACAGTGTATACAGGGCAAGTCAAAATGTTGTGCAGGTTTTCAGAAATTTATTATGTGAAATGTAATGAACATATAATATCGTGAGACATATTGTATGAAAGGTAAACTCTCAAAGTTTAGTTGTCCACTTCTAAAGTTCCGCATTCACCCGCAAGATGTCAACAGCAGAGCAGTAAAGGAAAATGGCGTTGACTGGGGATCAGAAGTCTTTCTGTGTGCTTGATTACCATGTAAACTACTCTGTGACTAGTGTTCAACGACATTTCCGTACCAGATACGATAAAGACCCGCCGGATGGGAGATCCATTCGTAAGTGGTACACACAATTTAGGGATTCAGGCTGTATCTGTAAACGAAAATCGACTGGCCGTCCGTCGACGAGTGAAGAGACAGTCGAACGCGTTCGCACATGCTTCGTGCGGAGTCCACAGAAATCCACCTACCGGGGAGCGACAGAACTTCAACTACCACAAAAAACTGTATGGCGGATTCTCCGGAAACGTTTACAGATGAAACCCTACCACTTGCAACTGGTTCAAGCCTTAAAACCCGCCGATTATGCTTTGCGAGCGTCCTTCTGTGTTGATTTTCTCGCATTAATGGAAGAGAATGAGTTCCATGAGAGGGGTAGTTTACAGTGATGAAGCGACTTTCCACCTTTCAGGAAAAGTGAATAGACACAATGTAAGGATTTGGGGAACTGGTAACCCCCATGCAACTCTGGAACATCAACGCGATTCTCCGAAAGTGAATGTCTTTTGTGCCATTTCCCATGCAAAGGTTTATGGGCCCTTTTTCTTTCATGAACGTACTGTGAACGGACATGTTTTCCTTGATATGCTACAACAATGGCTCCTTCCGCAGCTTGAAGCGGATAGTCCAGATTTCATTCTGCAGTTGGATGGTGCCCCTCCACATTACCATGGCAGTGTTCGAGACCATTTGAATACGGCTTTACCACAACGCTGGATAGGCCGTGCATCTCAGGGTGATCAACAACTCATTCATTGGCCACCTCGTTCACCAGATCTAACCCCGTGTGATTTCTTCATGTGGGGTCTTGTAAAGGATCATGTTTACGTACCACCACTTCCAACAACACTGCATGAACTGCGTGCCCGCATCACAGCAGCCATTGCTGATATCGACCGCGGACTGCTACAGAAAGTTTGGCAGGAGATTGAATATCGGCTTGACATCTGTCGTGTAACAAAAGGCGCTCACATAGAACATCTGTGAATATTTAAAAAAAAACTTTGAGAGTTTACCTTTCATACAATATGTCTCACAATATTATATGTTCATTACATTTCACATAATAAATTTCTGAAAACCTGCACAACATTTTGACTTGCCCTGTATAAGAGAACAATTTGCATTTAGATTGGAGTTGCTCAGATAGCTCACTTGGTAGAGCATTTGCCTAGTGTGCAAAAGGTCCTGGGTTCAAACTCTAGTCTGAGCTTATAATTTTTCTCTTCAAATATAACTGAACTGAAAAAATTTAATATATTATCATTGCTTACATAAACATTCATTAGACAAGTTCAAGTCTGGGCGTGAAATGGTCAAGAAATTGTGTTAAGAAACTTATTACAGAATAATCAAATCCAACAAAAAACAAGATACTGGAGAAAGAAAATAAATCAGGGATTCATCAGATAGTGGTTTAAGAATATCATATATTTACCTCTTCCAACTGCAACTTCAGCATGGTTATCGACTCATCTTTCTCATCGAGCGCTGTCAACTGGTTTTGCAGTAGATGTTGTTTGTGGTTCAAATTGGCCAGATGCTGTTTGCTTTCCAACTTCTACAAGAGAAACAAAAATTACTTATGAATTAGTCAATTCTTTTTTCAATGTCTTTATTTGAATCACATTTTCCAATCCTGGATAAAATCTAATTTAAGAAAGAAAATTAATGTTTGAATGGTGTGATGGACAGGCATGCTCATATGTAGAACGAGAGGTCTAGGGTTGAAACATTAATTTTTCTTTCTTAAATTAGATTCTATCCAGAATTGGAACATGTTAATTCAAATAAAAACATCAAAAATATGAAGCTTTACTGCTGAAAATTATGTATAAATTCTCAATAAAAATACTTCTGAATAGGAGACATCAGTTGGTGTGATGGTAGCAATAGCTATTAGCCTTCGGACGAACGAAAATTATATAAGTTGCAAGAAATGTTGGTGTTTGTTTTGTGGTTTGAATGGTGTAATGGACAGCACACTCGTACAGAGAATGAGAGGTCCATGGTCAAATCCCGGTTAAAATATTAATTTTTCTTTCTTAAATTAGAGTCAATTCTTATTTTATCTTACGTCATACTGCAGTTATCAAGAAGCATTCCTCTCGTCAGCCATGTCATCGACTACCAGATTTTTTCAAAGTTAAAATTGGGAAACACATTATGAGGTTCTTAATTAATAAATTAATGAGTCATTTTAACATCTTACCTCATATTTCATGTTTTTCAAACACGGTAACTATAGTTTTCAAATGATCTTGTCATTCATTTTCAACCGGTAGTCATAATGGCAGTTGAAAATGAATGACAAGATCATTTGAAAACTATAGTTACCGTGTTTGAAAAACATGAAATATGAGGTAAGATGTTAAAATGACTCATTAATTTATTACCAGATTTTTGTTTGAATCTTCATCTACTAAGTTCTTATCTGATGTTGATTTGATGAACCTTGAGATCAGGTCCTGTTCACCAGGAATTAAAAAATTCATGGATCTAAATTTGTTCTTCTGAATATATATATTTTCCCGAACTGTCAATTCCAAATGTTTTAAGAATTTAGGCTCTTTTTCAGTTTTATCACTCTACAGCAACTATGAGACTAAGCTGCAATAGCTGATTTTTCAATTTCAATTTTTCAGTTTCCATATTTGAAAAACATGAAGTATGAGGTAATATAAAACAAGATTCAACTCATTCATAATTGAAGAACCTCACGTTATTCCCCATAATAAATTTATGAACAAATATTACTCATTTTATGTATCAAACAAAATATATTACTTCAACAGCAGTTTTAAGCTTTCAAACCATCTTTACACTAATGCAGAGATAAGTTGCAGTTGTACTGTAAACAAACTTGCATTAGGCATTACTCCGCCAACTCCATCTATTGGTGAAATTGTGGTGCTACTTTTACCCACCATATGACTGAATTGTGTACAATAGAAACATTGTCCTTAGGCAATGCCATATTTTATGGGAAATAAGACTGAATACAACGTAAGATGGTACCAATAATTAGGAACTTCCTCCATTTCTTATTTATTTATGACAAAAAATTATATATGGGCCTACTTATGTTTTTCTTATGATGTTGCTAGATATCCTTTATTTACCAGTACAATTTCATTATGTGCAGAATTTATGCACCATGCTGACTCACCTGTAAATTCTGCTGTTATTTTCACACATCCTCAATGACTAATATAGGATATTTTTCACTAACAATTCAAAAATTAATAAATTACATTAGGAAGTAACATTATGAGGTTCTTAATAAATTATGAGAGATTTGGTGCTGGATTTTAGTACCTTGCAGATAAAAGAGGCAGATATTAATATTTTTGCATAGAGCCTTGGTACATCACAATGATTCTCTGGAAGAAATTTCAAGGTAGGTTTCAGCATGGAATGGTCAACAGTTCCCTTCTAAGTAGGGGGTTGCTTAATGGGATGACGTACAAAGGGAATTTTAGTTCTTGGTACTACTATGGTAATAAAAGACCCATTATGAACTCTGAAAATGATGGTTAATCAGGGCTCCGCTGAAGTTCCAGGAAGCCGATAGTGGATTTTTAAGTCACTTTCAAGAAACACAGAGATATGTGAATCACATAATCAGTCAAGTGGTTGACCGCGTGGGGCATTTAATTTTGCTGTCTTTAGTGGTACATTTAAATGTTGCAGTGCTTTAAAATTCAGTAATTTTAGTTCTATCTTCAAACGACAATAATTCTAATAATGCTACTTTTAATATTACAAATAAAGGCAGTTATGTAGGGCAATATATAGGTGAACATTTAAGCGTAAATATAATACTTTAAAAAAATTTAAATCGAAAAAATGGAGGAACTTGAAAATATATATATATATATATAAATTACTTGTAGTAATGTTGTTTATTTTTTATCATTTCACTCACCTCATACTTCATAATACTTAATAATACTTGTAGTAAACCCGACACAGATTTTTAGACAGTCCGTCACTGATGTTGTAAAGAATGTTACCCTCATTCAAAGTTTGTCTCCCCTTCTAGTCGGAAATAATAAATAACTTTGCCCCAATAAATCAGCCATAATTTAGTGTGGGAATCTGCAGAAATTCTTAGCAAACAAGTTGATCTGTTTATTTTCTCACTTTCACACACATCTACTAGTTCACCCTAATAGCCATATAATCATGAAGCAGAAAGCTGTAAATAAATAAATACATTAACGTAACTACTATCCTAACATAAACATATTTTTAGCAATTACTTACAATCATTTTAGTCGTCCAATTCTTATGTGTATTTTCATTGTGTCCTCAGTAATCCACGACAGTGTGATAACACTGGAAACAGGGTTCTGCACATAGGGCCACTTTGCAGTCTTCACAGTTATACCTTGTTTCACAGCGTTGGTTGTTTTTTGTAGCATACAACATATCGTCATTGTGGTTCTTGCTTCAATGCTGATGGGAGAATGAATGATGGGTAGTGTGGAGCGTTTATTCTGATTGGGGGCGCTAATTTTGAAGATCGCCCACAAGGTGAAATTTCAGTTTTATGATATCTCAGTATTATATTTTTGATCAGTTTTAACTGAAATTCCATCCTTTTCATTTCCCCACCTGTTTTTACATATAACATATAGGAATTCAGGCAACAGATGATGATAAAATGCCTAAAGTGTTTTGATAATTCTTTTTTATCCTTTTCCCTGTGCTGGGATAGCTCACAAGGTACGCATCACTCAAATCAACTCCTCCCATCTTTGAGTTGTAATCCACCACAACTTTAGGTTTTGTGATGTCCTGACCTCAAACCTTTCTCGTGACCATTCTTTCATCATGTGTAGTGCTCATAAGACAGATATCCTTTTTGTCTTTCCACTTCATAACCATTACCTTATCTTTATAAGATGACACATGTTCACCCCTTTTCAACTTTTTCTGTTTTATTTCTGTGGGTACCCCTTTCCTATTCTGATGCAAGGTTCCAATAGCTTCGGTATCATAGGCACACAGTTTTTCAAACAAATCTGGACTAGTGAACCAATTGTCTATTGTCACCGTGTATCCTTGGTTCAGAAGAGGGCTGATAAGTTCTAAAACAACTTTAGAACAATAAGCCTCATCTTTCAAGGACTTGTCGAAAACAGTTCCTTTTCCTACATATATGAGAAAATTCCACACGTATCCAGATTTTGCCTCACACAATTCAAATGATTTTATGCAGAATCTGGCAAGTTTAGTAGGAATAAATACCTTCCATCCCAATCTTCCCTTCCACATCATCAATGATTCATCAACAGATATATCACAATCTGGAATGTACACTGTTCTAAATCTGTCGTTGAGATTTTCTAACATATGTTTAAGTTAGAAAAGTCTCCTGGAACCACAAGTAGCTTCATCATATTCATCATTATTTACAAAATGTAAACATTTTAGAAGAAGATGAAACCTCCTCTCTGTAAGAAGTTAAAAAAAATATTGGAGTTTCTACAATTTTCCTTCCTGAAAAGTAACTTTTATCATCGGGTTTTTGATGTAACCCTTGCAATAATAAAAATGCCAATAATTTCATTATTTCATACCCATTTGTTTTGTTCCAATGATGGACTAGATTTTTCTTTCAACTGAGGAGCATTTTTTTCTATAAACTGTTCGGCATAATGATCAGTTTCATCGCTGATGTGTTCACAAATTTCTCGCATAATAAAAAGTTTAAACAATTCTAATGGGTTTGAGGGTTCTTGAATTTCAACATTTAGACCAGGTTGTCCAGAGAATGGAAAAGGAGGACGTTCTGCACCTTGTGTGGACCATGTACCAGGTTGCATATTACTGTGAATAAAGTTATCGGCTTCATTGTTTTAATTTTCTTCGTTATCTGAAGAAAATTCCAGTTCACTGTCATCACTGTATTCATCAAATCACCGTCACTCAACCATTTCCTTTACTATTACCTGCCACACTTTCTAAATATTAACACTTATATACAGGCCTATAATTAAAACCTAAATATATGATTAAAACTAGAATAGATAATTAAAACTATACAAAAGAATTTACACTATTAAAAATCAAACTAATTATTGTAATAATACAACAAATTGGTGCACTAAATATAAATGAACACTAGGAGAATGCGTGACGCACAGGGACGTCATACCCACTGTGATGAGCTTAGGGGATGACATGCCCTCACCTCATTGCCACTTGTGTGGGGCTAGAACATGATGCACCCGCATGTCATAGCCACTTAAATGGATAATTTAACCCATTCACCTCAGAAGTCGAGGTACACTCGCTTAACTCTCCTGTTATATATTTTACAATTATCTTTTGTTAACATTTATGAATAGCAGATGAATGTGTTTTGGCCTTTACCCTTATTGTGATCTCAAGTACCGTTATATTTTGTTCGTTTTGAATGTCTGAAAACAGACAATATAATTTATGGTGACTTAAATCTGGTTTCTGGGGAAATGCATTGAGCATTTAAACCTGAAGTCAATGGGTTAGGAACATTAAGGGAGGAAATGGAACACTAAATATAGTGTAAACAAAACTAGTAGAAATGAAGAATTAATAGAAAAGTTGAAAAAAATTATATTTTAAGAGAATTTTAATGAAATTAATACTTACTGCTTCTTCTAACTTATGTTCCAAATTGTTCCTCTCTTCTTCTATTGCGTCATAGTCCTTCTCAAGTTCAGTATAGTCAGCTTTGGCATCATCTAGTACACCTTGCAATTTCTTAAAATAAAATAAAATAAATTAATATAATAACTCAGTATGATTGAGATTAAATCAAATTATTGTATTTATACAAATGCAGGGGACTTGACATAACTCATTGCCCATAATTATGAGTAAACAAATAACTTAACAATAAATTAAAACAATAAAACATCATAGCAAAACAGAAAGTTTGGCTCTTGCTTGAGGGTAGCAGAGTGAAGTGCTTGACACTGTAGCAGGTGGTTTCTGTCCATGTTAGTATTTGTGGAGTGCACAGGGAAATGAGGACTTCTGTAAATTGCAATTTGATGAAGATGAGCTACAAGACAATCATGTCCTGTGTTTAACTGACATTATGCTACAGCTTCCTTTCGAGGTGTATCTGGTGTAGTGTGGATAGTGTTTTTCCATTGTTTTTCTTGTATTCGGATGTGAAGTTTGGTTGAGAACACATTTTTTTACCCTTTGTTTGATATAAATCAGGTGTGTCCAACCCACAGCCCTCGATCCCATGGCATGCAGCCCGCAATGATATTTACTCTATCATATCACATTTGGCCCACAGTGATATTTGTAAATTATGGTCTAATATCATTTATGAAATTAGTAATTCTATTTGGTACAAGATAACTTGAAATAGCAAGACTTTTTTCGTTTACAACACACGTGTTTGCAAACGTTTATCCTACTCATCCTCTTACTAAAACATGGAGAAGTCACATCCATTTTAAGAAACACCCAGCCCACATTTTTATTTATGATCCTACCTACCATGCATTGTTGACTGTGCAGTTACTACTTTCAATGGCAAGCATGTGCCAGATGTTTTATTATCATTAAATTTTGTACATTTCAAGTTAGTTTGCAGTTTGCAGTTATTCACTCACATTGTAGGCTGCCTAAACAAACCGTTTTGGAAAAGAAAGTTTTGAAAATGGAGAAGAACAAACATTATGAAAAAATAAGCAATTTCAACACTCAATTATACTTTCACATTTAAAAATTTAAAAATACATTGGCGAATTTTGTTGGGAAAATTTAGAAGAAAAGTTCTTCAGTAGACTTAATTACATCATCAAACAAAAAATTACTAAACGTGGAAAGAAAATTGAAAATTTGCAAATTAAAGCAATTGGAAATAAGAAGAAACTAGGAAACAACCATAAATCATCCAAGAACAAAAATCTTGAAAGTGAAAATGTGATTAATAGTAGTGTTGTCAACTTATCTTCAAAAACTTTTGATAACAAAGAAACGCAACTTTTGGAAAATGGTTTGAAAACATGTATTAATTTTTCGAACAAAATAGAAGACTATATAGCAGATACAGAAATTCTAATCAAAAACATGAATATGGAAGACAAAATTACCATCAGGAATAAATGTGAAAAAATTATCAAAGAAACACCAATAAACAAGAAGGGTTCAAGAAATATGAAAATTATTAAAGACATCAACAGTAAAAATGTAATAATTACTAAAGCTGACAAAGGCAACCAATTGGTTATTTTAGACAAAGAAGAATACAACAACAGAATGGAAAAACTTTTGGACTCTGAAGAATATACACAGATTCAATCAGACCCCCTTAACAAAACCATTAAAGAAGTAGACAACACTCTCAAGAATATCAATCACATTTTAACTAAGAAAGACAAGTTTCATCTGAAGGTTTCAAATCCAAAAATTCCCAACATCTATGGACTCCCGAAAGTGCACAAAGAAGGGAAGAAAATGAGGCCGATAATTAACAACATAGGGTCTCCTACATATCATTTATCTAAATGGTTATGTAAGGAATTTAATAAAATGAATGGATTTGAAAACTCTGCAATAGAAAACTCTTATGAATGGTAGATAAACTAGAAAACATACAACTACAATCTTCAGACAGATTAGTTTCATTTGATGTTGTTTCCTTATTTCCAAGCATTCCAAAAGACCAAACTATGGAAATTTTAGAGATTTGGATGAAAAATAATAAAATTGAAAAAGTAAAGATAGTCGAATATAAAACTTTAACTAAATTATGTATCGATAATATGTTTTTCACCTACAATGGAAGATTTTATAAACAAAATTCAGGACTTTCGATGGGAAACCCTTTATCTCCATTCTTAGCTAATCTATTCATGGGGGAATTTTGAACACAAGATAATTAATGGACATCGTTTAATTTTCAAGTTCTGGTGCAGATATGTGGATGACATAATTGCAATAGTTAATCATAAACAGATAGATGATGCATTAAAATTATTGAACATTCAAAGTCAAACTATAAAGTTCACTATGGAAAAGGAAATCAATGGAGAAATACCATTTTTAGATCTCAACTTAAAAAGGAACGAAGAAAATAAGATAGAATTTGGAATTTACAGAAAGAAGACACATATAGATAACTACATAAAAGCTTTAGGTTTCAATCACATAGCTCACAAAGAAGCAGTTTTCAATAGTTTGACACATAGATTAGTGAACATACCAATGAACAAAGAAAATTATGAAAAAGAAAAAGAACACATAATCAACGTAGCCACGAAAAATGGTTTTGCTATAAAAATGATACTCAAAAAAATAAACAAGTTCAAAAGACAAAAATTTATTAATCAAAGCACTCTTCTAAAAGTAAAAGAAGATAATGTAAAATTTAGAAAATTCACATATCATCCATTAAAACACCACAAGTTTCAAAAATTTTTTTAAAGATTTCAACATAAGGTTAGCACCCAAAAATGACTACAGCATCAGTAGACTGATTAGACCTAATAAGAATGAGAAAATTAAAGAAGAAAACAAATCAGGGATTTATCAAATTAAATGTGAAGAATGTGAGAAATTCTACATAGGAAAAACTAAAAGAAATTTGAAAACTAGAGTGAAAGAACATCTCAGGAATGTCAAGAAAGGGGAAGTAGAAAAATCTGCAGTGGCTGCCCATGCATGGTCTGAAAAACATCTTATCGAGAAAGAAGCTAAATTATTAAAACAAATAGAAAAACCAAAAGAACTTACTGTTTGGGAAAAGATCTACATTCAAAAGAGCAAAAAGAAGAAATTGATGAACTTTGAAATTCCCGGTGAGAATGACCTGGTTTCGAGGTTTTTCAGTCAGCCAATGGAAGGAGAGAAGGACAGCTCTTCAAGACGACAGAACAACGGTCGTGACGATACTGAGGATGGAACAGAAACTATGTTCCGAAACTAGTTTATAGTCAAATAAGAAAAACAATATGAGGTGAGTGATAAAAAATTCTACCTTAATTTATTTAAATTGTTCAATTTAGATTTTAAAATTAGATTTAACATTAAAAAAAATACAATTAATGTAATTTTAAAACTAACTAATATATGATTAATATTTTAATAAAAATAACATATCAATTTATTAGCCATTTTATATTGTCCACTGCTAATAAAATTATCCAGCTCCAATGGATCCCCTCTCATTGCGGGGTACATGGAAATGAAATGGTGGATCTTTTAGCAAAAAAGGGCACCAAAATTTTACAGAAAACAAATCAATCCCTGCCCTACCATTCTGCAAAAATTATCATTAAAAGAAACTTCCAGAAAGAACTGATGGAGGACTTCAAATCACAAAGTAATGAGAAACCATGGGCAGCTATCTCGCAGAATAAAAACTTAATAGACCAAAAATAATATAATTAAAATAACCTCAAAATATAACTTCCTAAAATTAAATAAAAACTTAATACCTGAACAACCAAGATATGAAGCAGTAGCAACATTCAGACTGTTAACAGGTCATGATTACCTGGCAGAGCACCTCCATAAAATTGGAATCTTCAACTCTCCAAATTGTATCCTGTGCCAAGACAATAACACTACCATGAACAAAGATCATCTTGCTAGCTGTGAGGCTCTGAAGATGTCACCTACAAGAACTCTGGCAGGACTCTATTGGGAAGCAAGAAAGCAAATGGAACGCATTCAAGCTAATGGGCATTAGACGACTACTACTACATATTGTCTACTGCTGTGGTCTCGAGGTAGCATGTTGCCTTGTCACACAGCGGACTCAGGTTCGATTTCCGGTTGGGACAGGCTCCTGGGTGAGGTTTTATTTCGGGGTTTTTCCTCACCTGCAAGACAAATAATGTCAGGAGGCTTAAGGCCCAACGGTCCCCAAAAAATCATCTGGCCATCCTTATCATTATCATCATCATTCTTCACGGTGTGAAAAGCAACAGGAAGCTACCACACCTATAATTCTCTAGTAAAGCTCCAAAGCATAGCATGAAAATGACTGCAGTGAAAGACCTGCCCTCGGGCAGAAATACTATGGATGAATGGATTTTATATTAGAATTAATTGGTTTATCTTAGATCGTATTTAACAGGGTAAAAAAAAATCCGATCATGTGGCCCACAAACCAATTCAGCTTAATGACAGTGGCCTTTTTCCAAAATAGGTTAGACATGCCTGATATAAATGTTTGCTGAGTGGTAAGATCTGTTTGAATTAGGTTGCTATAAACACATTGCTCCTTCAATATTATTCATTCATACATCTCAATCATGAATAAATCATATTTGAAGAGAAAAATTATACACTCAGACTGGGACTCAAAACAAGGGCCTTTGGCTGTCTTATATAAAAGAAAAATTTGTTAATAAATGAGTTGGAGAAAATGTTTTAACATCTCACCTCACAAAGTTGCATGTCTTCACGATACCGGTTTCAAAAGTATAGTATTACTTCCATCTTCAGCCAAATTCCAACTGTTGAAATTTTGTTGTTAACATCATCTTCTGAACTGCCATCAGGTGTAGATTTCATGAACTTGGAGATTAAATTATTCTCGTCAGGGATATCAAAATTCATTCTTCTGAATGTATATCTTTTCCCAAATTGTTAATTCTAAAGGTTTCTCGAAATGTTTCAAAAGTTTAATGTCTTTTTCCAATTTTATGATTTTCTAGCAAACTATGAGCTGCAATTGCCGATTTTTCAATTTCACAATTTTTAGTATTTCCAAGGTGTTCTTTTGTACGAATTTATAAATTCCTTTTAGTTTTTCCTATATATACTTTATTGCAGTCATTGCAACTGATTTTGTAAATTCCAGATTTTTTACTATCTGGGACATTAACTTTCTTATTGGTTACTAGTAGATTATCCAGGCTAAATTTGGTAATCGGTGCTCATTTATTAATATAAATACCTCATAGTGTTTCCTCCCACTGTAAATTTAATTAAAAGAAAAATTTGTGTTTAGATTGGAACTTGCCCAGATGGCTCAGTCGGTAGAGCATTGGCCTAGAAAGCTAAAGGTCTTGGGCTCGAGTCCCAGTCTGAGTGTATAATTTTTCTCTTCAAATATGATATTGCACCTTGTTTTGCCAGTATGTTGGCTACTTCATTTCCATTGAGAATGAGATGGTATCCACTGTCTTATGTTTTTGATAAAGATCAGCAAGTAGTTTCTTGCAATCTACCACTTCTTTGCTTTGAATTGATTTGAAAGATGTTATTGCTTGTATGGCAGCTTTGGAATCAGAAAGAATGACAATATGGTCATTGATTTGTTGATGGCATATAATTTGTGATAGTCCAGCATTTATTTCTTAATCAAATTATTATGATTTTATTTATATTTGTAGGAAATAACACCATGACATTTCTTTTAACTATAATTTATTAAATAATTAATAATTAAATTATGAAACCTTATAAATAGAATTAATTTCATAAATTAATTATGGGAAATGACATTATGAAGCTTTCAAGTGAATAACTAATGAATAGTGGTCGTGAAATCTCATCCCATACTCCGAGATCTTCAAGCACAGAACTGCAGTTTTGAGAGGAATCCCTCTCATTTTCAGCTGTCTTTACAACATAAAAACGACTGAAGATGAGAGAAATGCCTTTTAAAACTGCAGTTCCATGCTTGAAGATCACAACTATGAGGTGAGATTTCACGGCTCACTATTTATTTATGTATTTATTATTAAAGAGTTTTATTTATTTATCTATTTTTTGCTTTTAACTAAAAAATGCAAAATGTTAAACTTCATGCAATTGACAAATAACTATTACGAATCTTGTAAAGTTCAAAATTTAAAATAACATTCTTTTCATCTCACTTCATAACCTGTCTTGTAATTAAACCGATTTCATAACGTTAATGGTTACATCTTCAGTAAATACACGACGAATGTTCTGTCTGTTTCTTACTCCATCATTTGGTGGACTGATGAACCTCCCAATAAATCAGCTTCCCAATTGAAAGAAAGACAAGTTTAATAAAACTAATAGAAAAACCTATGGAGCTCACTATTCAGAAACAATCCACATTAAAAAAACTAAGAAAGAAAAAATTATTCATAGTTAAATATGTTTAAAAAAAACATGAAATATGAGGTAAGATGTAAAAATGACTCAATTTATGAAAGAAAAATTAACAAATTTTGAAATTCCCAAGGAAGTTGATTTGATTGGGAGGTTCATTCATGCACCAACAGATGAAGTAAGAAGTAGTTCTCCTGGACAGAAAATTGGTCGTGAAATTACTGAAGATGATACTGCTGAAACCAGTTTAAATAGAAGACTGGATGATAGGTGAGGTATTAAGAATTTTAATCTTAATATTAAATTAAACCTCATAGTAATTTTTTCCTATAATATCAAGTTGGATTCTAGTTGAGAATTGTGAAGAAGTTTGCCAAGACATGTCCAGGGGAGAAAACAAAATGTAAGGTGAGTTGAATATTTCCAATTCAATCTCTTTGTGTACATCATAACTTACCTCAATTTTCTCCTCACTCTTAAGCAGTTCTTCCTTGGAACTCTCTAGTTGCTTTTGGAGTTCTGCTATTAGACCATTTTCATTTTCATCACCTGAATTATTTGCTGCCTGAAATTTACAAATGAGCAAATTGTTAATAAAAAAATGTTAGAAGACCTATACTATTTACATGGCAACGAAAGAAACTGATATAAATAAAGATCGGGAGACTATAAGAGATACTATCAAATTGACAGCAACAAAAAGCTTAGGTTATTTAAAAAAGAGGCATAACAAGAAATGGTTTGATGAGGAATTTGCAAATACTGTAAAGAAAAAAAAAAAGCTAGCAAAAGTGAGTTGTATTTGAAAAGAAAAATATATGCCTAGACTGGGGTTTGAACCCAGGACCTTTGACTCTCTCTGTCAATGCTCTTCCATCTGAGTTACCTAGACCTCCAATCTAAACGCGTATTTTTCTCTTCTACATAGTCAATTCCCTAACCCCAAATGCTACGAGCTGTTGCTATGATTTTTGCAAATGGCGGCTCCTTTGTTAAGAAGACTTTTTATTGGAAATTTAAACATTACTTATAAAGCCAGTAGTGCTTCTTTTAATGTTCATGTTATTCGTTTTTAAACATCTTAATGATGGACAAATTATATTTTTCTTATTAATTTAACATTTCTCAATGAAAGATAAATTAAATTTGAAGAGAAAAATTTTCGCCTAGACCGGGACTCGAACCCGGGACCCTTGGCTTTCCGGGCCAAGTGCTCTACCAACTGAGCTACCGAGGCGAGTTACGATCTAGACGCAAATTTTTCTCTTATATACGTTGTAATTCCCTATCGCCAAATGCTTTTGAAACCATTGTTTCATTTGCAAAGATAGAAACAATGGTTTCAAAAGCATTTGGCGATAGGGAATTACAACGTATATAAGAGAAAAATTTGCGTCTAGATCGTAACTCGCCTCGGTAGCTCAGTTGGTAGAGCACTTGGCCCGGAAAGCCAAGGGTCCCGGGTTCGAGTCCCGGTCTAGGCGAAAATTTTTCTCTTCAAATTTAATTTATATTTTTCTTTTCAAATATAATTTGGCCATCATTAAGATGTTGAAAAACGAATAATATGAACATTAAAAGAAGCACTACTGGCTTTATAAGTAATGTTTAAATTTCCAATAAAAAGTCTTCTTAACAAAGGAGCCGCCATTTGCAAAAATTGTAGCAACAGCTCATAGCATTTGGGTTTAGGGAAATGACTATGTAGAAGAGAAAAATACGGGTTTAGATTGGAGGCCTAGGTAGCTCACTTGGAAGAGCATTGACATAGAGAGTCAAAGGTCCTGGGTTCAAAACCCAGTCTAGGCATATATTTTTCTTTTCAAATATAATTTGTCCATCATTAAGATGTTTAAAAACAAATAATATGAACATTAAAAAATGAATTGGTTACACAAGTCAAATTAAGTAAATTTACTATTCCACTAAGTAATGTGCACAGGCAGAAAATATGTTAACTAACATGCTGTCTTCCGCTTCCTTATTATGTTCCAACTTCCTGTCCTCTGTATATGTTCTTTGTCTGGTAGGTAGAGAGCTGACAAATACTATGGATTTTAATACAATAAATTTGGAAATTTTATATATTATGAGGTTTTCTCAATAAGAATCAAATGAATCGTGAATTCTTCTTACCTCATACATCTATGTTTTTTAATACAGAACTGCAATATCGAAAAAAAAAATCTTTTCCGATACTGCAGTTCTGTGTTAAAAAAACATAGATGTATGAGGTAAGAAGAATTCATGATTCATTTGATTCTTACTAAGGATTTTAATGGTCCGTCCTTCTATGCAGTCATTGGCAAAATGACTATTTTGACAATCCTGTTACTATTGGGGTTACGTATAGGAATGGGCTGTCCCTTCTCATTATATGTTGTCACTTGTGATTTATTGTGAGGCTGGTAACGGAGAGACGACAAATACTGTGATTTAAATGATCCGACCGCTTGAGCATTCCCGTGCTTAATGACTAATTTGACAACCATGTTAAGATCCTTCACACTTGAAATAGAACCATTCAGTACGTGATCGGATGTACAGTCTTCTCCTACATCCCTTCCATAGATTTAGTAGTTTGGCGACTCTAATGTTAAAACTCTTCCCCTCTGCCTGGGCAGAGTTAACTTGATGGTATAATAGAACAAAGTGTAACATCAGACAGAAAACCACTAGGTTATTAAAGAGTAAAAAGTGGGAATATTTGAAAGAGAAGGTTAATGATCTTAAAATTAATGCAAAAAATAGCAACATTGGACAATTGTATCAGGGAATAGATTGGCCATTGAACAATGGCCAATAAAATATCTTGGAAAGAAGCCCAGTGGCAAGATTCAGAATGAATTGTTTGGCTGCCCGTTTATACAAAATTAAAACTTATAACTCAGATATACATGTGCACCAACACTGAAAAAGATGATTTGGGTAAAGTGCTATCAGAGACTGACACCGAGTGAGAATTTTTTAACACTGTAATCAATGCACCAACTGGGAGCAGAACATCATGTTAACCTCCTGCACCCTATACAAAAGTTTAACAAGATTTATACTAATAATTGAGTTTGGATTTTTTTAACATTCTTACTCATATGTTTGTTTTGTTGGACAATTATTTCAAAGCTTACTGCTCCATCTTCAGCTTGTCACAAACTGGTTTCTTTCTTTTCTTCAAGTTGTCGGCCCTGGATCTGTGTTCCAAAGAACTTGGTAATGAGGCTCCTTTCTCTGGAAATTTCAAAGTTCATAATTTTTCCTTGTTTATCTGTATTTAGATTTTTTTCCCATATAGTGAGTTCATTTGTATCTTCTGTTTTAATAACATTGTATTTAGATCAATTTTGCGTTTTCGTGTCCAAACGTGAGCTGCTACTGCAAATTTTTCTACTTCTCCCTTTTTTACATTTCTTATGTGTTCTTTAGTTGTAATGTTTAAATTTCGCTTTGTCTTACCTATGTATACTTTATCACAATCTGCACATTCGATTTGATATATTCCTGCTTTTTATTATCTTAAATTTTTTTCATTTTTGTTCGTTTTCATAAGTTTTTTTAAAACTATTATCATTCTTTGGTGTTAAATTGATGTTGAATTTTCCAAATTTTTTTTTTGGAAATTAATTGAATGTTAAAAAAAACAAACCCAATTATTAAATTTAACCTCATAATATTACTTCCTAATGATTTTAAAATAAATCAGACAATTCAAGTCTAAAGAAGGAAAAAACAAATTGATTTTTACAATATAAGAACCAAACAAGATGGCGGCCTCCTACTTCCAACGGTTTAATAAAAATGTTTTAAACTTAAATAGTGAAATTAAAAAGTTTCTAAAATTAAAAGAAAATAAAAACAAAAGACCGGCTGATATTAAATTTATTAATCAATGCTTAAAATTAGATCTAACACCTAAATTCATAAGGAAAACCATTAAAGAAGACAAAAACAAGAAACATAAGTATTTGGAAGAGAAATTACTCAAAATTGAAAGAAACAAACATTACGTTAAAATAAATAATTTAGATATTGAAATTTATTTATTAAATATAAAACTTTCAAAACATTTAGGAAAAATCATGTGGGAAAATTTACAAAAGAAGTTTTACAACATATTAAACATAAAAATGAGTAAGAAGATCAAGGAAAGAAATTATCAATACACAGAACAAACAAAAAAGGAACTAAAATTGAAAAAACAGAGATCCATGTAAACAATTTTTCAAAAGAAACCTTAAATGAAGCGGAAAACCAACTACTGGAAAAAGGTCTGAAGACCAGAGTCAGTTATTCAAGTAATATAGAAGAATACATAGCTGACATCAAAACTGCAATTTTGGATGTAGAAACTGAAAATCAAATAATTATTCGGAAAATATGTGAGAAGATTAAAAAAAAAAACACCCAAAAACAGAAGATGCCAAGAAGACATGAAAACACTTAAAACATAAACAGTAAAAATGTGGTATATATAAAATCAGATAAGGGGAACCACATAGGGGAAAGTCGTATAAGACCGTCCGGCGGCTATGTCCGGACATACCTATTTTTAGAAAAACGTCGCTAGGTGGAAGCACAATCTGCAGTGTGTCTTGAAGTCTGTCTTGCTACAGTTGATTGAGCGGCAGTGTGAGTGAGTGAGTCTTCGCTATAAGGTAGTGTGGTTTATATAGTGTTTTCGTTTGTGCGCGCAAGTAGTGTGTCTTAGATTCAATACATTACTGCTCTACAACGGGTAAGTGAATTTACTCTAACACATGCAAATGTGTACGTAACATTGTTAAGTAAGTAATTAAGGAAGTTAAATATAATATGTAGCATGCATAAGGAAGGGCGGGAATTTTAATTAGGGTGCGTGTGTCGGCTAAGATCGGACAGTGTACATCGGGTAAGACCGGTCAGAGATATAATTGCATTTCTCTGTTACAGTTTTCATCAGCTGAAAAAAACAATGTCAAATAAAGTGAAAGTAAGTGTCAAGGGCAAGTGGACCGAAGAAAACATGAAACTTGCAACTTGGAAATGAAGCGAACAATGATATCATTGATCCTACTACGGCTACTGAGGATAGATTAAATGAAAGTCTGTGTATCAGCCCCGGGACAAGTGGGTCTGCAAAAATTGCATCTGCCTTGATGAAGCTTTCTCCCCTCCCAGAAGCTAGCAAAAGGAGACTTGCGACTAGGAAAAGACGAGCAGAGAAAAGTGAGGTCCTGACTGGAAGTCCATTCAAAGAGAGACTCGAGAAGAAGAAAAACGAAAAGGATGCCAAGGAAGAAAGAAAACGTCGCAAATGTTAAAAAATGTTGAACTTACGTGAACCATCTACTTCAGCAAATGTTCTGGTGGGCTCCGATGAAGCTTCTGGTTCCAATGAAACTTTCTGCATTTTGTGTGGCGAAAATTTCGAGGAAGACTGGATCCAATGCGAAGATTGTAAGGGTTGGGCACATGAAAAGTGTACTAACACGGACAATTCAACAGTGCACTATAGGTGTGACAAGTGTCTCCAAATGTAACATTAATTTCTATGAAAATGAACTTAATAAAGTTGATATTTAGTGAACTAAATTGAATGTCCGGTCTTACCCTCCATGTTAAAATATATCAGAAAATTTTTATGTTCCACAATTATTTTTTATCTACTATATTAATTTACATTTAGTATATTTTTGTAATGTAGAATGTTCTCTAGTTCAATTAGAGTGTAATTAATTTTTTTTGTTTTTGTGTGTAATAAAAATGTAAAATAATACAAAACAATTTGTAAGTGTCCGGACATAGACGACTTTCCCCTAGTTATTGACCCTCTTCCAGAAACAATCAAAAAGGTAGAAAACAGTCTAAAGTCCATCAAAAAATTTTAACGGGAAAAGTTAATATCAAAATAAAAGTACCTAACCCCAGAAACCCCAATATTCATGGTCTACTAAAATACATAAAACAGGGAACAAAATGAGACCAATCATAAATAATAGGTTCCCCCATATACAAAATTTCAAAATGGCTTAGCCATGAATACAAATGAATGAAGAATGGTGAAAATCCATCAATTGATAATTCTCTCCAACTGGTAGAAAAGTTAAAAAAGATAAAAAGTTCAACCGGCAGATAGAATGGTTTATTTTGATGTTGTAGTATTGCTCACGAGTGTCCCAAAAGAAGAAACTTTAAAAATTTTGAAAAACTGGCTAATTAAAAACAACATTGACAATATCTGCAACAAAATCTTCAACATTATCTGAATATTGACGATTTTATTATTAATTTAACACTTCTCACTGAAGGATAAATTATATTTGAAGAGAAACTAAGAAGCCGCCATTTGCAAAGATAGAAGCTATGGTTTCAAGCATTTGGCGCAAGGGAATTACAATGTATATAAGAGAAAAATTTGCATCTAGATCGCAACTCGCCCTGGTAGCTCAGTTGGTAGAGCACTTGGCCCGGAAAGCCAAAGGTCCGGGTTCGAGTCTCGGTCTAGGCGAAAAATTTTCTCTTCAAATATAATTTATCCGACAGTGAGAAGTGTTAAATTAATAATAAAATCGTTAATAGAAGCCCCAGTGGCTTTATAAAGTAGTGTTAAATTCCCAATTAATGTCTTCTTAACTAAGAAGCCGCAATTTGCAAAGATAGAAGCTATGGTTTCAAGCATTTGGCACGAGGGAATTACAATGTATATAAGAGAAAAATTTGCGTCTAGATCGCAACTCGCCTCGGTAGCTCAGTTGGTAGAGCACTTGGCCCAGAAAGCCAAGGGTCCCAGGTTCGAGTCTCGGTCTAGGCAAAAAATTTTCTCTTCAAATATTATCTGAATAATTGATACACGTTTTTAAACCTTTGTTGCAGATATTGAAATTGTGATAGAAAGGTTAGAAAATGAAGAAAAAACAATCAGTGGGAAAGGAAGTGAAAAAATTTTAGAGGAAATTAAAAACACTCCCAAAAATGTATTGGCAAATAAAAATATGGTCATTTTAAAAAAGATAAACAAAAAAATATAATATTTTCTAAAGCTGATAAGGGGAATAAAATAGTAATTTTAGAAAAATCTGAATATATCAAGAGGATGGAAAACCTTTTAGAATCGAAAGAATATTTGGAACTAAAAAAGGATCCCCTAACAAAAACTATAAAAACTTTAAAACAAATTAAGCATACAATTTCTGATAAAGAAAAATTTAAATTGAAAGTCCCAAATTCTTCCAATCCTCGAATGTATGGTCTCCCCAAAATCCATAAAATTGGGAACAAAATGAGACCTATAATTAATAACATAGGGTCCCCGTCTTATTATTTATCTAAATGGTTGGTACAGAAATTTAAGAGTTTTCCAGAATTTGAAAATAAAAGTATTGAAAATTCTTTACAACTAGTTGATGAATTGAATAACATTAGAGTGGATCACAATGACAGATTTGTGTCTTTCGATGTTGTTTCATTGTTTCTGAATGTTCCAATAGGAAAAATGTTGAATTTTTTGGAAAAATGGTTGAGTTCTTTGGATTTAAAAAAAAGAAGTAATAGAAGAATACATGAACCTTACAAAATTTTGTATTGAAAATTGTTATTTTACTTTCAATGGTAAATTTTACAAACAAGTTTCGGGTTTATCTATGAGAAATCCTCTTTTGCCACTTTTGGCTAATTTATACATGAGTTACTTCGAGTGCCATATCACCAAGGCTTACCCATGGATTTTCAAGACTTAGTACAGATATGTAGATGATATTTTTTCGATAATAAATTTTAAACATGTTGATGATGCATTGAAATTACTTAATCTACAAGATGTATCAATTAAATTTACTATAGAATCAGAAATTGAAAACCAAATTCCGTTTTTGGATTTATACATAATTAGGAATGAAAAAACTCAACAAATTGAATTTGATGTATACAGGAAGGATACACATACTGATAATTATATCAAATCAACAGGTTACAATCCTCTGACACATAAACATGCAATATTTAATAGCCTCTTAAATAGATTGATAAATGTCCCACTAAAAGAAGAAAATTTTAAGAAAGAATACAAGAATATCCTAAATATAGCCAGATTAAATGGTTTCAATAAGAGTATAATATCAAACAAATTTAAGAAATTCAAAAAGATAAAACAACTTAAAGAATGCTCTACCCTACAAACTGTTAGTAAAGAAAAGCAGAATTTCAAGAAAATTACTTACCATCCAGTAGTACATAAGAAATTTCAAAAAATGTTTGACAAACACAACATTTCTTTGGCACCAATAAATAAATTTAGTCTGGAAAAACTTCTAAGTACCAATAAAAAAGTCAACATCCCAGATAGTTAGAAATCTGGAATTTATCAAATAAATTGTAATGATTGTAGCAAAGTATACATAGGAAAAACAAGAAGGAATTTGGAAACACGCACTAAAGAACATTTTAGAAATATTAAAAATTGTGAAATTGAAAAATCAGCAATTGCTGCACATAGTTTGCTAGAACATCATAAAATTGAAAAAGAGGCAAAACTTTTGAAACAATTGGATAAACCGCTGGAATTGACAATTTGGGAAAAGATATTCATTCAGAAGAATAAATATCGATTTATGAACTTCGATATTCCGGTGGATAAAAATTTAATTACAGAATTTATAATCCCAACCAAAGATGGCAGCACAAGAGGTGATGTCCTTAGAGAAATCAACAACCAGAGAATTTCATCAGTGGAAGTCATGACTGAAGAAGGACAAGATATTGTCATAAAAGATAAGAATACATAGACCAATATTTTAATTATTAGATAAACCTCCTAATGATACTTCCTATTGTATTTTTAAAACAAAATGATCTTACCTGTACGAGTTTCTGTGCATCTTTCAGCTCATTCTGGGAGTATGCTAAAGTTGAAGACAATTCCGAAATTTTTACACGAAGTTTTTTATTTTCTTCTCTTTCGACGTTTGAGAACTCTTCGGCTGTTTTCAGCTTGTCTTTCAAATATTCAATCTCCTCTTTATATTCCTGCAAATAAAATCAAAACACACTTCATGAGAATACTAACTCTAATTTATTTAACTGCAAAGTGAAGCACTTCAGATCATCATCTCTATTCGGCCAAAACTAAAAATGTTACCTACAACTAACTCATTGGGACTATCAGATCTCCATACATCCCTACATTTTATAATCATTCCTTTGTATAATTTACTTCCCTCATATCTCCCACCATATTCTTGGCCTACCTACAGGGTGCTTTATTTTTTTGGATTTCTACAATACCGTATTTGCGCGTGTATAGGCCATACATTTTGACCTAAAATGTAAGTTTAAAAATTAGGGTACGGCTTATACATGAAATAACTAGATAACTGGTACATATCGGGAAGTTTCTGCACTACTGATGTATGGCACCGAATTACAAGGTAATGACATGACAAATCAACATGCCCAGCCGTTACTTGCTTTAAATTCATTGCATGGAATTTTGATATTCTTGGCTATAAGGCTTTCATATTGTATGATTTTGATGGATTCAGGAAATCTGCATGCCCTTGTTTTCCGTAAGTAATCCAGAAGAACTCTTTCTAACTGTGGATATTTCGCTTTCTTTCCACGGAAATATTGTCGATGTTGTGATGTGTTTTCAAGTGCATGTTTTGTTTGGATCCATTGTCGCACATACATCAAACTTTCTTCCCGCTGTCCTATTTCCATGTTCTGCCGCATAGGACACCACTTGTAGCTTGAATTTGGAGGTAAAACTTGCTCTGCACCAACCATGTTTACACACAGTGAACAGGAATAATAATGAATACCGTACCTACCAACTGACCATCCCCTTTTACCCTTGTGTTAATGACTGACCTTCAGCCCGATGTACTGTTACATAGCCGGCAACAGAAGCTTTGGAATTTACAACATGGTTGGTTGGTTGGTATCTAATGTCGAGCACTTGATAATGAAATCATTCGCTCTCTTGCACTCCAATATTTAGCAGAAAGGCTGGTCTCTTCTACAAAAGCTGGACAACATTTCTTTCCATATCTTCATTTAAATTGCAAGAAGGGCATTTAGGAGTACAATAAACTAGTTGTAACCGTTTAGTAGTAGGCACCACATGTGGTGGTTACGTCACCCATAGAGAGAAAGTAGGTATAGGAAGGAAGGAGAAATGAACCCCTAGGCCTCGAGTACTCTAATACCATCAGGGCCGAAAGAAACAAGAGGTCAGTCAAGGGAGACTGGATAGAAAAGTTGAAAGAGGGAATTGGTATGGGGAGGAGAAGTAATACCAATTCGGTTCAAAAAAGAAAAACTCACCAAGCTGACCAGTGCTTGTTGGTGAGTAGCCCTTCCCTTTCGTTCATCATGCATAAGCATGATTACTAACAGCTGCACCACGAGAAGGTGAGGGATTGGACACTAGGTTACTGTCCAGGTTGGTTCCTTTAAGCCTTCAATGGAAGGAATTAAAGGGTCTCCTCTCTGTTAAGAACAGTAGCCTTTCCGCAGCCGGAATTTACAACATTGCCAGATTTAAAAATGGTGTAGGCCTACTTCTGTCTTTTGTACTGCTTCTTAGAGAAAATATAAGACAAACATTTTTTCACCAATTTATTATTGCAAAACTTGGATGTGGCCTATACACGTAAATACGGTAAGTCCTTTTGGATTATATTTGAAAAGAAACTTTATACCTACACTTAGATTTGAACTCAAGGTCTCCAGTTCTACATATCAGTGCTTTAAACCGTGAACTACTTAGACCCCTCAATTTAAACTTTTTTTTTCTTAAACGATCCTTTTATGCCAAAGGCAATGAACCTTCGTTCCAAATGCCTTTGGCAGCTACTTTCAAGAAGACCTTAAATGGAATTTAACACTTTTAGATGTCATATAATCCTCTATCATTCCTCTCCATAACATCTCTCCTTAAAGATATTAGGAGTTTCCACACAAGTCATTATATCAAATTAAAGTTGGGAAGTAACTATTATGAGGTATAATCATTTAAATGCATTGGAGAACATTTTTCTGAAAACTCACCTCATAAATTTTGTGCTTTTCACGAAACCACTCTTTTAAGCATAATCAAGCCCACCTCAGTCACAACTCCGACTGATGAAATTCTTCAGCCAACAACTTTTCTTTTGTCACCATTTCAAAGTTTATAAATTCAACCATAGATGGCAGCACTGAAGATGGTGACAATAGAAGAGTTGACGGACGAAGAATTTCATCAGTTGGAAGTGATTATGCTTGAAACCGTGGTTTTGTGAAAAGCACGAAATTTATGAGGTGAGTTTTCAAAAAAATGTTCTCCGATGAATGCAAATAAAAACTTAAGTTATGATTATACAATTACTTGTTAAATAATTTTTCACCACAATTAAATTTATTCTATCTGATCGGTAGTTTTTCTTTTTTAATTTTTTTCTTGTACATTTTATTTGTTAAATCTAGAGTAAATGAACATACGAAGGCCAAGTTGCAAGCCTGTGGATGTTTGATCGTAACAGGTGTTTATAAGATATAAGGTGCAGTGTTGGTACAGAATGGAGATGGTTGAGCAAAGAGCTGTTTTCAAACACCTTCAAAAGAAGGGGTTGTCTCCTAAATTCATGAAGATATGACTAACTTTGGGGCAATCTGCTGTGTCTTACGGCATAGCCAAAAGATGGTTTCGTGCATTTAAATGTGGAAGATCGTCCTGTGAAAATGAACATGATGGTGGCCCTCCAAGAACTGTCACAACTCCTGAAAACATCAACGAAGTGCAAGATTGACGAATCACGATCAGAAACATAGTAGAGGAAACAGGTTTCTCATATAACAGTGTGCACAATATTTTGGAAAATGAATAGGGCATGAAAAAATTGACTGCAAGATGGGTGCCTCAAATGTTGACGCTGGCTCAGAAACGACAAAGAACAGTAATTTGTGAGCAACATTCAACTAGTTTTAGAGCAGATAAAAAAACTATTTATTGAGAGGTATGTGACTATAGATGAGACATGGGTCCACCACTATGACCCTGAAGAAATTCAAAGTGCTCCCATCAGCAGGCAAGGTGCTCCTCTTGTTTTTTGGGATGCCCAAGGTGTTATTATGGTAGACTAGTGACTACAGGCTATTCCCAAAACTCAAGGAGCACCTGCATGAGAAGAAATTTTCATCTGATAATGAGGTATTGCTATCCGTAAACCAGTGATTTGCAGAGGTTGGACAACCCTTCTTCTAAGATGCTGTAGAAATGTTGGAGCACCACTGAGGGAAGTGCGTCAATCTCCTAGGAGACTATGTGGAAAAATGAGGTAAGAATAATTTTTTTCCCCACATCCTAAGTGGGTCTGGGCTACAGCATATAGGGATCAACCTTCGTACATTGCAGATAATAAATGTATCTGACCACATGACGGTCATGAACGTACTGAGGATGGAACCTAATAACATCCAGAAACTGGTCTAATAAGGACACGAGTTGAGGTGATACATTTTTTTCTTAAAGAAAAATTGAATAGATGCCCTAAAAAGAGATCTAATCCACAAAAATTTAAAGGTCGAGTTTTCAGTGAATTAGTGATCTATCCAGAGAAAATCATGGCATGGTGCATGTAAAACTATCCCTGCTCTCTTTCAGACCCGCTTTATTTATTTTTAAAAGTTGGCATTCAAGCAAATAGTGATGTATATGTAACAAAATTACATAAGAAGTTAGTCAAATCATGAATAGTAGTTCATGGGTTAGATCCGTTTTTGGGGCAACTATTCAATTACCCTCTTACTAATAATCCTTATATAACTTTTATACAAGGTTTATACACATCTCAGTTGAAAATTCTTACTAATAAACACTGTATTAGCTAATATTTTATTTTAGGAAGTGATATTTTGAGGTTATTTTAATTAAATTATTTTTAGTCTGTTCATCTTACCTCAATATTAATATTGAGGTAAGATCAACAGACTAAAAATAATTTAACTGTATTAGCTGTTCAGTGTATAAGAGGGGTACAACTTTACATGGGAATTGTTATACATGCCTTCAACCTTGTTTAAGGATTGTATAACTAGACAAAATGGTGGACTTTAAGATCAGCTGATTGTTTTCTTATGATATTAATGAACGTTTCCTTAAATTTAACGCAAAATGCAACAATTTAATGACTGTTAGATGGGTACACAGGACATAAATAATATTAATAAAGCTATGGGTAGGAAAATAAAGGCATCATAAAATGCCTTTTGTTACATTCATTCTCGATTAGGCTTAATAATATTTTAAAATTGAACATTGATTCACAAAAGAATATGTTCTATAATAGTTGCTGTGAGACAAGATTTAACCTGAATGTAGTTTAAATGCTTTGTGATATTATTTTAACAAAACTTCCTTACATCAATAATATATAATAAACATACCAATATAAACATGTTTAATTATAGAGGTAGCATTATAGCGTTGTGGTTAGGGCTTCCGACTACAGTCCGTGAGGTACCAGGTTCGATTCCCGATCAAACTGCAGATGATTTTTTAAAGGGTTATTCTGTTGTCGCTAACATTTCGTAGTATTTTGAACTTATTCTAACGATTCTTAAAACAATGTATATAATTAATAAGTAATGGGAAAAACTTTTATTAGTTTTGAAGAATTTTTTGAAGTTCTTGTCGTTAGATGGCAGCACATTATCTGTGAAACATATTCTACGATATATTTGACATAGCCTAAAGAAAAATGTAAACAAATTAAAAACACTTATTTTTTCCATACCTCCCCAATTTGGGAATCTGTATTAATTCTTATCCATACTCATTTCTTACACAATCACTAATTGTTGTTTTCTTTCTGTTACAAACTGCGTGTAATATGTTCTGACATCATAATGATGACGAGTAAGAGACGTATTGTGTATAGGGGTCGTATTGTTATATAGCTCCTGTGTAATGTTTACTAGTAAGGAAATTATACATGATCGATATAAGGCTTATACATTGTATAACTAAACAAATGGTGAAAGCTGGTATAAGAGATTTTTATTAGTAAGACTGTTAATATTGTTTATTTTTTATTTCACTCACCTCATATGAAACCCTGGGTTTGCGAGGAGTTATGAAGTATGAGGTGAGTGAAATAAAAAATAAACAATATTAAAAAACCTCACACTGTTATTTCCTATCTACATAACTTAAGACTGTTAATGCTTGCATTCTGATGCCTGGATAGCATAATGGTTAGTGCACTAGCATATAAAGCTAGAGGTCTTGAGTTCAAATCCCAGTTCAGGGACTTATTTTAATTTTCAAATAATAAATAAAAAATTCATACCAGGGAAATGAAAGGAATTTTAAGTGCAGTGTTTTAAGATCAGCTGAAAAATCTTGAATAGATAGAATACAAAATAAGGGAAATTATGGGTGTACAAGAGGAGCCAGACATCACAGACATTATAGGAAAGAAAAGATTACAGCGGTATGGCCATGTCAAAAGAATGCCAGAGCAAAGATTGCCTATTGTTAGAGATCCATGAAATTCGTGAGTCACAATAATGCGAAATGCTCTAATTTTGTCATTTTCTTATACCATTTCTTAACTCCACTTCCCATAACCTCAAAAAAAAAAAAAGCATTTATGAATGCCAAAATCCAACGATAACGCAAAATAACACCGAAATTTAGAATTTTTAATGAATTCCGTAGATTTTTTTTGTTATATTCGCAAATTTTCATAATGCATTTTTAAACACTGTTTTCGGATTCCATCTTCTTTTTAACTGTCATATCTGATGGCGCCATATCTGCTTCCTCCATGCACTCTTGCAAAGGGAAATGGTTGCAACACAGTTCACAACATAGAGGTAATATTTTCTGTCCTCATGCTCAAATATGGTCTCTCTATCGATTTTAAGTTCTATGGCCAATATGAATTCCGAGAAATACAAATTATATTAACATGTAAGGTAAGTTTTTTTCCCCCCTAAAATTTTTGCAGATATAATTAAAAATTTGATATCATGGAGCAATGGTATGTTCAAATCTGAAGAAAACATTTTTTTAAGTATAAGCAGTAACCTCATAATAATGCAAGAACTGCCAAATTTGAATGAACCAACTATGGACCAAGAGTATAGCCATAGCAAGGGATCCTGACCAATGAAATTTTTAACGGGAGCATAGATGCGAGTCTTGCACTCAACAGATAACTGCCCGGCCAGTAGAAATAAGACCACATGTCATTGCTAACACGCCCCTAGTGAAAATACAGTCATTGGTAAACATTTTTTAAAATCACAGATTAATTATTAAATAATATATGCTCTTGTTTATCCGCAGAGAAGGTACATTCACTATATATGTACACGGTATATTTTATAAACGATGGCCGTCTGTTAAAGTTTTAAATAAGCATTAAATTTCACATTTAATATAAATGTTAACAGTCTTCGAATTCTACATCCGACCTGTCATCTCCATATTCCATTTCGTAAATTTCATGACCACTCTCTTCATCATTACTTTTATTCTTCTCAATTATTTTCCTCATGATTCCATCCGTTTTCCGGTACTCGCGCTCGCTGTCTTTATTGAATATGTTTTCCCATTCATTTTACTAATATGTTCAAAGTTTACCGATACAGCTTTTCAATATATATATATATATATATATATATATATATATATATATATATACCAATGCCACCAGGTTGCCTTTATGACATTTCTGATACGGCGGAATTGTAATGCACTTCTTCATTTGGGGCGCCTGGAAGGCAGAGTTACGTTAGCCCGAAGATATGATAGGTGACGAATTTAAAAATGGCATTTTTACTAACAACTCACTATGTTATATCTCCCCGAAATAATGAAATGGGATTTCAATTGGGATGGTAAAGTGGAAGTCTCAACCTGCGTGATTATTTTCGGCTAACATTGTGTCAATTATATATGGTTTGTGTGTTGGTTTATTAATGAATCATATAAACGTGTTTTATTATTTTTTTCTCGGTGAGTATATTTTTTGTATTAACCCGGCTTGCATTTATTTTTCAAGGAAGTTGATGTTGTAGTTTTATTTATTTGTATGAAACATTGTTAACAACTAAGACAAAGTTTTATTTTTCTTCCTCTTTCACGTAATCCTAAAAAAATATCAATATCCATCCATAGTAATTCTGCCCAAAGGCAGGTCCTTCACTGCAATCATAGCATTTTCATGCTATGCTTGCAGCTTTACTAGGGAATTGTAGGTGTGGTAGCTTTCCGTTGCTTTCCACACCGGTGAAGGGTGGTGATGGTGATGATAATGATAAGGATGATGATGATGGCCATATGATTTCGGGGACCGTTCGGGCCTTAAAGTTTTCCTGACATTTGTCTTACAGGTGAGGGAAAACCCCGATAAAAACCTCACCCAGAAAAACTGCACCGACCAGGGATCGAACCGGGCCTGCTGTGTGATAAGGCAGCACGCTACCTCGAGACCACAGCAGTGGACAATATAAATATATGATATGATAATAATTGGAAATTATATAAAGATAAATGTTCTTCCTTTATTAATGTTCTTATATCCAATTAGTGACGTGAACATTAAAAATTATCATAAGTAATGCCACGAGTGATTTCCAAATTATCGATAAATTCACGACTCACGAAGTAAACGGCGATGTTTGAAAACAAATGAGAAGCGATAGGTACGCTTCATCTGCTTCTTTTGTTTATCACTGCAACGAGATCATACTATTTATTGCCAAAGGAACGCAATACTATAAGAATGCTCTCTAGTGGAGAAAAAATGAAACACATCAAACTGTATATTAATTCATTTCTGATGTCGTATGATGTAAATATGACCATTATATTTTTCTGGATTGTTACCTGGGAAAAAACACATTTAAGAAAGTGCAAACAGTGGTTTCTTTTTTTGGTGGTATAATCAATTGCTACAAATGTTTTTATATTAACTCCCACATGGAGCGTGTGTTGACATTCATGCACTATATATACAATCTGGTAGCCGTATTTCTCACAGGCTTAGTCACTGCAAAATAATGGTCAGATCTGTTCAGAATATTAAAAAGGAGGAGCTTTCTTTAATATGGTAATTATAACACTGATAAATATTTCGTGAAACACGACTCTGATTGGATCTAAAACAGAAATCATTGAAACGTGATTGGCCATTGAGTCCCATTTGGGGCATGAGTTAAATAGTCTCCCAAATTTAACTGTGAACAGTTTCTCCTTTTAACTTTGAAACTGTGAGAGGCATTGAGTTATATAAACAATATACTTCAAAGTTATTAAATTATTTACATCCACGTTACCTTACAATTTTAAAACTACAGAATGCAAAAGTACAAGATATTAAAATTAAGGACTATTGTTAATAATGTAATAGCAACACGTTCCTTCTCACTAAAATTTACAACTGACTGTACTCAGACGTATTACGAGATTGTTTTGTTAGCACGTGTCTGGCAGGGAATTTACAGTACTCAGCAATCTTCGTAGGCTCGTCCACTGGATTGACCGTCAAGGACATTGTTCTAAATCCCTTGCATGGCCTATAATTATATTGATAAATATTTTTTCCCCAATTTAATTCAAACAGAATTTAATTACATAAACACATTTTTTCTAATGGATTATGAATCTACAACATGGATTTTTAACAAAATTTAGCAAAACAAATACCGACAGTTTGAATAACAATGCTCATACATGGTTGCTTTTTCTTAAAAGGTAAATTTCGCTTACAAATTGGTGATTACGATTAAAATTTTAGTGTGTATATATATATATATCAATTGTACAAGCTAAAAGTTAACTTTAAACTACTCTATGTATCATTTTTATTGGGTTTAATATACTAAGCTAGGATTAGAAAGACTCAAATTTACATTTTTTAGAATAACACCGCCAAATTTCCAATAACATTGAAATCTTGAAAGTTTGAAGGGGGAGAGAGGGGGAATTAAAATTGTGCGTGACCATTGGTGTTCAAACTGTCAGTAATTGTTTTGTTACATTTTGTTAAAAAAACCATGTTATAGACATGTAATCCAATAGAAAAAATGTTTATGTAATTAAATTGAGAAAAACAATATTTATCAATATGAAATAATTACTCATGGTCCATTGTTGGCTTATTCAAATTTGGCAGGTTACTGCTTGTACTTAAAACTCATCTTACACGTTAATATAATTCATATATCTTGGAATTCATATTGGCCATAGAACTTAAAAAAATCTATGGAGAGACCATATTTGAGCATGAGGACAGAAAATATTACCTCTATGCTGTGAACTGTGTTGCTACCATTTCCTTTTGCAAGAGTGCATGGAGGAAGCAGATATGGCGCCATCATATATGAAAGTTAAAATAAGATGGAATCTGAAAACAGTGTTTATGCTTTTTTTTGAGGTTATCGGAAGTGGAGTTAAAAAATGGTACAAGAAAATGACAAAATTAGAGCATTTTGCGTTACTGCGACTCACGAATTTCATGGATCTCTACCCATTGTATATCTGGCTTAATTTGGCAAAGACAGAGATGGAGATATAAAAGTAGATCCTTAAACGCTTTCGCCCAGATCAGCTGGAAAATCTAGAATGGATAGAATACAAAATAAAGAAATAAGGGAAATTATGAGTGTACAAGAGTAGCCAGACATCACAGAAATTATAGCAAAGATTACAGTGGTATGTCAAAAGAATGCCAGAGCAAAGATTGCCTATTGTATATTGGGCTTAATTTGGCAAAGAGAGATATGGAGATATAAGGGTACATCCTTGACTGCTTTCGCCCAGTTACAAAAGAAAGAACCCTGTTATCAGTTTTCGTCTTCCCCCTTGCCCCTATTGACATCTAGTAAAGAAACACTGACAACACTGGTGCAAATGAGAGGTGAGCACAGCTGTCTCTTTCTACAAATTTCTTGCAATATTAAGCCAGATGAACAATAAACTTATTATGGAATGGATTCCAATGGAAAGGAGGAAGAAAGGAAGACCGAAGAAAACCTGGATAGTAGGTGTACAAGCGGCTATGATTATCAGAGGATTGGAGGAAGATCAATGGATGGACAGAGATGAATGGCATTTGGTTTCCGGTAAATGGTGGCAGCTGCCATGATACCGGATGATGATGAAATATAAAATAATGATTCTATTGTATTTATATATTCTCTGTGTTTTAAGGCAAACTGCAGTTGGAATCCGATTTGCATTATATAACTGTAATCATTTTAACCTTTTGACCGCCGAGTTTCCATTTTGCCAGCTCGGCTGTGGCTGCCAGGTTTTTTAAATTTAAAATACTACGCCATACTATATAATATAAACCTATATAAAGTACAATTAACTGTCTACATGCCAAGCTAAATTGAATTTAAACTCACTATTATACATTTATTTGAAGATTTGGCAATGTTGCTTCCACTTGTAAAGATCCCAGGTTCGAATTCATCACGGTGTCTTCATTGAAATTTGTTACCACTATCACTAAACATTTATCCTATTGAATACTTTTGATGGCATTATCACTAAACACTTATAATATTCAAATTTTGAAAATTTTTATGGTCCTGGGTTCGACTCCATTCCAGTCAAACAGCTGTTTTATGCCACGTGTTTCGTCTGGCGCGACACGCACACCACTGTCACTCACACCATGTTCATTTAGGTCTACATCACCTGCTTTGCTATTTACAGGCTTAGATTTTAATAATATTATCTTAGAAACAGGACTACTATCACATTAGTGAAACGAATAACCATTTGATGAACTGTTACTGTCACTCTCATCTTCTGATAAAACTGACACAATAAACTTGCATATTGTATTTTCGTCAACTTCGAGACATGAATCACTGTGTTTCACAGCACGACCTACCCCTTGGCCAGGTATCTTTCCAACTAAAAATAAAATAAATAAAGAGAAAATCCTGAAATTGCAATATTCCATAGCAAAAAAAAAAAAAAAAAAAAAGAGGCCTTGAAACATGAATGTACACCCTCCTTTAGAAAACGCATTTACAACTAGCCTGTACCGTTATTCTGTAAGGGATGTGCAAAGTATTGCTAAGAAAGGATGTACAAACACACCACAAAAATAATTTTAGTTCATTGAAGTAAAAACTTCAGGAAAAAAATATTTAAAATAATAAGATTGAAAACCGGAGCTTGCCAGGCGTGGCGTACCACTGTACACACACTTTCCCCAGTGCACACGGGCATGGCATTCAAAAGGTTAACAACTAATAATGAATAAATAATATTTGAAGGCAAAAATTATACGCTCAGACTGGGGTTTGAATCCAGCACCTTTGGCTTTCTAGGCCAATGCTCTTCCCCTGAGCACTTCAATCTATATGCTAATTTTTCTCTCTCATATCTTAATATATAAAACTTTCGTGTCACGTTGTTTGTCCGCGATGGAATCCTAAACTACTGAACAAAATTTTAATAACATTTTGCACACTGTGTGCAGTTTGATTCAACTTGAGGCTTAGGGTAGTTTATAACTAAATTTATATTCGCATTATTTTTTTATTGCAAATTATTTGTTTATTATTTAACAAAGAATTATAATTATCTGTGAGTTCCATACAATTCTAACAGATGGCGGTGTAAGTTAATTTGTTAAGTTAATTGGTTTATTAAGTTATGTAGATAGGAAATAACACTATGAGGTTTTTTAATATTAAAATTCATCGGAGAACATATTGTTTAAACAACTCACCTCATAGGATTCATGCTTCCATGATATCGCGATTTCAAACATAGTCATGTTCATCGTCAGCCATTTTTAATATTGTTTATTTTTTATTTCACTCACCTCATGCTTCATAACTCCTCGCAAACCCAGGGTTTCGTCACATCATTTGTGACATTCTCAATGCTGTGTCACGTTCACAACTGGGTTTGCGAGGAGTTATAAAGTATGAGGTGAGTGAAATAAAAAATAAACAATAATTGGTTTATTATTTAACAAAGAGAGATCCAGATGGTTGTGTTTTTTTGTAGCAACCGCGAATTTCAATTGAATTACAAATATTGATTATTTCATAATTTAAATGTGTTCAGTGTTTATTTTATTTTCAATATTATTAATTTCGTGTGTAAGTATTAGTTTTAAGTAATCTGGCAGAAAGACAGCAACTTAATTTAAATTCTTAACGTATACCTTAGCCACAGCAATGTGTGGCCGAAACTTCTAGTATATATGTATATATATACACACACACACATACGCATACATACATACATACACACTGTTAATTCAAAGGTCTTGGGTTCAAACCCCAGTTTGAGCATATAATTTTTCTCTTCAAATATCATTGAGATGTATGAAATGAATAATAAAAACATAGATTAGTAATCATGCTTTTACAGAAAACAACTTACTCTGGCACTGCAGCTTTCATCTTCATAATCATCATCTTCACGACATCTTTTTCTTGAAATCATTTTTTCGTAATGTTCTGTTAGTTTTGTGATTTTCCACTCGTTCAATTGTTCACATCGCTGTTCTGCACTTTCAATATCAGCTCTGAAATTTATATACATATAAAAAAAAAAGACAAGAAATCAGATTAATTTAATAAATCTGGGAATTTTTACATCATGAGAGAACAGAGTTGGCTCAGATGGTAGCATTTTCCATTCATTTAGGGACCCCAGGTACTAAATCGAATGCCGATGAATCTAATTGGGATTTTATTTGGTCTTCCTACTAATCACTGCAAATGTTGGGATGGAATTCCATTTATATCAAATAACTGACACACAGAGACACTCATTTCCTTGTGGCTCACACCTTTTTGACTGATATCAAACAAACATTTTTTAAACTTATAGCAAGTAACACCATGACATATTGGTATTAAATACATTTAAAATTTTTTTTAAAGATTTCAACATAAGGTTAGCACCCAAAAATGACTACAGTTTGCACTCTTTTAACTTTACTATCTAACCTCTCTTGGTTAACTCTTGTTTTTGTCGACCCCGACACTATTAGGGCATCCGAGGGCTAGGGAGTCTTTCCTTTCTTCCATTACTTCTTTCCTTTATTTTCTTTTCTTCTCCAGAAAAGCCTGACCAGAGGCTATAAGATGGCAGCCCCATCACTGGTCTTGCCTACCTTTGGCCAGCAACCAATCGAAGGGACTATTATTATGCTTTCAAGTCTTATACGAGAATTTCCCAGAAGTAGGAGGGAAAATTTTCTATAGGATCGTAACAGGCCTTGGCCTAATACTTGGAAGGAAGAAGAAGAAGAAAATGTTTTTTAAAGATTTCAACATAAGGTTAGCACCCAAAAATGACTACAGCATCAGTAGACTGATTAGACCTAATAAGAATGAGAAAATTAAAGAAGAAAACAAATCAGGGATTTATCAAATTAAATGTGAAGAATGTGAGAAATTCTACATAGGAAAAACTAAGAGAAATTTGAAAACTAGAGTAAAAGAACATCTCAGGAATGTCAAGAAAGGGGAAGTAGAAAAATCTGCAGTGGCTGCCCATGCATGGTCTGAAAAACATCTTATTGAGAAAGAAGCTAAATTATTAAAACAAATAGAAAAACCAAAAGAACTAACTGTTTGGGAAAAGATCTACATTCAAAAGAGCGAAAAGATGAAATTAATGAACTTTGAAATTCCCGGTGAGAATGACCTGGTTTCGAGGTTTTCAGTCAGCCAATGGAAGGAGAGAAGAACAGCTCTTCAAGACGACAGAACAACGGTCGTGACGATACTGAGGATGGAACAGAAACTATGTTCCGAAACTAGTTTATAATCAAATAAGAAGAACAATATGAGGTGAGTGATAAAAAATATTCTACCTTAATTAAATACTGTGTTACCTCACTTTTATGGTCTCACATTTTACATTTTTCTGTTTTTACAACATTCTATCTTCAATATTACATTAGCATCAATTAACAAATTAGCCTCGATAATCTAATAATAATGAGATGTGATTTATGCACTGTACAGCAGGCTACACAAAGTGGGACCATAAAAGAAATGAGGAAATTATGGAAGAGTTGGATGTAGAACCCATTCTTCACCATATACAAAACTACCAGAACAACTGGAAAGCCCATCTTCAACGAATGCCGTCTCATAGAATTCCAAAAGCCATACTTCGCTACTGCCCCCAAGGCAAAAGATCGCTGGGATGTCCAAAAAAGCGCTGGATGGAAAATTCCTCTTTGAGACCGTAACAGGCCACATGGCCTAATACTTGCATGGATGATGATGAATCTACTAATAACTAATAAAAAGGTTAATGTCCCAGATACTAAAAAATCTGAAATTTATGAAATTAGTTGCAACGACTACAATAAAGTATATAGGAAAAACTAACAGGAATTTAGAAACTCGTACAAAAGAACACTTTGGATATATTAAAATGGTTAAATTGAAAAATCGACAATTGCAGCTCATACTTTAATAGAGAATCACAAAATTGGAAGAGAAATTAAACTGTTAAAAATTTAGAAAAACCTTTGGAATTAACAGTTTGGGAATGGAAAGAATCAATTATCGTACCAATTTATAAGAAAGGAGATAAAACTGATTGCAGCAACTACAGGGGCATCTCATTATTTTCAAATTCGTACAAAATTCTAACAAATATATTAGTCAGCAGACTTACTCCCTATATTGATGGCATTCTAGGAGATCATCAATGTGCATTTAGAAGAAACAGGTCTACAACAGATCAGATTTTTAGAATAAGACAGATTTTAGAAAAGAAATGGGAATATAATGGTACTGTACATCAACTATACGTAGACTTCAAAAAAGCATATGATTCAATTAAGAGGAGAAGTTATATAGTATGCACGCCATAGCGTAGTGGTTAAGGCACTGAGCTACAAGCCGGAGGGTCGAGGGTTCAAGTCCCGTTGGGGGTCAGGATTTTTAAACTGACCCAAACCCTCTGGCGGCACTATGGCCCTGGGGTCGACTCAGCCTCTAAAGGAAATGAGTACCGGATGCTTGTTCTGGGGTAAAGGCGGCCGTCACACAGGGCTGACAAAGTGCCGATTGTCTAGAAAAAAGTGGGAGCCTTAACCTCTTACTACCCCAAGGGCCTCCGGGCCTGTTGTGGGACCACTTTACTTTTAGTTATATAGTATCCTGCCGGAGTTCGGAATTCCTAATATGTTAGTTAGACTTAACGAATGTGTCTAAATGGCACAAAGAGTAGGGTGCGTGTAGGAAAACAGTTTTCGGACACTTTTGAAATCCAGAATGGGTTGAAGCAAGGAGATGCACTATCTCCTCTACTATTTAATTTTGTACTAGAGCATGCCATTAAATCTTTACAGAATGAGGAAGGCTCACAACTCAATGGTATTAATAAGCTGTTAGTTTATGCTGATGATGATGTACTATTGGCCGATAGCGAGGAGATACTAAAGGACAACACGCACACACTATTGAGTAACACTAAGAATTTAGGACTGGAAGTAAATATCAATAAAACTAAACATATGGTCACACGCAGAAATGCATTATATAATGGAAACGGACAGCTAATGACAAATGAGGAAAATTTTGAGGAAATGGCTAAATTCAAATACCTAGGAACAATAATCACAAATAGGAATGAGATGCACAAAGAAATTAAACATAGGCTCAATTCTGGAAATGTGTGCTATTATGCATTGCAGAGACTCTTGATGTCCCAACTCCTTTTAAAAAATGTTAAACTGAAAATATATAAAACTATTATTCTACCAGTTATATTACATGGGTGCAAAACATGGACTCTTACCTTAAGGGAGGAAAGGAGATTACGAGTATTTGAGAATAAAGTTCTTAGGAAAATTTTTGGACCAAAGAGAGATGAACAGACAGGTGAATGGAAAAGACTACATAACAATGAACTACATGGTCTTTATAGGAAGCCAGATATAATAAGAACAGTTAAGTCTCGTAGACTGCGATGGGCAGGGCATGTTGCGCGTATGGGGAATGAAAGACGTGCATGGAAACTTCTTGTAGGAAAGCCAGAAGGAAAACGCCCAGTTGGTAGACCAAGAATGAGGTGGGAGAACAACATTAACTATGATTTGAGGGAAGTAGATTATACAGGGAATGATTGGAAAGCATTAGCTCAGGATAGGGATGTATGGAGAGCTTATGTCCGCGCGGCCATGAACCTATGGGTTCGATAGTGCCAGTGAGTAAGTAAGTAAGTAAGTAAGTAAAGAGAGATGAACAGACAAGTAAATGGAGAAGACTACATAACATTGAACTACATGGTCTTTATAGGAAGCCAGATATAATAAGAACAGTTAAGTCTCGTAGACTGCAATGGGCAGGATATGTTGCACGTATGGGGAATGAAAGACTTGCATGGAAGCTTCTTGTAGGAAAGCCAGAGGGAAAACGCCCAGTTGGTAGACCAAGAATGAGGTGGGGGAATAACATTAACTATGATTTGTGGGAGGTAGATTATACAGGGAATGATTGGAAAGCATTAGCTCAGGATAGGGATGTATGGAGAGCTTATGTCCGCATGGCCATGAACCTAAGGGTTCTATAGTGCCAGTGAGTAAGTGAGTAAGTAAGTAAGTAAGTAAGTAAGTAAGTAAGTATTAACAGTTCGGGAAAAGATATACATTCAGAAGAATAAGTATAAAGCCATGAATTTTGATATTCCTGACGAGAATAATTTGATCTCCTTCATAAAATTGACACCAGGTGGTAGTTCAGAAGATGATAGTAATGGCGAAATTTTGACAGTTGGAGACTGACTAAAGATGAAAGTAAAACTATACTTTTGAAACCAGTATAGTGAAGACATGCAACCTTATGAGGTGAGATGCTAAAGCATTTTCTCTAACTCATTCATTAACAATATAAATACATTTTGGATCATTGTAGGCCAGAAAATGGTGGGTTTTATTTGCCATTTTTAGACTTTTTTGGTTTATTGGCCTTTTTGACCCTTTTTTAGGTCTTAATGACTTTTTTGTTGATGCAAATTTACCCCCTTTTGACTATATTTATACCATTTGTATAATTCAAGAATCTGCAGAGTCTAGCCTCATTTCCAAGTCTTTTAAAAACATTATCTGGTTTTACTTTCTAAAGACTTTTCACATTCCAAACACTTTTGTTCCGCGAGAAACTATTGAACCCTCACAAAATATCCCATTATTTTTAACCACCAGCCTACTGACCACCTGAACTATTGTATTTCCACTTCAAATTTTCTAGAAGTTGCCATTTTGTGAAAATTACCTCGAGCAGACGTGAAGGTTGTCTTTATCTACTCATTAGCATCTTCAACACTTTTTATGCCCCTTTTCCAGTTTTTTAGGTCTTTTATAGGTCCTCAACTTCCAAGCCCTATTGATAATATATTAAAATCCTCAATTTGATTTTTCTATTCAAGTCACATCACAATCTTCAGCATAAAAAATCAAATATGGAGAAGCAGAGATAATAGAACTGATAACAATAAATGGTTCTCACTATGTGATGCATGACACTAGTATTCTTTGTGCACAATTCATGATCAAAGATATTCAATAAATTTGATTGATTGTCTCACTTCTGTATAATCAATAAAGAAGAGAGCATTTTCATTGAATCAACGAAGGTGGTTTATAGCTGACTATAGCACCACCTACTTTAAAAAGAACTCCAAGTGCGACAGGCCTAAAATACCCTTGGCCTACCAGCTGGCTTCACATCCACATGTGTTAATCACAGAGGTAGACAATCATCTAGCCAATGTAAGGGTGGCATGGTCAGCATGTCGGGTCCCTCAGCCGTTATAGGTCTTCTCAACCTGGAGCCGCTACTTATTATAGCTACCCAAATGCCTCACGATGCTGGGTGGGCACTGGACCCATATTGGCCAAAATTCCATGAAAATTTATTCGCCCATGGGGACTCGAACCAGCGCAAGTCCTGTAGCTCTGCGCCAAGGCTTCTTACCATAACCATTCAGCTACAGCATGGGACGGCGAAGTACGTTGGCAAAATGAAATGTTTCTAAATCTCCCTGTAAAGCGTCATAGTGCTCCTACCTATACAGCATTTAATGACTACAAAATAGTATTGCTCTTATGGGAACACTGTTGCAGAGTAGAGACATATCTCCCTCTCTTTCTACCATAAGTACAGCAATAACATAAGTTTACGTAACACCACCCTGTATAGTGTGCATACTTACTCCCATAACGCTTTCTGTTGGGCCATCTTTCCATTGAAGAATTCACATAATTCTTTTCGCACTTGTTTCTCGATAGCCAGCTTCTCTTTACGTTCAGTTGTAATACAAGCTTTCAGATTTTCCATCATTTCTGTCAGTTTCTAAAAACAAAAATAAATTGTAATTTGTCGTTAAACATTTTTTTTTAAAACTTACCTCTTAAATTTCACAAAACCATGGTTAAAATGTAATCATGTCCATCTTCAGCCACAACTCCGACTGATGAACTTTTTTGGCCATCAGCTCTTCTATTGTCACCTTTTTCAGCACTGCCATCTATGGTTAAATTTATAAACTTCAAATCAAATTTATAAATTCAACCATAGATGGCAGCACTGAAAATGGTGGCAATAGAAGAGTTGGCGACCAAAGAATTTCATCGGGAATTGTGGATGAAGATGGACGCAATTACGTTTGAAACTGCAGTTTTGTGAAAAACACAAAATTAATGAGGTGAGTTTTCAAAAAATGCTCTCTGACGAGTTTCAGTGATCATAAAGTTTACTTCCCAACATTAATTTAATACAAAAATAAATACTAATTTAATGGTAAAGAGAAAAAAATACTAATATTAAAAGAGAAAAATTTACACTTAAACTGGCATTTGAAGAAAAGGATTTGATCTCAAAGTTCATTCAACCTGTACCAAGTGGCAGTCTGAGTATAACTCATGATTAGAGGATGGATTTTTATGTAGTACTGCCCTATAATATATGTACATAAATATGTAACAAAAAATCACAAAATATGTAATATCAAAATTACAAAGAAGTCGTCATCTGACAACTTCTATTCAGAAGTATATTCAATGAGAATTTTACATTATTTTTAAGCAGTAAAGCTTAATTTTTTAGTTTAACATCAAAATATGCAATTGTTTAAATTATATGTAGAATTGACCGCAATATGTAAAAATATGAAACATGTAATATAATTAATAAGAACTAAATGAATCGTGATTTCTTCTTACCTCATACTTCTATGTTTTTTAAATACTGCAATGCTGTGTTTAAAAAAAAATAGAAGTATGAGGTAAGAAGAAATCACGATTCATTTAATTCTTATTAATTGAACCTCATAATGTTAAAAATTCCCAAATTTAATATATAAATATAATTAATGTTTTATTTTAGGAAGTAATATTTTGAGGTTCTTTTAATTAAAATATTTTGAGTCTTCGATATCTTACCTTAATATTAATGTTGATTTGTTCTTGAACATGTATCGATTAGTCTTCTAATCAGACTAATTCAAACATGTTCAAAAACAAATCAACATTAATGTCTTCTTCTTCTTCCTTCCAAGTATTAGGCCAAGGCCTGTTACGATCCTATAGAAAATTTTCCCTCCAGCGTTTCATAGGACGGCCCAGTGATCTTCGTCCTCTTGGTATATAATTATAAACAGCTTTGGGGATCCGATTTGAACTCATTCTTTCAAGATGGTGTTTCCAATTTAGTTGGTACTGTTTAATATATTCCAAAATTGGCGTAGTCTTCAACATTAATGTTGAGGTAAGATATCAAAGACTCAAAATAATTTAATGTAATACAATTATTTGAAGAGAAAAATTTCTGCCCAAACTGGGATTTGAATCCAGGATCTTCAGTTTTACGCACCAACTCATTAGACCAGTATGCCACATGGGCAATCAAACTTTAAATGGAAAGTAGTCGCATTTCTTAATAAATTACAATAGGAAGTAACATTATGAGGTTCTTATTAATAATTAAGGTGAATCTGGTACATACCTTGTATTTTTCATTTGACACATCTTGATATGGTGTCCGGACTGAGACAGAGTATAGATAAGCAGATGGTGATATGGACAGCATATCGATCGAGACGTGTCAAATGAAAAACTTGAAGTAAGATGTACCAGATTCATCTTAACCCTTAAATTGGCAAAACAGTAATTTCTGGTATCAGTTATTACACAACCGAGTTGACTTTGCACGGGCAAAGGGGAAGAGTTTTAGCGCTAGTGTTGCCGAATCTGTGGAAGGGATGTAGGAGAAGACTGTACATCCGATCAAGTACTGAAATGGTTCAATTTTAAGTGTGGGCAGAGAATCCCTGAACACATGTGAAAGATCTTAACATGGTTGTCAAATTAGTCATTTAAGCATGGAATGCTGAAGCGGTCGGATCATTTAAAATCACAGTATTTGTCGTCTCTCTGTTACCCGCCTCACAATGAATCACAAGTGGCAACATGTAATGAGAAGGGACAGCCGATTCCTACACGTAACCCCAATAGTAACAGGGTTGTCAAATTAGTCATTTTGCCAATGACCGCCTAGAAGGACGGACTATTAAAATCCATAGTATTTGTCAGCTATCTACCTGCCAGACAAAGAACATATACTGAGGACAGGAAGTGGCAACATAGTAAGGAAGAGAAAGAGATAGACAGCATGTTAGTTAACATATTTTCTGCATATTTAAATCTGGCGGACCAAAGTGAAAACAAAATCGTGAATGTTTTTACTAAGTACGAGTATATAGTATAATTCTGCACACATTTCAGTAATTTCTTATCGTTAGTTTTCTTCTATTTTATTAAAACCATTAGATAAATTAAAACAATTGATGTATAATATAGGATACAATGTGAATTTAAGGGTTAATTATTTAAATGAAAATTTGGCTAAACTTTACAACTTGTGACATGAGTTTTTAAATTCCTTCATATACTCCTGTCAAATTTTGTTCTTATGGTTTCGTTTTTGAAATTTTCCCCATCATTTACAATGATTTTTACATGTTTTCTAAATATTATTTGAATATATTTTTTCACAACATTGAACTGCAGGAAGATGTGGCAGCTATATTGATTTTAACAAATATTCTGTGTACCAGTTATAGCAGAATTTTAATATTATAATAAATATGAAAGTTAAAGTTAATAATTTTGTATTTTAAAATTCTTTTAATATTTAGATATAACTTAAATAAATAAAAACATCTAAATAATTCATTGTTGGTTATTGATGAATAAAAATGTCTCAGTAACAATTAAAGAAATTTTACCACATAACTGTTTTTGTAAAGAATGCTTTTAAAAATTGTTTTAAGTCATTGTTGTCAAAATTATAAATCCTTCTGTTATAACTGTAATAAAAACACCTGCATAACTTCATATTCTTAAATGAAAGTAAACTAAACTTTGATTGGATGTTAAAACAATTAATTTTCTTATTTAACAAATCAAATTAAATCTTATATCTAAAGAACGATTAACCAAAAGAATTTAAAAATAACAGCATGTGATGTAATAATGATCTTAAAATTATGAAAGAATTATACTATTCATTCTGCATACAATTTTCATCAAAGATAGAAGTAATAAGAACTCTCCTAATAAAATGTAATATTTAATACAAGAAGAATAATTGATTCAAGAAACGAAAAGAATTTATTTTTAATTGACGGTGAAGAATAATACCACCTACATTTATTTAATCTGCTGGGAACTGAAGAAGTGAATAAATTTGCAATTATTTTTACAAGATACATTTTTTTGTGATTTTGAAGTGTTTTCCTATCCAGTGTACCAACTTCCGACCCCGAGAAGAAAATCCAGCTCTACTGAAAATTAAACCCAATCTAATCCAATAATCCTTTCTGGGACACAAATCCATCTTAAAAAAATGTTACAATCACATTGAGAACTCACATGAAGAGAATCAATTCTTCACAGTGCAGCCAACAGAGAGTTTGTATTAATTAACTTACACTAAATAAAATCAGCGTGCATTCTTTCTCAGGTTGGTGGTACTTGCATGCACATGGTGTATGATTGGAACTAGAAACATTTTTTGCGTCACATGTTGTAAAATATTTCTGGAAATTTTTGTCTCTCTTATACAATCTCATGCCCAAGGCTTTGAACCTTCGATCTACACACCATCTTGCAGTTTCTTAATCAAGAAGACTAAGGGTCGTATGCAAATACATTACTCTCTACTCAAATTACTTCCAATCACTGGTGAGCTGAGATCGAATTAACGGCCGCCTTAACCGGTCATGCATGAATGTTGACGTTTTTGTAATATTGGCAACAAATTACCCAGAATTCTCAGCGATAAAACCACTTCCGTTATTTTCGTCTGCTATAGAGGAATGCATTTATGCTTGCATCCCGCAAATAATACCGTATACAAACACGTCTGCGACGCGCAATATTACACCGATTCTCCTGTTCTTCCAGTTGAATTCTTTGGTAGACTCTATCAAATTCCTCTTCTCCGCGTATACCGAAAACATGATCGAAGTCTTCAAGGTCCGACATCTTGAATAAGTTTCAAACTACATCGGTTACCATCGGTTCCCTTCCGGATTTTCACATAAGTTTATATCTTGAGCTACGATCTTAAGGTACCTTGTCAGGTAGCTTTACAATTATTACCGCGTGAATAGATTTCTGAGTAAGAAAAATGTGTTTGAATAAAACTTTATCAGCAGAGAACGCCTTTTACTGTCTAATGCGTTCAAACATTCGACCCTAAATGGGATTTTAACACTACTGTTATAGCTAGTCAAGCCTTCTTGAATAAGAAGCTGCAAGATGGCATGTAGAACAGGGGCTGGATTCTATAAGAGAGAAACATTTCATATAAAGTAAACCAATAGAATAAGTGACAAAATATAACTTCCTAGGTTGCGAAATATCATTCACAATAGAGACAGATATAAATAACAAAGTTTAAATATATAACAGAAATTATATTTGAAGACAGTGAGAAGTGTTTAAATTAATAATAAAAACTTCGATATAACACGAACACTAAAGAGAACTTTGAAAAATAAAGCCAGAAAAGACAATGGTAGTTCCTATTATTACTTACAGATCCAAAACAAGGACAGTGACAACATAACTGTCTACCAAAATCCAAGCTGCTGAAATGAAATTCCTCAGACCAATAGCAGGAGATATATATATATATATATAGAGAGAGAGAGAGAGAAACAACTAAAAGTAGAGGAATTAAACATAACAATAGTGTGAAATACAGAACAAACTGGAAAGAACATTTAGCAAGGATGACTGAGAACAGAATACCAAAAGGAGCATACAACTAACTATTTACCAAGGAAGAAGTTTGAGAAGACCAAAGAAAAGATGGAAAGAGCAGCAATTTGGAGCCGGAACAGGCTATCAAAAAGCCTAAAACATGACAAAGAAGAAGATGAAGTAACTGCCCAGATAGTACAGTGATCTAATGTGCTGGTACATAAAACCAGAGACCTTGGGTTCAAATCTAAGTTTGGGCGAACATTTTTTCTCTTCAAACATTAATAGCCTTTCAGTGTGAGTGATAAATTTAAATAAAAACATCATAGGAAAATGTAAAAATCCTAAAAGTATAATTCTTTAACATTTTAAATTCTCAGACTAATATACACCGAAGAAAAATACATAATTATATAGAAATTCGGATTCTACTGAAGATATAGGTAATTTACCTTCAAAATTAGTCAAAGTGAAGAATACATATTTTTATGAGGCAAGGTGTAAAAATTAAGAATTCAATTATGAAATATTGAAACTAATCTGTTGGCTGAACCTATTTGCACATAAATAAACAAGTTTGGCTTGTCGATGGTTTTATTATTAATTTAAAACTTCTCACTGAAGGACAAATTATATTGAAGAGAAAAATTATATGCTTAGACCAGGGTTTGAAACCAGGACCTTTGGCTTTCTAGGCCAATGCTCTACCGCTGAGCTATCAGAACACCACAATCTAAATGCAAATTGTTTTCTTATACATTGTTAATTCCCGATCGCCGAATGCTACGAGCCTTTGCTTAATTATGCAAATGGCGGCTTCTAAATCAAGAAGACATTTATTGGGAATTTAAACATTACTTTATAGAGCCAGTAGAGCTTCTTTCGATGTTTTCATTATATAGCTCAGCAGTAAAGAATTGGCCTAGAAAGCCAAAGGTCCTGGGCATATAATTTTTCTCTTCAAAAATAAAGTTTAGCTTGTATTCATCTTACCAGTCAGTACCAAACTAACAATGAAACTAAGAAGTTTTTAAACGCGTCTTATAAGAACAGCAAATTTATGAAGTAAGAAGAATACAGGCCAAACTTACTTATTAAGTAGAACCTCATAATATATCTTCATACTATTTGCATGTTTTCAAATTTTTCTATTCAATTCATCTACATTCGACAAAATAAAAGTATATTTACCTCAATCTGAAGACGTAAATTTTCGTTTTCACGAGTCTGTACAATAGAAGAACTGGTCTCATCACCTAAAAACAAATCAAGGTTGAATGCATTACTGTGAACACACAGATCTATAATATAGTATATTGCGATACAAGTGAGGTAAGCACTTGTTACTGATTGAGAAAAAGTTTGAAAAAAGAGGCACTTGTGCCGAGTTTTTTCAATTTTCGAGATCTGTTACGTCCTTACCTCATGTGTATTGCATACTATTTTTTTTTGTCGATGTGACTAATTTTTATTAAATATAGTAATAAATGAATTAAAATATTGGTTGGATGTAAATGACTTCTATGAGAAAGAAACATTTGGTGATCGTTATTGCTATGTAGCTTTTCATTTGTTTTATTATAAGCAAGGATTGTTGGTTATGGAGACATTTTTATATGTAGTATCGTGATTAGAATCTGTTTGATAATTTTATTATGGAAGGAGTCATGGTAGATGATAGAGAAATTGAAGAAGCCTGGAGAGTGGATGATCTGCATTAATTCTGGAAAAGTCTAAAGAAAGGTACGAGTTAGTGTACAAAACATTCAAGAAATGTTTTATTTTACTTACCGAACATGTGCTTTTTGAGTCCATATCAGCATTGCGATTTCTTTTGTTTGCATAGCAACCAAGTTAGATGTGGGAACGTTGACTTACTTCCAGTAACAACAATATTGGTAAGTATAAGAAATTAGTCACATCAACCAAAAAATAAGTTTACCTGATAATTGTTTCTATAAGACATCTTTTAAAGCATGTCTTATAGAAACAACTATACGAGATACCAAATTTATTTCTTAAGTAAAACCTCAATGTGCCTTGTCACGCAGCGGGCCCGGGTTCGATCCCCGGTCGGGGCAGTTTTTCTGGGTGAGGTTTTTATCGGGGTTTTTCCTCACCTGTAAGACAAATGTCAGGAAAACTTTAAGGCCCAAACGGTCCCCGAAATCATATGGCAATCATCATCACGATCATCCTTATTATTATCATCATCATCATCACGATCATCCTTATTATTATCATCATCATCATCATCCTTCACCGGTGTGGAAAGCAACGGGAAACTACCACACCTACACAATTCCCTAGTAAAGCTGCAAGCATAGCATAAAATGCTATGATTGCAGTGAAGGACCTGCCTTCAGGCAGAATTACTTGGACATGGACCTCAATGTTACATCCTAATATATTTTCAAATAAATCACAAATTCATAATTATTAAATGCTGAACTATTAGAAGTCAAAACATCTGTTAATTCAATTCTTATTAAAGTTTATAAACATTTGAAGACTTCAGGGGTAAATAACTAAAACCCACATGTTTTATGATTTGGTGCAAACTATTACATCCAATGATGTTTTTATTATTAATTTAACATTTCTCAATGAAAGATAAATTAAATTTGAAGAGAAAAATTTTCGCCTAGACCGGGACTCGAACCCGGGACCCTTGGCTTTCCGGGCCAAGTGCTCTACCAACTGAGCTACCGAGGCGAGTTACGATCTAGACGCAAATTTTTCTCTTATATACGTTGTAATTCCCTATCGCCAAATGCTTTTGAAACCATTGTTTCTATCTTTGCAAATGGCGGCTTCTTAGTTAAGAAGACATTTATTGGAAATTTAACATTACTTTAAAAGCCAGTAAGGCCTCTAATGATGTTTTTATTATTAATTTAACATTTCTCAATGAAAGATAAATTAAATTTGAAGAGAAAAATTTTCGCCTAGACCGGGACTCGAACCCGGGACCCTTGGCTTTCCGGGCCAAGTGCTCTACCAACTGAGCTACCAAGGCGAGTTACGATCTAGACGCAAATTTTTCTCTTATATACGTTGTAATTCCCTATCGCCAAATGCTTTTGAAACCATTGTTTCTATCTTTGCAAATGGCGGCTTCTTAGTTAAGAAGACATTTATTGGAAATTTAACATTACTTTAAAAGCCATTATTTTTATTTCCTTCATGTAGCATATAAATGTACTGGAAGATGGTAGCATAATGCAGGCTCCATTTTATAACCTTGTAATAGTAAATAATTAGTGAAAATAAAATACTCATAATTCTGAACTTTATAAATGTGGGTTGTCATTATTTGTCCCTGAGGTCTTCATTTACTAACTAAAGTACACTTCTAAAAGAAAAAGAAGAAAATATAAAATTCAAGAAATTCATTTATCATCTATTGAAGCACCATAAGTTTCAATTTTTTTTTAAATTTCAACATACGATTGGCACTGAAAGACTTCATGATTAGATTACTTGTAACCAACAAAAATGAGAAAGTAGAAGAAAAATCAGGGGTTTATCAGTTTAAATGCAAACAATGTGATAAAGTATACATAGGGAAAACAAAGAGAAATTTAAAGACCAGAGTGAAAGACAATCTAGCAATGCCAAGAATGAGGAAGTAGAAAATCTGCAGGATACGGTAATAGAAATGGAAGAAATACCAGATCAGTCTATAACCCACCAAGCTGACCAGTTGTACCCATCCCTTTGGTTCATATTGCATAAACATATGTTAACAGCTGCACCATGAGAAGGTAGGGATTGTCCAGGTTAGTTCCTGTAAGCTTTCAATCTAGAAAGAATTAGAGGGCCTTCTCCCTGTTAAAACAATAACCCTTTGCAGACCACTTTGAGTAAATGTATTCTTTTATTGTGTTGGTCACAGTGGATTAGTGGTTATGTTCTTTGCCTCTGGCACCGAGGGTCATGAATTCCAACCTGGTCAGAGTCAATTTTCTACGATGATAGAATCCAAGGAAAAAGTTCTCTGGGAAGGACTTTAAGCCACAGATCCCAAGTCTGAAAATCTTCAGACTCATAAAAGATCTTTAAGCCTGAATAAAGAGGTCTCTAAGGAAAATTACAGACCTTCTTCATCATAGTAAAACCTTAGTTGCCTACTAGATGTCTCAATGGGTCAGCATGTTGACCGCATACTTTTCATGACATCTTTAGGGAAATAAGCATAATTAAATTTGAAGAGAAAAACTTAATTTATCTTCCAATGAGAAGTGTTAAATTAATAATAAAAACATCAAGTATAATTAAATCAACTCGATCTAGTAATTAAGTTTTTAGGAATTAACACTGAGGCATTTGAAAATAGAATAGGAAGTAACATTACCCAGACAACACTTTTTTGTTATTATTGCCTTACTATGATGATTGTCTGTTTATATAAAAGCGGGTGCCGCACGACAATGATTAACATGCAGAATTATAATATTGGCAGTAGTCGGCATCTTTGTATTTAATTATATATAAGAGCTGCGGAGAAACAAAGCAGGCTGCTGGAAAACCATCATAACGAGGCTATAATACAGCAAGATATTATTTAAGTAAAATTTCATCACCTCGCCTCATAATCTTATTCTTCTTAGACTAGTTCCGGTGTAGTAACTCAGAACAAAGGAGAGACTAATGCCCAACATTGGGTTGTTACTCCACTGTAAATGGATTCTTTTATTGTGTGTAGAGGGGAGTATAGGATATATACATGTTTATGAGTTTGTGTAGTGTAAAATGTGTTGTATGATGGTGTAGGGAAGGGAGAAGGTGCCAGCACCTAGCCTAATCCTGCCAAAAAGCACCAAGGGGGCCACCAGGTATAACATCCCCATCCTAAAGGACGAATAGCTATCAACAGTAACACACGTCTTCTCAATATATGTACTGCAGAGAGATTTAAAATTTAATGCAGGAATCTGGTGCACAATATAGCAAAAAAAAATTAAAATTTTGCAATTTAATTTAATATTACAATTTTCAAATCTGTTGGGTATTGAACCCAGGTATGCTGAGTCAGCATGGTGGACCATGGGAAAATGTTTCTCTTTAAGGTAAAAAGGCTCTACTGTGCATGTAGTTACAGTTGTAATGGAATTTAAAATATTTATCTATAATCTACATTAGCATAGTCCTTTGTTGAGCCATAGCCTCTCCTTTGTAAGAAGTTACTAGACCAAGTTAATCTTTAGTTAACTTAGTTCCTCATAGATGTCACAAATGTCATGCAGTCAACACACCGACTCAATGACACATCTAACAGGCAACTAAGGTATTACTAGGACATTGATGTCGGTAAATTTTGTTTAGAGGCCTTTTATTCAGGCTTAAGGATCTTACGACCCTGAAAATCTTCAGACTCGAGACCCGCAGCTTAAAGTCCCTCCTGGAGGACTTGCTCCTTGGATTTTTCAGTCCTAAAAAATCCATCGACCCCAACCAGGTTTGAACCCGTGACTCTTGGAACCAGAGGAGCATAACTACTAGTCCACCAACAATTTAAATTATCAGTGTGTTGGAAAGTGGATGTTCTTACCTTCTGCTGAGGAATTACAGTTTGCTCTTGATACATACTGTGAAAACCTCGAAGATCGTGGGATGCGTTTCTTGAGTCTCTCCTGTTGTAAAATGATCTGAAAATAAACATCTCTATGTCATTAATATAACAAATTTAGGAATTTTTACATTATGAGTGTTTCTTAATAAGAATCATATGAATTGTGAATTCTTCTTACCTCATATAGGTGTGTTTTTTAACATAGAACTACAATATGGGAAAAAACATCTTTTCTATTGTGAAAACTGAAGATGGAAAATATGTTTCTTTCCGTTACTGCAGTTCTGCATTAAAAAAAAAACATAGATGTATGAGGTAAGAATTCATGATTCATTTGAATCTTATCTCTAAGTCACATAAATCTTTACACTGGACACACAATATCTGAAAGCCTGGCTGACGGTTAAAGTTAAATGCTTAAGCATTCCTTTTTCATTTCATTTTTATACTGAAGCATTCACAAATAAGGACAATATGTTAGCCATACACAAAAAAAATCTAGACAATCTTTTGAACAAAAAATTAGCACCTTTACCAGACATATAAATAGAACAATAAAGTTACTGTTAAATAATAAAACTGTAGCAACTCTTATAATAGGAGTTAGATATGCATATATGCAGTTTTCTTGAAGACCCAGGGTTTTGATGCTCTAAGCATCATTGTTAATACAATAGTTTAGTTGTATACTTTAATATACTTATTTCAATCATAGTAACAGCTTTAGCTTCTTAATATTAATCTAATAAAAAAAATGCTTTAGCTGTGTGGAGCCCCTTCATGTCTTCTTAATGTAGAAAACATTCATTGTGTATTTGTGAATGATGATTCATTTCATTTGAATGTGGGACCGTACAGTAAGGTACATAGAGAAACTTTGAATAGAGGGAAAACTGAGTACAGTGACATCTAAAAAATCTTGGTCGTTTACGATGAACTACAATGAGCAAACTACAATGGTAGCAATAATTAAATGAATCGTGATTTTTTCTTACCTCATACATCTATGTTTCTTTAAACACAGCACTGCAGTGTCGGCGACACTTTGTCGTCATCGTCAGCTGTTTTCACGACTGTCAATTTTTTTTTTTCCTTTTTGCCGGTAATTATCCAGACTGCCCTCTGGTGTTCTTTTGAAGGAATTCCTCTTCAAACTGCCATCTGGTGTTATTTTGAATGAATCATTTCCTAAATTGCTATCTGTTGTATTTTTGAAGAACTTTGTAATCAAGCTTGGTTCTTCCGGAATCTCAAAGTTCATAGTTCTAGTATGGTTTTTTGAATATATATTTTTTCCCAAACTGTTAAATCCAAAGGTTTAGATAACAGTCGGATTTAACAGTTTGGGAAAAAATATATATTCAAAAAAACCATACTAGAACTATGAACTTTGAGATTCCGGAAGAACCAAGCTTGATTACAAAGTTCTTCAAAAATACAACAGATAGCAGTTTAGGAAATGATTCATTCAAAATAACACCAGATGGCAGTTTGAAGAGGAATTCCTTCAAAAGAACACCAGAGGGCAGTCTGGATAATTACCGGCAAAAAGGAAAAAAAAAAAAAAAAAAAAAAATGACAGTCGTGAAAACAGCTGACGATGACGACAAAGTGTCGCCGATACTGCAGTGCTGTGTTTAAAGAAACATAGATGTATGAGGTAAGAAAAAATCACGATTCATTTAATTATTATTAATTGAACCTCATAATGTTAAAAATTCCCAAATTTAATATATAAATACAATGGTAGCGCTGTTTCATAGTAACAGAATATGTAACTAAATAAAACAAATGCAAGGCAGACGGCATGTTCACTCGGGATCATGGGAAATTAGCCATTTTGTAAATTAAAATTTTTAACTGCTATCCTTTCGTTCTATGCAGACGGTACTGTAAAAATTATATATTATCGAACGTTAAAATCATTACTTAGATTTTATTTTACTCTAATTTGTAAGTAAATTCAAGCTTGTTTATGTTTTTAATGTGAATATATTTTCAAAGATAAACCTACTAGAAGTGATAAAATTCTAAGATTTGTTAGGTTAGGAAGATGTTAGTGCACAACCATTTCTAATAAACATTTTAAAAATGTGACTTTGTAATGGACTTCAGATGTACGACATGGCTAAGGTTCTTTAATAAATATTGTATAAAATATGTATGTGAGAATAAGGGGGTAGGTCAATTGTTATATATTAAAAGAGCTCATAATGCACGTTTTTAAATTTTAATAAAATTTTCTATAGGATCGTAACAGGCCTTGGCCTAATACTTGGAAGGAAGAAGAAGAAGAGAATAAACGAAAATAAATTAACATGTTTTATTTATTTCCATTCTTCCCTTCTATTAAAATTAAAGAAAATCTTTAGGTCTGAGAGGCTGGGTACAAATAATTCCATAATTTAAGATTAATTAATACGTTATTTATTCCTATAAATGTTCAATTCCATGATTATTCACCAGATGGCATTATATAATTATAATTCATAATTTTACCACCAGGCGGTGCTGAATTTCATATTAGTACCAGAAAAAAAAAATCGAAAAAATTTAGATGTCGTTAGTTGTTCTACACTAGCGCCGCTTGTGGCATGTACGCGAAACTTGTTCACTTTCTTCTCTGGTACCCTGTGAGTAAGGTAAAGGAAGGATTTATGCTTGGATGGGAAGGAAGCCTGAATTAGCTCAATGGTTAAGAGCATCAGCATGGAAAGCTGAAGGTTCGGGGTTCGATTCCCGGTTTAGGCATACATTTTTCTCTTTACCATTTGATTACAATTGTTTAGTTGTGTACTTTAATATACTTATTTCAATCATAGTAACAGCTTTAGCTTCTTAATATTAATTTAATAAATTAAAATCAATAAATATGTTTGGCCAGTAATATTCTTATCTCATATAGTTGTTTCTATTGGACATGTCTAATAGAAGCAACTATATGAGGTAAGAATAATACAGACCAAACTTATTATGAGTTAGTTATTTTGACTCACCTCATAATTTTTTGATATTCTTCACATTATAGTTTTGTCGCAACTATGCGACATTGTTAATGCATTCTAACTGTTGTGTTTGCACTTGTCATCCTGTAGGATGATTTCTACTCCCTCTCTGTTGACTGACCGATGAACTTCCAATCAAATTTTTTTCTTTCCCCAGGAATTTCAAAAATCATAGTTTTCTCCTTATTCTTGCAGATGTAAATGTTCGACCAAATTGTGAGTTCCTTAGATTTATCTGTTTCAGTAATTTGGCTTTTGTTTCAATTCTGTGTTTTTCTGACCATGCATGTGCAGCTATTTCTCCATTTTTAACATTTCTAAAGTGTTTTTTTTTAATCTTGTATTCAAGTTCCTTTTTGTTTTTCCTATGTATATTTTTTCACAATCTTTACAATCAATTTGATAAATCCCTGATTTGTTGCCTTCATCTACCTTTTCATTTTTGTTGCTTTTAATTAATTTATTCAAGCTATAATCATTTTTCGGTGCTAATGTAATGTTAAATTTACTGATTTTTTTTAAATGTATTAAATACTTAAGGATGGTATGTAAATTTGCTGAATTTTGTACCAATTTCTTTATCTGTCATGTATCACTTTTTTGAATTTATTTATTTTCTTATGAAACTTATTTATTAATTGACCAAACCTCATAATGTTACTACCAGTTGTATTTTCAAATAAATCATTGTCAATTCTTTCTAACTGTTGAATTGACAATTGGTGATCCTATAGGTTGATTTCTGCTCCATCTGTTGACTGACCAATGAACTACCAAATCAATTTTTTTGTGGGCATTTCAAAATTTATTATTTTCTTTCTATTTTGTGGATGTAAATTTTCTCCAAAATTTGGCTTTCGTTTCTATTTTTTGTCTCTCTCTGACCATGCATGAGCAGCTATTGCAGATTTTTCTATTTCTCCATTTTTAACATTTCTAAGATGTTCTTTCAATCTTGTAATCAGTTTTCTTTTTGTTTTTCCTAAGTATATTTTTTTCACAGTCTTTGCAATCAATTTGATAAATTCCTGATTTGTTACCTTCATCAGTCTTTTCATTTTTATATAATAAATTTGGGAATTTTTTAACATTATGGGGTTTAATTTAAAAGAATTAAATGTATCGCGATTTCTTCTTACCTCATACTTCTATGTTTTTTTAAACACAGCACTGCAGTATCAGCGACCATTGTCACCATCCTCAGCTGTTTTCACAACTGTCAATTTTTTCTTTTGCCTGTAATTATCCAAACTGCCATCTGGTGTACTTTTGAAGGAATTATTTTCTAAACTGCCATCTGGTGTTCTTTTGAAGGAATCATTTTCTAAACGGCCATCTGTTGTATTTTTGAAGAACTTTGTAATCAAGCTCGGTTCGTCTGGAATCTCGAAGTTCATGGTTCTAGTATGGTTTTTTTGAATATATATTATTTCCCGAACTGTTAAATCTTTTTCAATTCTATGATGCTCTAATAAACTATGTGCTGCTATAGCTGATTTTTCAATTTCTCCATTCTTTATGTTTCTGAAGTGTTCTCTTTTACGAGTTTCCAAATTCCTTTTTGTTTTTCCTATATATATCCTGTTGCAATCTTTGCAATCAATTTGATAACCTAAATATATCCTGTTGCAATCTTTGCAATCAATTTGATAAATTCCAGATTTTTTGTTGTCAGGGGTGTTAACTTTATTATTAGTTAACAGAAGATTACCCAGGCTGAATTTGTTAATTGGAGCCAATGTTATATTAAATTTTCTGAATTTTTTTTTTAAACTTATTATGAACTTCAGGATGGTAAGTAAACTTCTTGAATTTTACATCTTTCTTGGAATCATGTTGTAGGGTGATGTATTCCTGTAACCTTTTCTGTTGTTTAAATTTATTTAATTTATTCTTTATTATGTCTTCATCAAAACCATTTATTTTAGCAACATGTACAATATGATTATATTCATTATCAAAATCTTCTACATTAAGTGGAATATTTATCAATCTGTGTAATAGACTATTGATAAATATTTCCCATTGCCAATCCAGAAATTTGTTTATAAAATTTTCCATTAAATGTGAAGACATTGTTATCAATACAAATTTTGGTTATTAGTTTTAGTGAATTTAATCATTTTCTTAAATATGTCCATAATGATTTTAAAAAATTTAACCCCTTAACTGGGCACCTAGCTAGTGCAGTTCTACAGCTCTGTGGGGAGCCTTTTCTTCCTTTAATTAAAAATATAAAAAATACAGGGAGTAAACATTTGTAACATATCCATCAAATATTATACAAAACAACCATTTTCTTTCATTTGGTCATATTTTTAATCGAAATTTCATATTTTTATTTTTTCAACTTAGTACAAAAATGGCACAAGTGTCTTCTCGTGTTCAATTTAAAAGTAATTTGGAAAAGATTATTTATATTACATGTAACAAATAATAAAAATTATGCAAATATCTTAAATGCAATAAATGTTAACTCTGGCGTTACATGGTGTCTGTCATCAGTGGCGTTATTTCAAGTCTTACATCGATATAAACTAAGCATTTAGGATATATATAAATTTATTTATTTATATTGGCAATTTACTCTGAAGTTTATAATGAAAATATACAATCTCTTTTAACACTGTACAAATATTATAATTTTACAACACATATGACCAGTGGCATTACTATTTAGTTCATCAGTTTTGAGTTATTACAAAGAATCGCTATTTTTTTAAATTTTTAGAACATGAATATACCGTAAAAAAAAGGTCTGTAAAATTAGTAGTAATAGTGATTATTGACATCATTAGATATCATCAGGTGGCGTTATTCAACACTTCATCATACTTTTTTATAAGCTACTTACAATTTAATAGTGAGTGGAGAACTTATTTTTAACGACTCACCTCATATAATTTCAAATTTCTTTGATACCGGCGGTTTCAGACAACATCTTGTCCCTCTTCAGTAATGGCTTCCACTGATGAAATTCTATGGTTGTTGATTTCTCCAAGGACACCACCTCTTGTGCTACCATCTTTGGTTGGGATTATAAACTGTGTAATTAAATTTTTATCCACCGGAATATCGAAGTTCATAGATTGATATTTATTCTTCTGATTGAACATCTTTTCCCAAATTCTCAATTCCAACGGTTTATCCAATTGTTTCAAAAATTTTGCCTCTTTTTCAATTTTATGATGTTCTAGCAATTGCTGCACATAGTTTGAAAAAGAGGCAAAACTTTTGAAACAATTGGATAAACCGTTGAAATTGACAATTTGGGAAAAGATATTCAATCAGAAGAATAAATATCGATCTATGAACTTCGATATTCCGATGGATAAAAATTTAATTACATAGTTTATAATCCCAACCAAAGATGGCAGCACAAGAGGTGGTGTCCTTAGAGAAATCAACAACCGTAGAATTTCATCAGTGGAAGCCATGACTGAAGAGGGACAAGATATTGTCTGAAACCGCTGGTATCAAAGAAATTTGAAATTATATGAGGTGAGTCGTTAAAAATAAGTTCTCCACACACTATTAATAATATAACCGTATAATGTTTACTTCCCAATATTAATTTAAATATACTTGCAATTTACTGAAAATATGAGAGGTTTCTAAAATGAAGTAATTTAGCATTCATAATACTATAATTCCATACTAACAACAATAATAACCAGTGATTTCTCAATACATAGGCCTAAATGTCTATAATTTCACCAAAATTGAATAATAATAACTTATATACTGTATAATAATTATTATATTATATATTTTAACAGTAATAAACATTCAGTCATTTTGGTAGTGTTTATTTATGTTGAGTGAAATTTATTCAGTTTCTCAAATATTATGATACTGAAACAGACAGGCTACAGGCTAATGTAAAGTTATAATTATATAATATTTGGATTCCTTACCTATCAGTTGTTTCCAGTCTACAGTTTGAAAATGAAGAAAAATAAGTGTTTTTGCAAATGTTCACAAATGCAGTAAAAATTAAATTCATCGGAGAACATATTGTTTAAACAACTCACCTCATAGGATTCATGCTTCCATGATATCGCGATTTCAAACATAGTCATGTTCATCAACAGCCATAACTCCTACTGACAAAACTCTTCAATCGTCAACTATTCTATTGTCGCCATCTTCAGTGCTGCCATCTATGGTTGAATTTATGAACTTCGAAATCAATGTAATTTCGTTAGGGATATCAAAATTCATTGATCTATTTTTGTTTTTCTGAATGTATATTTTTTCCCAAACTGTCAATTCCAAAGGTTTCTCTACTTGCTTTAAAAGTTTAGCTTCTCTTCCAATTTTATGATGTTCTAATAAACTATGTGCAGCAATTGCAGATTTTTCAATTTCACAATTTTTAATATTTCTGAAATGTTCTTTTGTCCGAATTTCCAAATTCCTTTTTGTTTTTCCTATATAAACTTTATTGCAATCTTCACAATTTATTTGATAAATTCCAGATTTCTTACTGTCTGGAACATTGACTTTTTTATTGGTACTTAGAAGATTACCCAGACTAAATTTATTTATTGGTGCCAAAGAAATGTTGTATTTGTCAAAATTTTTTTGAAATTTCCTATGCATTTCAGGATGGTAAGTAATTTTCTTGTATTTTTTCTTTTCTTTGCAATTTTGTAGAGTAGTATATTCATTAAGTCTTTTTTTTGTTGTTTGAATTTCTTCAACTTATTTATAATTAATTCTTTATCAAAACCATTTAATCTAGCAGTGTTTAAAATATGTTTAAACTCTTTGTTGAAATTTTCTTCATTTAATGGTACATTTGTCAATCTGTAAATTAAGCTATTGAATATTGCATGCTTATGAGCAATGTGATTGAAGCCTGATGATTTAATGTAATTATCTGCATGAGTTCCTTTTCTAAATATATCAAATTCAATTTTCAGTGTTTGATCATTCCTAATTATACATAAATCCAAAAAAGGAATTTTGTTTTCTTTTTCTAATTCAACGGTAAACTTTACTGATTCATCCTGAAGGTTCAATAATTTAAGAGCATCTTCAATATCTTTAGAATTTATTATTGCAAAAATATCAATCTGGAATTTATCAAATAAATTGTGAAGATTGCAATAAAGTTTATATAGGAAAAACAAAAAGGAATTTGGAAATTCGGACAAAAGAACATTTCAGAAATATTAAAAATTGTGAAATTGAAAAATCTGCAATTGCTGCACATAGTTTATTAGAATATCATAAAATTGGAAGAGAAGCTAAACTTTTAAAACAAGTAGAGAAACCTTTGGAATTGACAGTTTGGGAAAAAATATACATTCAGAAAAACAAAAATAGATCAATGAATTTTGATATCCCTAACAAAATTACATTGATTTCGAAGTTCATAAATTCAACCATAGATGGCAGCACTGAAGATGGCGACAATAGAATAGTTGACGGCCGAAGAATTTCGTCAGTCGGAGTTATGGCTGATGATGAACATGACTATGTTTGAAATCGCGATATCATGGAAACATGAATCCTATGAGGTGAGTTGTTTAAACAATATGTTCTCCGATGAATTTAATGATTATACCTCATAATGTTTACTTCCCAACATTAATTAAATATAATATGCAGTAAAAATACTTCACTGTAAACAATATAGTTTACATTTTATACGAAATTTAAAAAAAATGTTTTATTAGACCTACACTGTAACACTTACATCCCCTGGGTGTGGTAAATTCAGAAGCAGGGAACTGCACACAAGGGCACCTTACATTCCGGGCAATTATATATTCTTTCTTTTTTAGAAACACACACAACACATCTCTTACTCTCGTGTTTCTTTTTCCCTGATTTGGAAGGCGAATTCAAGTCAGGGAAATGTCGACCATGAAATCTGCCAGTAGGATCTGCTGGCGGGAGCACGTATTGTGTAAACAGGTGCAGCTTCGCTAGGTGTTGATCCTGCATACTCTTCTAGCATTTTTTGAATAAGATGCATGTGGAACTGTAAGTTAGTGTAGATACCACCATTTTTTATGTATTACAAATGAAATGAACACTGTCAGATCCAGTAGGTGTCGGAAAATTTTTTGATAGTATTTCTTGAGGTACTTTCGTGTTGTGGTGTAAGTTACGATGTACTGGCTAGAAAGATCAACTCCCCCCATAGCATCATTATATTCAATGCAGACTACTGGCTTATTCTTGGTACCAGTAGTACTTTTTCTTTCAGGAACAGCCCTGACCTTTGCATCATGGACACTGCTAAGCATACAAACTTCCCTCTTATCGTTCCATTTCAGAGCCATCAGTTTCTTCCTATAAAAATATGCTATTTCTCCTTCATCAGTTTTTTATTCATGACATCTTTAGGTAGTCCTTTTCTATTGCTTCTTACAGTCCCACCAGCATCTGTGTTCAAAGTATTGAGAAAGTCAAAAAGCTCAGGGCTGCTATAATAATTATCAAGGCCAATCAAGTAGCCTTGATTCAATAAATTTTGTGCTAATGTACACACAATTTTGCTAGGCTTGGACATCCAAAAAATGTCCACTCCAAGCACCTCATTATTGAGCTCTGTAGTTCTTCCTGTATACCAGAGCATGTTCCATACATAACCAGTCCCTGCTTCACACAATTTATAAGATTCCATCCCAAATCGAGATTTTTTTTTTGGGATGAATATTTTCCAACTAAGTCGTCCTTTCCACAGAGGCAGACTTTCGTTGACGGATATGCTTCCATCTGGTGTATATGCTTCCAAGAATTTAGAAACCAAATGGTCAAAAATTGGTTTTACTTTAATAAATTTTAGGAGACGTTTGCCTATTGTATTCTTCATTATTTGAAAAATGAAGGAAACTGAGGAGGAGAAAGAATCTTTTTTCTGTCAATAGTTCATAAAAGATTGGAGAAGCCAACAAACGATTTCTAGAAAAGTAATGTCCTAATTTTGGTTTTTGAATTATACCCTGTAATAATTGAATTGCAAAAAATAATTTTATTTCATTTTTGTTGGTAGGCATCAAGTAAACCAATCCTGATCCCTGCTCCTCCTCTTCATTTTTCCAAGCAACGTTTTTGCCAAAATTTGTTGCATATAAATTTGTCTGTTCAGCAATGTGCTGGCAAATATTGACTTCAAAAAATAATTCAAAAATTGTTTGGGGTTCGATTTTTCCCATAAATTCTTCCTTTACCCCAGGAATAAATGTAGCTGAGAATTTGTCCCTTTTTTGACCATTATCTGTCCACACTGTAGATACTCATCGATTGTTACCATATTCTTCATCACCACCACTATCACTAGATGAACAACTGTCCGATACAAGAAGAGGTTCACTCACCGGTAAAATAGGGCAAATTACAGAACTACTTGTTCCTGGAATATTATCATTAGGTACAATTTCCCCTTCATCAGAACTGGGCTCACTAAAAATGCATTCTTCGCCACTGAATTCCAACATTTTGTTTACCATTTCTTGCAAATCGTCACTAGGCAAATCAGCCGACCAATATTGCCTTTTCGACATATTAAATTAAATAATTGCAATGCAAAGTATGTAAATAAATAAATAAGTAAATAAATAATTAAGGTTAACTATATATATAAAAATAACTGATAATATAATTTGAACTAAAAAAGACTAGAAGCAAAAAAACACATTCAAACTTCTAACTAGTTACTTCAAGACTGGAGGGTAAAAATTAGCAACTCCAATGGAATGTTTGTGCAATATTTTTCTACTGTGATAAAAGATAGACCTCTCATTTATAAGTGTGAGAAGATACAAGAAACTGTACCAGAGTTATTATTTTTTCATTAACTTAGACCATTTTTGCATTAAGGTTTAAGGCTAATCTGAGTTGAATAGTTTTTGCATAAAGGTTTAAGGCTAATCTGAGTTGAACAAACAGATGGCGTCTGTTTTTTTTTCTGAACATGTCTAGTGAATTATATTTTATCATGAATGTTATATAGTTGGCCAGTTACCGATATACGTTAGTCCATTCTTGCGCACATACATGTTATATGATTTTAACCCATGTAATAAGAAACCCTTAAGAGACCAGTAAAAGGGAGTTGAAAAAATCACACTAGATGTCATATCCATACAGAACAGATCTTCAAAGTTATGCATTCCTGTACTGCCAAATACCTTAGAAAAAAAAATATATTGACGACTATATCCATAACTCCCGTTGAGTGAAGGCTTTCTTGATGCAGATATTCATGTAATGCAAACTCATTGGGTTAATATAACATCGGCTCCAATTAACAAATTCAGCCTGGGTAATCTTCTGTTAACCCATCAGCGTGGACATTTAAACATGGCGTTCCCTTCCCAGATGTAGAAGGACGTGTTAAAACGCCTGGACTTTTAAATATCCAAATGCAGATTGCCATGTCATCACGTGTTGGTACATCTATGATTTTCAAGGCCTATAGGGAGTTTGTTAAACATTATTTTTTGTTGCTGTGGTAGGGAAATCTCCCCTTCAAGTTATGACATAATTTACGACAGGCATGTGGAGTGAGTTGGCTACTTATTAGTGAAAGGAGATACTTTTTGTATTTTTTTTCTCTTCAGCTACGCCCTTCGTTCGAACTAGTGAATGCCCTATTTTGCCGAAAAGAAATATCTGTAAAGTGTCTCACTGTGTGGTCTCCTAACTAACCTTTCTTTCAAAACCGACGTGGATCATGTGTATATAAAAAATCATATAACAAATTTACGTGGCAAATTTGATGTGTAGAATTATGAAAAAAAAAAATTAAAAATTATAATAGAAGGATAATAAAAATAGTTATAATAGTAATAATAATAATAATAATAATAATAATAATAATAATAATAGCAATAATAGTAATGTATGTACTGCACACATCCAACACAAGTGCTCCCTAGCGGGATTTTATTAACCAAGGTAATCCATTCAACACGAATAAATTTCTGTAATTATATAAATGAATTTATATCACAAATAAAATTTAGATTATCCAACTTTTATAAATATTGTACATAGTGAATCTGATGTGTGGAATTATGAAAAATCTTTAATTTAAAAACATGAATGAATGATAAATAGATGACGTTTAGAATTATAAATTATAAGTAAACCATTAGCAACAATTTAAAAAATGAATGGATTTTAACTTATATCTTGATGAAAGTATAAGGAAAGCTCCATCTACAATTAAATATAACTTGTAATTAACCGATGAAAGACACCATTCTATATCATTCTTTGTTTCAATTCTATATTCTATAGTGTTCTGTTCTAGTACAGGTCTTTTACTGTAATCATAGAATTTTCATGCTATGATTGCTGCTTCATTAGGGAATTATAGGTGAGGTAGCTTCCCACCCAGGGGATGATAATGATGGTAACAATGATGATAAAAGCCAGATGATGTCCATGGATCGTTTGGGCCCAAAAGCCCACTACATGACAAGACAGTATTCTACCTCGAGACCACATATATAATAATTACTATTTTATTGACCCTTTCATTTTGTTATTTTTTTATTTATTGACACACTTATTTACCAAAATGTCAACAAGATACATGTGATATTTTTTTTTTTCATATTTAAAGAGAAAAATTATACGCTCAGACCGGGACTTGAACCCGGGACCCTTGGTTTTCTAGTCCAAGTGCTCTACCATTTGAGCTACCTGAGCAAGTACCGATCTAAATGCAAATCTTTCTCTATATACGTTGAAATTCCCGCCCACCAAATGCTTTGAAGCCTTTGCTTCTATCTTTGCAAATGGCGGCTCCTATATTAAGAAGACATATTTGGGAATTATACATTACATTATAAATGCCGTACTGCCGTACTGGCATTTATAATGTAATGTATAATTCCCAAATATGTCTTCTTAATATAGGAGCCGCCATTTGCAAAGATAGAAGCAAAGGCTTCAAAGCATTTGGTGGGCGGGAATTTCAACGTATATAGAGAAAGATTTGCATTTAGATCGGTACTTGCTCAGGTAGCTCAAATGGTAGAGCACTTGGACTAGAAAACCAAGGGTCCCGGGTTCAAGTCCCGGTCTGAGCGTATAATTTTTCTCTTTAAATATGATTTATCCATCATTGAGATGTCGAAGATACATGTGGTTAGCACATCGCCTCAATGAGAGATCTATTAGGAAATTAAGGTGTAACTTGGAAGAAAGACGAACATAACACTGAGCAATGTGATATCTATGAAATCTAGATGTAATAAAACATAAGTCTCGTAGGCTGCTATGGGTAGGGCATATGGCACGAATATGAAATTATATAGGAACTTCGTGTACGAAAACTAGAAGCAAAGTGCCCAGTACGGAGGGATAACCATAAAGTGCAAGAAAAATATTAACCAGGATTTGAGGTAGATAAATTATACAGGACCCTCACTGCTGGGTTCCCGAGATCGAGTCTCGGTCACTCCATGTTGGTTTCGTGGCAGAAAAAACGGAGCTTGGACGGGTTTTTCTCGGGGTTTTCTCCCGTCTTCCCCTGCCACAATTTCATTCCACCATTTCTCCATACTCATCTCATTCATTTCGTTCATCTGCCTCTGTACTGGTGTGTCAGTCATGGTCGGCCACATCCTTGTCATTCACAGACCTCTATATTTAGCAGCTTCTTCACATCTCATCCCTCAACCCTGACTTGGACACGAATTGAAGATATTATAAATTATACAGGAATAATTGGAAAACATTATTTGGGATAGCAATGTATGAAGATGTTATGTATGCATAATCATGACCTCCATGTTCGATGGTGCCATTAATTTCAAGTCAACACAAAACAATTTGGTGTCCAATGTCCTTCATTCTTTTTTCAAAATTGTCCCTTTCATTGAATATTTTAATAATAAATTCCAATCTCTCTACCTTCCAAATCAAGATATTGTAACTGATGAATCATTATGGTTATGGAGGGGCAAACAATTCCCTCCACTTAAAACTGCCAAATTTGATTTTAAAACTTATGAATTGTGTGAATCTAGAACTGGGTATGTGATCTCGAGGTAGCGGGTCCGGGTTCGGTTCCCAGTCGGGACAGGCTCCTGGGTGAGGTTTTTCTTTTGGAGTTTTTCCTCACCTGTAAGATAAATGTCAGGACGTTTAGGGCCCAATGGTCCCTGAAAATCATCCGGCCATCATCATCATCATCATTCACCGGTGGGGAAGCAACGGGAAGCTACCACACCTATAATTCCCTAGTAAAGCTATAAAGCATAGAATGAAAATGCTATGATTGCAGTGAAAGACCTGCCCTTGGGCAGAACACTATAGAATATAATAGAATGGCCATTCATTGCTTACATTCTATTCATCACAATTTGACATGTATCTAAAATAAGTTACCGGGTGAGTAGAGTTAAAAAATACTATCGCACAGGGGTAATGCATGCACTTTTAAATGACCGCACAGAAGGGAGGAAACCAGTCTCGTATATGTAAGTCAAACCACGCAGAGGGGTAACTAATAATAAAGTTAACACCCCAGACAACAAAAAATCTGGAATTTATCAAATTGATTGCAAAGATTGCAATAGGATATATATAGGAAAAACAAAAAGAAACTTGGAAACTCGTAGAAAAGAACACTTCAGAAACATAATGAATGGAGAAATTGAAAAATCAGCTACAGCAGCACATAGTTTATTAGAGAATCATAGAATTGAAGAACAAGCAAAAATTTTGAAACATCTATCTAAACATTGTTTATTTTTTATTTCACTCACCTCATACTTCGTAACTCCTAGCATAGTTTCGTCACATCCTTTGTGACATTCACAATGCTGTGTCACATTCACAACTGACGTCCGGCTGCCTTTCTATCCTGCAGACTGACCTCCGCGCCATCTGATGGCTGACCGACGAACTTCCAAATCAGTCCTCTCTCCTTATAACCGGGTATTTCAAAATTCATAGTTGTATTTTCATTCTTGCACATGTAAAGTTTTTCCCAAATTGCGAGTTTCTTCGGTTTTTCCAATTGTAATTTTGTTTTGGTTTCTATTCTATGTTTTTCTGACCAGGCATGTGCAGCTATTGCAGATTTTTCTGTTTCTCCATTTTTAACATTTCTGAGGTGTTCCTTTAATCTTGTATTTAGATTCCTTTTTGTTTTATCTATGTATATCTTTCCACAATCTTTACAATTAATTTGATAAATTCTCGATTTTTTGCAGTCTTCATTCTTTTCATTTTTCTTGGTTTTTATTAAATTACCCAAGCTGTAATCATTTTTCGGTGCTAATTTAATGTTGAATTTGTTAAAGATTTTTTGAAACTTGTCAAATACTAAAGGATGGTATGTGAACTTCTTGAATTTTTTACCAATATTTTTATCTGTCTGAAGAGTACTTTCATTAATCATTTTTTGTTCTTTAAATTTATTTATTTTCTTGTGTAACACCTTCTCTTGAAAACCATTATCCTTCGCAATTTTTATGATGTGTTCTTTCTCTTTATTGTAATTTTCTTTGCTCATGGGGATGTTCACAAGTCTGTGTATTAAACTATTAAATACTGCCTGTTTGTGTGAAAAATAGTTAAATCCAGTAGCTTTTATATAATTGTCAATGTGAGTTTCTTTTCTGTAGATTCCAAATTCTATTTTCTTTTTTTCCTCATTCCTAATCAATTTAAGGTCTAAAAATGGTATTTCATGATTATTTTCTACTTCCATTGTAAATTTTATTGTTTTATTTTGAATATTTAACAGTTTAATGGAAAGTATTTTAGACAAAAATCAGGACTTGCAATGGGAAATCCATTATCACCATTCTTAGCAAATATGTTTATGGGGAACTTTCAATGTCATGTAACCAAACCACACCCTTTGATGTTTAAATTTTGGAGAAGATATGTAGATGATATCATAGCAATAGTAAAACAAACAATTAGATGTCATTAAACTGTTAAATATTCAAAATAAAACAATCAAATTTACAATGGAAATAGAAAATAATCATGAAATACCATTTTTAGACCTTAAATTGATTAGGAATGAAGAAAAAAAAGAAAATTGAATTTGGAATCTACAGAAAAGAAACTCACATTGATAATTGTATAAAAGCTACAGGATTTAACCATTTTTCACACAAACAGGCAGTATTTAACAGTTTAACACAGACTTGTGAACGTTCCCATGAGCAAAGAAAATTACAATAAAGAGAAAGAACACATCATAAAAGTTGCAAAGGATAATGGATTTCAAGAAAAGATGATACACAAGAAAATAAATTAATTCAAGGAACAAAGAAAGATTAATGAAAGTACTCTTCACACAGATAAAGATATTGGTAAAAAATTCAAGAAGTTCACATACCACCCTTTAGTATTTGACAAGTTTCAAAAAATCTTCAACAAATTCAACATTAAATTCAGCACCAAAAAATGATTACAGTTTAGGAAATTTTATAAAAACCAACAAAAATGAAAAGATTGAAGACTGCAAAAAATCGGGAATTTATCAAATTAATTGTAAAGATTGTGAAAGGGGATATACGTAGGAAAAACAAAAAGGAATTAAAGGAACACCTCAGAAATGTTAAAAATTGAGAAACAGGAAAATCTGTAATGGTTGCACATGCCTGGTCAGAAAAACACAGAATAGAAACCAAAACAAAATTACTTAAACAATTGGAAAAACCAAAGGAACTCACAATTTGGAAAAAAATTTACATATGCTAGAATAAAAACACAACTATGAATTTTTGAATACACAATGATAAGGAGAGGGGATTGATTTGGAAGTTCATCGGTCAGCCATCAGATGGTGCGGAGATCAGTCTGCAGGAGAGGAGACCATTGGACGTCAGTCGTGAATGTGAACAGCATTGAGAATGTCACAAATAGAGTGACAAAATCTGGATCGCGAGGGAGTTAAGAAGTATGAGGTGAGTCAAGAAACAACGGAACTAAATTAAAATAAACCTCATAGTGTTATTTCCTACCTAAATAACTTAACATGGAAGATACCTTAAAACTTTTAAATATACAGAAATTCCTTCAAAAGAACACCAGATGGCAGTCTAGATAATTACTGGCAAAAATGAGAAAAAATTGACAGTCGTGAAAACAGCTGACGATGACGACAAAGTGTCGCCGATACTGCAGTGCTGTATTTAAAAAAACATAGATGTATGAGGTAAGAAAAAATCACGATTCATTTAATTATTATTAATTGAACCTCATAATGTTAAAAATTCCCAAATTTAATATATAAATATGGGAAAATATCTATATACGGAAGAACAAGGAAAGAATTATGAACTTTTTCCTACAGAAAGGAACCTCATTAGTAAATTCATTGGACCAGAGGCAAAGAGAGCAGGAATCAAGAATCAGGGCCGACAACATGAGAAAATTCAGCATGTAATCGCTGATGATGGGGCTAAGAAGCCCTGAAACATATGTTTGAGAAAAACAACATAAGAGGTAAGAATGAACATACAAAATGTTTCAATTATTAAACTGTTGTTTTGGTGATTGGATATGAGGTGAAGATAGAATGGAATCCTTCTGAAACATTCTTAAGAATCAACAAATTATGAGGTGAGGTGCTAATTTCCAATTCCTAATAATTATTTGATAATTTGTTGACTACTGAGAACATGTTTAGAAGGGTTCCCTTCCATCTTCAGCTTGTATACGACTAATAAATAAGGTGGACCATCTTAATATTTAATTTTAGGAAGTTATATTTTGAGGTTATTTTAATTATATTATTTTTGGTCTGGACATCTTACCTCAATATTAATGTTGATTTGTTCTTGGACATGTTTCAAAACAATTCTCTGTTTTATCTTCAGCTTTCCCAGACTGGACCATCTTACCTCATAACTTGTGTTCTATTGAACAAGTTTCAATATGTTATACGTACCATCATCATATTTTCCAGAGTGTTGAATTTTATATTGTTGGCCCTGAATATTGACTCCCACTCCATCTTTTGGCCGACCGAAGAACTTGCAAATCAAATCTTTTTCTCTGGAAATTTCAAAATTAAAAATAGGATAATGAATTTTGAAATTCCCAGGAAAAAAGGATTTGATCTGCAAGTTCTTCGGTTGGCCAAAAGAGAGAGTGGAAATCGAGATCCAGGGCCAACAACATAAAATTCAACAGTCTGGAAAAGCAGATGATGGTATGCATGTCATATCGAAACATGTTCAAATTGTTTTATTTTAGAAAGAAAATTTATGTTCGAACTGGGATTCGAATCCCAGATATCTGATTCTGTACATCATGTGATAACATTTACGCCATTCAAACTTTCAATAGGAATGTCAAATTTCTTTCCACTTATAAAAGTGAATAAAACTATATCCAATTCTAGAAAGCGTTAATTTAAAATATAACATCAAAATCTTTACCTTTTTTGCAATTGCAGAAAATGATAAAACATTTAAGGTCTCTTCTCTTAACTGCGGTGAGATGTTGATATTGACAATCATTGAAATTGACTCATTCCCATTCAAAGCTCTCTGGAACAGTCTCGTTAACTTTGAATCTCTGAATGGGATGAGTTTCTTGTTTCTTGTTGCCTGATTGTCCCTGAAAACAAATTTATTTGATCTTTATTACAATTCATATAAATTTACACTATATCAGCGTTGCACATATGTGTAATCTGCTGACAGTTACAGTTCCCAACTCAACTTTGAGCTTCACTGAAAATGGAAGAAAAATAATTAAAACATTTTGTCTGTTCATTCTTACCTCTTAGAGTTGTTTTTGTCGAACATATGTTTCAGATTTTTTTTTTTAGTTTAGAAAATGGTTAATTCAAAAGAACACCAGATGGCAGTTTGGAAAATAATTCCTTCAAAAGAACACAAGATGGCAGTTTGGATAAATACCAGCAAAAGAAAAAATTGACAGTCGTGAAAACAGCTGAAGATGGTGACAATGGTCACTGATACTGCAGTGCTGTGTTAAAAAAACATAGAAGTATGAGGTAAGAAGAAACCACGATTCATTTAATTCGTATATATGTTTCAGAGTTTCTTAGCCCCATCGTCAGCGATTACAGACTGAATTTTCTCATGTTGCCAGCCCTGATTGATTCCTGCTCTCTTTGCCTCTGGTCCAATGAATTTACTAATGAGGTTCCTTTCTGCAGGAATTTCAAAGTTCATAATTCTTTCCTTGTTCTTCTGTATATTGATTTTCTTCACATATGGTGAGTTCATTTTTGTTTTCTAACTGTTTTAATGATTTTGTATTTACATCTATTTTGTGTTTTTCTGACCAAACATGAGCAGCCACTGCAGATTTTTCTACTTCCCCCTTTTTTACATTCCTTATGTGTTCTTTAGGTCTAATGGTTAAATTTCTTTTTGTTTTCCTTTTGTTTTCTAACTGTTTTAATGATTTTGTATTTACATCTATTTTGTGTTATTCTGACCAAACATGAGCAGCCACTGCAGATTTTTCTACTTCCCCTTTTTTACATTCCTTATGTGTACTTTAGTTCTAATGGTTAAATTTCTTTTTGTTTTCCCTATGTATATCTTATCATGGTCTTCACATTTTATTTGATACATTCCTGATTTTTTACCATCATCAATCTTTTCATTTTTATTAGTTTATTTAAACTACAATCATTCTTTGGTACTAAATTAATATTAAATTTTCCAAAAATCTTTTGAAATTTGTTGTGCGACCAAGGGTGATATGTGAATTTCCTGTATTTCTTATCTTTTGGTTTTTCTATCTGGAGAGTGCTTTCGTTTCTCAATTTTTGTTTTTTGTACTTCTCAATTTTTTTGTGTATCATTTTTTCACTGAAACCATTTTCTTTTGCAACCTTAATTACGTGTTTCCCTTCTAACTCGTAATTTTTCTTGTTCATGGGTATATTTAATAATCTATGTACTAAACTGTTGAAGACCGCCATTTTGTGTAAAATATGGTTGAAACCTGTTGATTTGATATAGTTATCTGTAAGTGTTTCTTTCCTGTAAATGCTGAATTCTATTTTCTTCTTTCCTTCATTCCTGTGTAATTTCAGATCTAAAAACGGTAATTCTTTGTTCATTTCTTTTTCTAGTGTGAATTTGATTTTTTATTGTGCATATTTAAAAAATATAAGGTATCTTCTGTGTGTGTTTTTTTTTAACTATGGCAACAACATCGTCTATATATCTACACCAAAATTTGAACATGAGAGGATGTGCTTTGGTTATTTTGTTTCAAAATTACTCATGAATAAGTTTGCCAGAAAAGGGGATAATGGGTTTCCCATTGACAGTCCAGATTTTCGTATATAGAAACCCCCGTTGTATGTAAAAAACATTTGGTTGATACATACTTCAGTTAGTTTTAGGTATTCTTTTCTCCTTTCTTTGTCGATCTTGTTTTTGGTAAGCTATTTTTCCAATGATGATCTTGCAGATCGGGAAATTCAAATTTAGGAAATTACATACATTTTTGGTCAGGTGTAAATAAATCCAAAAGAGCTAAAGCAGGAGTATCAATGTTTGTAAAAAAGAAATACAGTAAAAACATAATAGATTACGAATATATTAATGAAAGATGCCTAAAGATTAAAATGAAGCTTATGGGAAGAACAATGGTGTTCTTAGCGGTCTACGCACCTACAGATGATGCTGCACAGAGTCAGAAAGAAAAGTACTATTCAATAATAGTGGAACAAATAGAGAAAATACGAAGTAATGAAGAATTAATACTAATGGGAGACTTAAATGGGAAAGTGGGTAGAAGAAACAATGATGAAGCAGTAGGAAAACATGGGGAACAAGAAGTCAACGATAATGGAAATAGAATCATAGAGATGTGCAAACAACATAAATTAAAGATAGTAAACACATTTTTCGATCATAAGGATATTCATAAATTTACTTGGGAACGACCTAGTCTCAATCAGAAATCAATAATAGACTACATAATTGTAAAGCAAAATACTTCCTTATTTATTAAGGACTCAAGGGTTAAAAGAGGAGCAAATTGTGGTTCCGACCACTATCTACTCACAGCACAGATCAACCCCAAATTCCCTACAGGGAAAAAAGTGCATGATGAAGCAGGGAATCAACAATGCAACTGAAGCAGGAAGAAAAATTTAAATTGTATTTATTTAATCAGGATAGTATCAAAAACCTATATCAAGAAAGACTGAGGATTAAAATTGAGAATTTGGATTACAAGGAAGACATAGAAGAAGAATATAATCAATTAAAGGAAATAATAGATTCGGCAGCAAAAGAAGCATTAGGCACCATAAATAAAAAACAAAATACACAAGATTGGTGGAATGAAGATTTCAAAGAATTAACCAAAAAGAAGAAAAAATGCTACTTAGAATGGTTGGCAAATAATACAACAGAGAATTGGATAGAATACAAGAGAACAAACGCCAAAGTTAAAAGGAAAGTGATAGAAGAAAAAAACAAATTACGGAAAAGCAAATGCCAAGAAATAGAAAGTTATATAGGAGGATCATCGGAAGTATGGAGATTTCTAAAAACACTAAAAACCAACCAAGGTTCCAGTAAGATAAATTTGTTAACAAAATTTGACGCAGAAAAACATTACAAAGCTTTACTGTCAGAAACTAGAAATGAGTTTATGGAAACAATAGAAAATCCAACTATAGAAATGAACGCTCTGGAATTTGATACAATAGATATAGAATTAGAAATTCAAACCCTAAAGAATAAAAAGGCACCAGGGCCGGGAAACATACCCAATGAGTTAATTAAATATGGCCCAAAAAATTTAATAGGTAGATTGAGGGACTTTTTTAATAAGTGCATTGCAATACAGAAGATTCCCGATGAATGGAAAATAAGCTACATTGTACCAATATACAAGAAGGGCGATAGAAGAGATGCAAAAAACTACAGAGGACTAAGTATAAATAACACATTATATAGAATATTTACGAAGTTATTAAAAACAAAGTTACAAAAAGATATTAAAGACAAATTAGGAGAAGATCAAAATGGATTCAGACCAGGAAGGTCATGTGTTGACAATATATTTGCAATACAACAGTTAATTGAAAAATGGACTGCAGTTGGAGAAGAAACCCATTTGACAATGATAGATTTAGAGAAAGCTTATGACTCAATTCCGAGGAACAAATTATGGGAAGTATTGGAGAAATACAACATTGATAGAAACCTAATAGAAATTATTAAACAAATCTATAAAGATAACTCCGCTTATGTTAAAATTGGAAATATAATGTCTAATCCTATAAAAACCACAAAGGGATTGAAACAAGGGTGCAGTCTTTCACCAATTTTATTTAATATTTATGTAGAATTCATATTAATGAAATGAAAACAAAGCTGCAAAGGTATGGGGATCCCAATAGGTAACAGATTTTTGCTGACATTACAATTTGCCGATGATCAACTGGTTTTAGCGCAAGACAAATTTGATATGGAATTCATGATAAAAAGGTTGAAAAACACATATGAATCATGGGGTCTCACAGTAAATTTACAAAAAACAATATCTGGCAATAAATAGCAATGAACGAGAAAATTTAATATTGAAAGAAGGAATCCAAATAAAGCAAGTGAAACAAACTAAATATTTGGGAATAATTATGGATAACATTGAAGGTATAGGCAAAGAGAACATAAAACATAGAATTGAATTGAGTAGCAAAATAATATCATCGTTAAATTCCATATGGTGGGATAAGCATATTTGGAAAGACACAAAAAAATATATTGGTAAAACATTGGTGGAATCTGTTGCAATGTATGGAAGTGAGGTATGGACAATCAATAAGTACTACAAGAATAGACTAATAGCTCTAGAAATGGATTATTTACGGAGAAGTGCCAGAAAGTCTAGATTAGAACATGTCACAAATAAGGAAATTAGAAACATAATGGAAGCAGAAGAAAGCATAATTCAAAGAATTGAGGAGAAGGAATTAAAGTGGTTAGGTAGGAACATGTCTTAAGAATGGAAGATGAGCGATGGCCGAAGCAACTATATGAATGGCATCCGAACAGAAAGAAGAAAAGAGGGAGACCAAGGTTAACATGGAAGGAAAACATGAAGACAGTAATGCAAGCTAGAGGGCTAAGCATCGAAGATGCCCAAGACCGTAGGCTTTGGAGGTTTGGCACGGGAAGACGGCAGCAGCTGTAAAAACCCGAAGATAGATAGATCATGCAGAAGTCAATATATTTTTCCAATATTTCTAATGTTTTTTTCTTTTTGGGTACACTTGTGAAACTGCTGTGACAATCAAATGAAACTAGTCTATCTGCTTGTTCCTATTTCTATCTTACTTAATTTTTGTCTACAAGTTGAAGAGATTTTTTCAATAACCGTAGTTTTAGATCATTAAAATTTTCCATTTCTTTTGAATTCTCGGCTTAACCATTTGGAAATTTTATATAGTGGGGAGATCCGACTTAAATGATTTATTGGTCTCCATTTTTTCCTTCCCTGCTTTACTGACTTTTGGGGAGAACCATGGATGTTGGGGTTTCTAGGGTTAGCTTCTTTTAATTTAAATTTATCTTTTTCTGTGAGAATTATTTTGATAGATTTTAAACTGTTTTTGGGAGGGGATCAATTTTGATATTTTCCATATTCTTCTCCTTTTAAAAGTTCTTCCATTCTGTTGTGATAATCTTCTTTGTCCAAAATTACTATGTGGTTTAGAACTAAAGAACACATAAGGAATGTAAAAAAAGGGGAAGTAGAAAAATCTGCAGTGGCTGCTCATGTTTGGTCAGAAAAACACAAAATAGATGTAAACACAAAATTATTAAAACAGTTGGAAAACAAAAATGAACTCACCATATGGAAAAAAAAATCTATATGCAGAAGAACAAGGAAAGAATTATGAGCTTTGAAATTCCCACAGAAAGGAGCCTCATTAGTAAATTCATTGGACCAGAGGCAAAGAGAGCAGGAATCAAGAATCAGGGCAGATAACATAAGAAAATTCAGTCTGTAATTGCTGACGATGGGGCTAAGAAGCTCTGAAACATATGTTCGACAAAAACAACTCTAAGAGGTAAGAATGAATTGACAAAATGTTTTAATTATTAAACAAACCTCTTAATGGTGAAATTAAACCTCATAGTGATAACTCCTATACAAGTTAAACCTCTTAATGTTACTTCCTATTATATTTGAAAATAAATGGAAGCAAAATTTACTTCTGAAATCAGTATCATGAAAACATGCAATTTTATGAGGTGAGATATTAAAAATATTTTCTCCAACTCATTTATAAATTTAAATTAATACATCAAAATTTTGTTACATTATTTTATTTTTAGTCTGGACATCTTACCTCAATACTAAAGTTCATTTGTTCTTGAACATGTTTCAAAACAATTCTGTTTTATCGTCAGCTTTCCCAGACTGGTTTTATTTATGTTGCATAATGTTGCACAACCTGGATGTCGATGTCAGCTCCATCCTGTGGTTGGCCAAAGAACCTCCAAACAAGGTCATGCTCCATCGGTATATCAAAATTCATAACTCAGTTTCTGTTCTTCTGAATATAAATTTTTTTCCCAAATAGTCAGCTCTTTTTGTATTTTCTAACTGTTTTAATAATTTAGTGTTTGAATTTATATTATGTTTTTCAGACCAAACATGAGCAGCAACTGCAGATTTTTCGATTTCCCCATTTTTAATATTTCTTATGTGTTCTTTGGTTCTGATTTTTAGGTTTCTTTTTGTTTTTCCTATATATATCTTTTCACAACCAATGCATTCAATTTGATATATTCCTGACTTTTTATTTGTATCAGTTTTTTCATTTTTATTAGTTTATTTAAACTGTAGTTATTTTTTGGTGCTAATTTAATATTAAACTTCTCAAATATCTTTTGAAATTTATAATGTACCCAAGGGTGATATGTGAATTTCCTATATTTTTTCATAGGTGGTTCTTCTTTTTCAAGATTACTTCTGTTTATCATTTTTTGTGTTTTATACTTTTCTATCCTTTTATGTACCATTTTTTCATCAAACCCGTTTTCTCTTGCTACTTTGATTATGTGTTTTTTCTCATGTTTGAAATCTTCTTCGTTTAAGGGTAAGTTTACCAATCTATGAGTTAAACTATTAAAGGATGCTAATTTATGTCCAATTGGATTGAACCCTGTTGATTTTATAAAATTTTCCGTATGAGTTTCATACCTATGAATCCCGAATTCAATTTTTTTTTTGTTATATGTTTGCGAATTAGGACATGTGGAGTGATTTCAGATATTTGTTTTTCCATAAATGTCCATATTCAGGTTATACAAGCGAGTAAGAAATTAACTTTTACATCTCATCTCATAAAATACCATGTTTTCACCGATTTCAGGGGCTCTCAACCCGATTTTTTAATTTCACCATTTTTAATATTTCGAAAGTGTTCTTTTGTACGAGTCTCTAAATTCCTTTTAATCTTAATTATTAATGAGTTGGATATTTTGACTCACCTCATATTCCATGAATTTTTATGCAGACCTAGGTTTTGCACAATGTTGTGCAAAAGCGACAAAACCTAGGCCTGCATAAAAATCAAGAAATACAAGATGAGTCAAAATATCCAACTTGTTGATAATTAAAAGAAACCTCAGTGTTATTTCCTACATATATTAAATAAATCTTTTTAATCTTCCGTATATATATACAAATTTGATGAATTCCAGATTTTTACTATCTGCGACATTAACCTTTTTATTAGTTATTAGAAGATTACCCAGACTAAATTTGTTAATCAGTGCCAATGTAATATTGAATTTGTTAATTTTTTTTTCCGTGCCAATGTAATATTGAATTTGTTAATTTTTTTTTAAATTTTCTGTGTGTTTTAGGATTGTAAGAAATTTTCTTCAATTGTTTCCCTTCCTTGGAATCAGAATGTAAGGTGGTGTATTCTTTTAATCTTTTTTGTTGTTTGAATTTCTTTATATATGGAAAACTGAAAGGGTAGGAGAAAAAATTTCTGTCAATATAGGAATGATGCTCACCCAGCACATGAATTTAGGAGCTACAATAAGTGGTTGTCCTATTTAATTAAATTTTAGTTGTTTTATGTCTCGCCTCATATTTCTTGATTTTTATGCAGACTTGAGTTTCGTCACTGAATTCGTGACATTGTGAATGCATCACAACTGCCCCCTTGCGGTTGTCCCTCCTGAAAATTGATTTCTGCGCTCTGCTGGCTGACCGATCAACTTCCAAATTAATCCCCTCTCTTTTTCACCGGGTATTTCAAAATCATAGTTTTCTTTTTTTCTTGCATATGTAAATTTTCTCATAATGTTATTTCCTACCTACATGTATTTATTAGTAGTTCTATTCAAAGTTAAAATTGGGAAATTTATTAATTTATTAGTAGTTCTATGTTTAGAAAACCAGCTATAACGACTGACTCAATATACTGACCACAAGTCACCCCTAGACTGGCTATTGTCTGCCCAGTCTAACAAACACACTTTGACATTTAACTTCCGAATGTATTACTCCATGCAGCACGGTAGCGACCTCAGTCAGCTGTTTTTTAATAAATGCTTTAATTTTTAATGTTGTATTAACACACACAATAGTATGTCGAAAACCAATTAAACTATAATTCATTGTTTCATTATTCATTTTATACATCTCAATGATGGACAAACCATTCTGGAATTCAAAATTAGAAAGAATGAAAATAGACCGAGATCTCGCTAGAAATCAAGCAGAAAAAACAAAAGACCCAAAAGATGTACAAAATTGGAGAAAACTGTGCGCACAACTCAAAAAAGAAATTAACAGCAATAAAAGAGAAAATTTTAATAACTTCCTCGAAAAAATGGATTATAGGAAAGATGGCCAGAAAGCATATAGATTTGTACACAATATACAAAATAAAAAAGAACGGCAAAAAAACACCATTTATCCACAACAACAAACAGATTACAAATGAAAGTGAAATAGCCAACAAATTCAACAAACACTACGCTAACACCTATACTTTGTCCTCAGAGAACAAAAAAGAACAAAAAACAATAAAAGAGAACCTAAAAAATTACATAAAATCAACAAGCAGTACAAAAGATAATATCTTTAATAAGAATTTCAACATTAAAGAGTTAAACATAGCCATTAATAGTTTAAAATCAAACAAGTCTCCAGGAGCAGATAATATACATGCAGAATTTCTCAAACACCTTGGCAATAAAGCCAAAACTCAATTGCTCTCCCTTATAATCTTTCTTGGAACACAAAAGTTCCTGATGATTGGAAAAAAGCTATTATAATACCTATTTCGAAAACAAAAAAATCAACAAATACTTTTCAAATTATCGCCCAATAGCACTAACTAGTGTAATTGTTAAAACTATGGAAAAAATGATTTCAAATCGATTAAATTGGTATTAGAAACCAATAATTTACTTTCACCCAATCAAGCTGGATTTAGAGAATTATAATCAACAAATCAACAAATTGTACACCTAAGACAAGCTATTAAAGACAGTTTCAAACAGAAAAGAAGACACTCTGGCAATGTTCGTTGATTTCCAAGGAGCATATGACTCTATTTGGAGATATAAATTATTAGAAAAAATGCAGACTTTAGGCATTCAAGGGTATATGCTACTCTGGATCAGCAATTTTCTCATTCAACGGTTCATCGCTACAAAGTATAATAATCACCTCTCTAAATACCAACAAACACATCGAGGTTTACCACAGGGTTCTGTACTCAGTACCATTCTCTTCAATATCTACATTAATGATCTACCTAAGCATATAGAAAAGCTCGAAACAAAAACCCTACTTTTTGCTGATGATGTTGTAATATGGGTCTCCAAACCGAAAAACCAAAGTCAACAATTAATAACCATAGCCCAACAATCACTAATACAGTTAGAGAATTGGACATCCCAGAACTTAATGAAGATAAATATACAGAAAACAAATTATCAACTATTTACATTAAGAAAGAAACCACTACCCATCACTCTGAAATTGGAGGGTGAATTATTAACTCAAACACATGAAGCAAAAATATTTAGGAATAACTCTGGACACAAAATTAACATGGAAGAAACACATGGAGAATATATGTACAAAGATAGAAACAAGGTTACCATTATTAAACGATTAGCAGGGAAAAAGTGGGGTTGCAACACACAAACCCTAAACACCTTCTACCAAATGTACATAAAACCTGTACTTCAATATTGTGAAGAAATCCTAGTAACTACTAAAGTGGAAAAACTTAATAAATTGCAGAACCAAATCCTCCGTCTGATAACAGGAGCCGTTAAAACAACACCAATCACTGCCATGCAAATCTTAACAAATAACCCAAACATAGCATCTGAAATTGAGAAAACAGCAGTCACACAGTATGAAAAATTTTTAAGGCTACCCCATAATAACTGGACCCAAATAAAACCACAAGTATGTTTAAAATCTCAGCAAAGCTTCCTAAGCATTGTACAAGAAATCAAACAGAAATTGCAACTTCCACATTCAAAGAAAATATGCAGATGAGAAACAACCCTCTAGAATTTTTGGAAATCGAATATAACCTTCATTTAACAGAAGACATCAAGAAATCTGAAACTCCTCCATATATTTTAAAACAAATGTCACTGGAAATGATAAATCTAAGATACCCAGCTCCTGAATGGATACATATTTTTACAGATGGCTCCAGCCTACCAAATGATGGTGGCACTGGTGCTGGTGCAGTATGTCCACTTTTTTCCTTTTATCGTAAACTAAACACAAATTCAACAAACTTTGATGGCGAAATTCTAGCAATTTTCTTAAGTTTACAAAATCTCTTATATCACATCCAAAAATTTACAAAAGTTGTAATTCTATGTGACTCCAAAGCAGCCATTCTTGCTATAAAACACGAGACACAACACCCAAAAGCATCAAAATTATCGATGTCACAAAATGATAAAACATTTATCCCGTCTACATAAAAAAGTTGTACTTCATGGATTCCGGCCCATTGTGGAGTGGACAGGCAATGAAATAGCCGATTTTCTAGCCAAGAAGGTAGCAAAATTGTTTCAAACCCAACTTCTGCTCCAGTTTCCTTTCACTCTATCAAAAGAATTATCTCAAATAAATACATCAATAAACTTAGAGAAGAATACACCACCAAAACATCTGGAAAGGAATGGGAAAATCTACAAGCTTATGACATACTACATTACAAAGAAAATCTGCAGTAGCAACATTCAGACTGCTAACGGGACATGACTGCTTGAATAAACACCTACACAGAATTGGCATAACAGATTCACCTAAATGCCCTTTTTGCAATTTAAATGAAGATATGGAAAGAAACCATCTCCTCCGTTGTCCAGCTTTTGTAGAAGAGACCAGCCTTTCTGCTAAATATTGGAGTGCAAGAGAGTGAATGATTTCATTATCAAGTGCTCGACATTAGATACCAACCAACCAACCATGATGGACAAACCATATTTGAAGAGCGTATAATTTTTTTCTTCAAATATGATTTATCCTAAGAAGTTGTAATTAATATTTAATTTTAGGAAGTTATATTTTGAGCTTATTTTAATTATATTATTTTTGGTCTGGACATCTTACCTCAATATTAATGTTGATTTGTTCTTGGACATGTTTCAAAACAATTCTGTGTTATCGTCAGCTTTCCCAGACAGTCTGGGAAAGCTGACAATAAAACAGAATTGTTTTGAAACATGTCCAAGAACAAATCAACATTAATATTGAGGTAAGATGTCCAGACCAAAAATAATATAATTATGATTTATCCATCATTGTGAAGTACGAAATGAATAATAAAAACACCAAAAGAATCCAGACTGGCTTCATAATGTAATGTAAAATTCCCAAACAAATATCTTCTTAATAAAGAAGCCGCTATTTGCAAGATAGAAGCAAAGGTTTCATAGCATTTGGTTTGCGGGAAGTAACAGTGTATATAAGAGAAACATTTGCATTTAGACTGGTACTTGCTCAGATAGCTCAGTTGGTAGAGTATTGACCTAGAAAGCCAAAAGCCCTGGTTTCAAGCCACAATCTGAGCGTATAATTTTTCTCTTCAAATATAAATTATAATTAAGGTAGAATATACCTCGTAGTGAGAATTCCTAAAATAAGTAATAAATTATAATTGTTGGGCATTTTGAGACTACCAGTTTCTTTTAATTCCCTGCGAATTAATACTTCACTACTTTCCGAGACACCAGCATATTTTGTAGTTAATTCAACTATATTGTTCACTACAGTGCCAGGATTATGCTCCATAAACTTACAAAATACATTTAATGCCATCTCTTTTTCACCATTCATTAACAATTTCCCTTTAGCATACTTTTATAATTTTGATCACATTTTATCACCAAGTTAATATAAACTATGCGACAACCACCATATTTGTAACTGACATTCAACTGCCTCTCAAGAATTGTTCAGTTTCAAACAAATGCAAATTTTTAGGAACTCTCTGACCTTCAAAGAAATATATAGGTGTACACTGTATTCTGATCAACTCTGGTCTCTTCTGCAAAAGCTGGACAATGGAGGAGATGGTTTCTTTCCATATCTTCATTTAAATTGCAAAAAGGCCATTTAGGTGAATCTGTTATGCCAATTCTGTGTAGGTGTTTATTCAAGCAGTCATGTCCCGTTAGCAGTCTGAATGTTGCTACTGAAGATTTACTACATTACAAAGAAAATCTGCAGTAGCAACATTCAGACTGCTAACGGGACATGACTGCTTGAATAAACACCTACACAGAATTGGCATAACAGATTCACCTAAATGCCCTTTTTGCAATTTAAATGAAGATATGGAAAGAAACCATCTCCTCCGTTGTCTAGCTTTTGTAGAAGAGACCAGCCTTTCTGCTAAATATTGGAGTGCAAGAGAGCGAATGATTTCATTATCAAGTGCTCGACATTAGATACCAACCAACCAACCATAATTAACATAAATAATTTCAAATATGTAATTATATTAATTGATTACATGATCTATTTTTTGCTTCCATTGAACTGTGCTTTGGCCATAAACGAATCACAGTAACTGCAACAGTCACATGCTTCGGGGATTTCCATCCATTTGTTTTCCTCAAGTGTGTTTCTGAGGCTGGACATAGTATAGATGATCGTCTACTTTGTAAATTACAAGTGGATATGAAGTCAGCAGCCGTTGGTAGGCCAAGGGCCTTCTAGGTCTGTTGCACCATGAAGTATAAATTAATCTAGTTGAGAAACTTTCCACTAACGGAGCAACAATGTCTTAACCCATTCACTTCCAGTTAAAATGCTCAATGCATTTCCCCAGGAACTAAATTTAAATCACCATAAATTATATTGTCTATTTTCAGGCATTCAAAGCGAACAAAATATAATGGTTTTCTTGAGTTGTTTCTTGACTCACCTCATACTACTTAACTCCCTCACGATCCGGATTTTGTCAGTTGTGAATGTCACAAATACAGTGACGAAATCCGGATCGCGAGGGAGTTGAGAAGTATGAGGTGAGTCAAGAAACAACTCAACAAAATTAAAATAAACCTCATAGTGTTATTTCCTATCTACATAACTTAAAAGATAATGGTACTCAAGATATCAATAAGGGTAAAGGTCAAAACACATTCCTCTACTATTTATAAATCTTAACAAAAGATTACTCTGCCAAAGGATGTACAAAATATTGTGAAATATATAACAGGCAGAGTTAAACAAGTGTACCTCTTCTTCTGAGGTAAATTGGTTATGTTGGGCGAACAGGGATAGTACGAAGTTAAGCTCCCATTAGAATCAGCATAATGTCAGCTTCTTTGTTAGCCCTCCTTAATGGTAGCATTTACCTCTAGAATAAACTTGAAGTACACATATTTGAAGAGAAAAATATACAGCTAAACTGGGGTTTGAACCCTGGATCTTTAGCTTTAAACGCTAATGCTCTGCCACTGAGCTATCCAAGACCCTCCAATCTAAACAGAAATTTTTCTCTTATACATTTTAATTCCCGAGAATGACAAAGCTTGTGAACCATTGCTCGACATTCGAATGGTAGCTTTTTATTTAAGAATATTTTAATGGGAATTTTAACATTACTTTATAAAGACAGTAGAGCTTCTTTTGATGTTTTTATTATAAAATTTAATATTTCTCACTCAAGGACCAATTATAAATGAAGAGGAAAATATTTGTCTTTCAATGAGAAATTTAAAATTTAAAATAAAATGTCAAGCACTCATTTGAATTAGAGGCTGAGTTCACGTCAGGGCAATGGTGTCACCAGATGGTGTAGATCAGTTTAAAATCCATAATCCCATCCATCGAGACTTGTGCTTTGAAATCTGGTGTTTGGTCTTACCTGATAGTTGTGAGACATCTTCCTAGAACAAGTAGTGATGTATTGATGTTCTGCGACTCTCTGAGTCTCTCGCCAACATTCTGCGTGTTTTTCAGACGTTCAGCGCCGGCGAGATCACAAAACGAAAACCTAATAAACAGGAATTGTTTATCACAATGTTGTTATAGGTAAATCCCATGTAAAAGTGGATATGACATGGAAATTATAAATACAGTATTACCCCTGTTTTACACTTTTCAAGGGATCACGGGAAAATTGTGCAAAATAGGGAAAAGTGTAAATTGAGGGAAATGAAGATGAGCTCAAAAATGTTGACCCCATACTGTGTATCCATTTCAGAACATGGAGGGAAGAAAAAAAAAACAGATGGGGATAATATACTACAGTATTAGCCCTCTTTTACACTTTTCAAGGGACGGAGGGGAAGTGGTGTAAATTGGGGGAAAGTATAAATTATGAGAAATGAGGAGCTAAAAAATGTTGACCCTCATATTCAGCAACCATTCTAGAACATGCAAAAAAAAAAAGCACTGACTGGCATAATATACAATATTGGCCAAATAATATGTTTCTTATAATTTAAAATAAAATTCTTTATACCTCACCTCATAACCTGTCTTTTATTTATTTAGAACACAGGATATCAGGTGAGGTGTAAAGAATTTTATTTTAAATTAAACCTCATAGTGATATTCCTATAATAGTTTAATTAATGTGTGTTTTGAACAGCTGTAAACATAAAATTACTTTACTTATTTTAGGAATTCTCACTATGAGGTATATTCATTAAGGTAGAATAGTTTTATCACTCATCTCATATTGTTCTTCTTATTTGATTATAAACTAGTTTCGGAACATAGTTTCTGTTCCATCCTCACTATCGTCACGACCGTTGTTCTGTCGTCTTGAAGAGCTGTCCTTCTCTCCTTCCATTGGCTGACTGAAAAACCTCGAAACCAGGTCATTCTCACCGGGAATTTCAAAGTTCATTAATTTCTTCTTTTCGCTCTTTTGAATGTAGATCTTTTCCCAAACAGTAAGTTCTTTAGGTTTTTCTATTTGTTTTAATAATTTAGCTTCTTTCTCGATAAGATGTTTTTCAGACCATGCATGGGCAGCCACTGCAGATTTTTCTACTTCCCCTTTCTTGACATTCTGAGATGTTCTTTCACTCTAGTTTTCAAATTTCTTTTAGCTTTTCCTATGTAGAATTTCTCACTTCTTCACATTTAATTTGATAAATCCCTGATTTGTTTTCTTCTTTAATTTTCTCATTCTATTAGGTCTAATCATTCTACTGATGCTGTAGTCATTTTTGGGTGCTAAACCTTATGTTGAAATCTTTAAACATTTTTTGAAACTTGTGGTGTTTAATGGATGATATGTGAATTTTCTAAATTTTACATTATCTTCTTTTACTTTTAGAAGAGTGCTTTGATTAATAAATTTTTGTCTTTTGAACTTGTTTATTTTTTTGAGTATCATTTTTTATAGCAAAACCATTTTTCGTGGCTACGTTGATTATGTGTTCTTTTTCTTTTTCATAATTTCTTTGTTCATTGGTATGTTCACTAATCTATGTGTCAAACTACTGAAAACTGCTTCTTGTGTGAGCTATGTGATTGAAACCTAAAGCTTTTATGTAGTTATCTATGTGTCTTCTTTCTGTAAATTCCAAATTCTATCTTATTTTCTTCGTTCCTTTTTAAGTTGAGATCTAAAAATGGTATTTCTCCATTGATTTCCTTTTCCATAGTGAACTTTATAGTTTGACTTTGAATGTTCAATAATTTTAATGCATCATCTATCTGTTTATGATTAACTATTGCAATTATGTCATCCACATATCTGCACCAGAACTTGAAAATTAAACGATGTCCATTAATTATCTTGTATTCAAAATTCCCCATGAATAGATTAGCTAAGAACAGAGATAAAGGGTTTACCATTGAAAGTCCTGAATTTTGTTTATAAAATCTTCCATTGTAGGTGAAAAACATATTATCGATGCATAATTTAGTTAAAGTTTTATATTCGACTATCTTTACTTTTTCAATTTTATTATTTTTCACCCAAATCTCTAAAATTTCCATAGTTTGGTCTTTTGGAATGCTTGGAAATAAGGAAACAACATCAAATGAAACTAATCTGTCTGAAGATTGTAGTTGTATGTTTTTCTAGTTTATCTAACCAATTCATAAGAGTTTCTATTGCAGATTTTCAAATCCATTCATTTATTAAATTCCTTACATAACCATTAGATAAATGATATGTAGGAGACCCTATGTTTTAATTATCGGCCTCATTTTCTTCCCTTCTTTATGCACTTTCGGGAGTCCGTAGAAGTTGGGAATATTTGGATTTGAAACCTTCAGATGAAACTTGTCTTTCTTAGTTAAAATGTGATTGATATTCTTGAGAGTGTTGTCTACTTCTTTAATGGTTTTGTTAAGGGGGTCAAAAAAATAAACAAGTTCAAAAGACAAAAATTTATTAATCAAAGCACTCTTCTAAAAGTAAAAGAAGATAATGTAAAATTTAGAAAATTCACATATCATCCATTAAAACACCACAAGTTTCAAAAAATGTTTAAAGATTTCAACATAAGGTTTAGCCACCCAAAAATGACTACAGCATCAGCAGACTGATTAGACTAATAAGAATGAGAAAATTAAAGAAGAAAACAAATCAGGGATTTATCAAATTAAATGTGAAGAATGTGAGAAATTCTACATAGGAAAAACTAAAAGAAATTTGAAAACTAGAGTGAAAGAACATCTCAGGAATGTCAAGAAAGGGGAAGTAGAAAAATCTGCAGTGGCTGCCCATGCATGGTCTGAAAAACATCTTATCAGAGAAAGAAACTAGATTATTAAAACAAATAGAAAAACCAAAAGAACTTACTGTTTGGGAAAAGATCTACATTCAAAAGAGCGAAAAGAAGAATTGATGAAACTTTGAAATTCCCCAGTGAGAATGACCTGGTTTCGAGGTTTTTCAGTCAGGCAATGGAAGGAGCGAAGGACAGCTCTTTCAAGACGACAGAAACAACGGTCGTGACGATTCTGAGGATGAAACAGAAAACTATGTTCCCAAAAAACTAGTTTATAGTCAAATAAGGAGAACAATATGAGGTGAGTGATAAAAATATTCTACCTTAATAAAATTACTTTATTTATTTTACTTTCACCATTTAAAAAATAAATAACAAAGATAGGTTCAGCAAGCACCATTATGAATCTTTATTGAGAAATTAAAAAGAATTGTTTTCATGTATGTTTGAAAGTTGTGAGCCAACTTTGTTGGCTCGATGAACATGCTCTGCTCTTCATGGGCTGGCTTCGTGGAAGCAGCCGGGACTGGCTTCGTTATAAACTGGAAATCTTCCTGAGAAAGAAAGAGACTTTCTCCTACAGTGGAACTCTTTAATTATGGCGATGTGGCCATTACTTCAAGATTTTGTTAATCATGTTTAAGGAACTAAGAGTTAAGTATTGTTTTGTGTGTGAGTGTATATAAAAATTAATATAAAATTATGGAATATTCACCTGAAAGGTCCAATCTCCTCAACTTAATTAATCATTTAACTGTAGCGCTTTCAGGACTTGTCCCATCATCAGCAGGATTTGAAGCGCTACAGTTAAATGATTAATTAAGTTGAGGAGACGGACCTTTCAGGTGAATATTCCATAATTTTATATTAATTTTGAATAATACCTCAACGGAACACATCATGAATCTTATAAAAGTTGAGTGTATATAGTTCAAATGTTTTCTAGTATGAAAGAATTATTATTATTATTATTGTTAAAGGAGAAAGTTATCGATTGTTAACTTCATCATTGTTTTGATAATTTCTCAGTATAGCCGATATTTTGTTAATTTAACTTACATGACTATTTTCATTAAATCTCACTATTTTAATTAATCCTTGTGATTAACTATTTATTACAAGTATTAAGTATTTAGAATCCTATAATCTCCTCTCTCATGATTTTGTTAAATACCTCGCTAAATACAATAAAGTATAGGTCAAAGTATTGCTTTATTATATACTAGCAGTTATTTACGAAATGAAGCAAGTCTGCGTAATCTAGGACCCAGCGCGCAGAACCTCTGTTTAGATTAAATAGTTATGTTCATCGGTTCTCTATTTATTCTTGTTTACATTCAGCTATAATTGTATCTGTGATATATTGAGCAAGAGAAAACTAAAATTTATGGCAATCAGTATTGGCGATCTAGATCATTTAAACTAAACTCTGTACAAGTCTACCAGCAGAGGGAGCAGGAAGCAGCTCTTCAAGATGATATAACAACAGTTGTGAAAATACTGAGGATGGAACTGAAAAAGAAAGTTCCAAAACTAGTCTAAGAAGATTATGAGGTGAGGTGATAAAATTTTACTTTAATTTGATTGAGGAATTTGCTTAGTTTGCGCAGTTCTGCACGATGGAGCTTAATACTTACATGCTTATTGAGATGGAATCAGGAAGCTCACAAGCCTTATATTTTAGAAGTTTGATCGTAAAAATGCAATGAGATCTACTCGATACACTATTCAAACCAGTTGGAGCAAATTTCAAGTTATGTTGGCCATACAATAGAACTTGATATGCTTCTTCTCCTGATGTTACCCATACATGCCGCAGCCCTGCAAAACGAACAAACCATTCAAGAAACAAAAAGTGATAAATGAAAGTACTCTTCAAACAGATGAAGAAATTGGTTAAAAAAGAAATTCAAGAAATTTACATACTATCCTTTAGTATTTAATAAGTTTTAAAATATTTTCAGCAAATTTAACATTAAATTAGCACCAAAAAATTATTACAGTTTAAATAAATTAACCAAACCAACAAAAACAAAAATATTGAAGACTGCAATAAATCAAGGATTTATCAAATTGATTGTAAAAAAATATACATAGGAAAAACAAAAAGGAACTTAAATTCAAGATTGAAAGAACACCTTAGAAGTGTTAAAAATGGAGAAATAGAAAAGCTGCAAGAGGTGCACATGCATAGTCAGAAAAACACAGAATTAAAACTAAGACCAAATTATTAAATTAATGTACATAATATTATAATAATATTGTGAAAAGAAAAATTAATGTCTGAACTAGGAATCGAACCGTGGACCTCTAGTTGTACACATTAGTGTGCAGCCCACTACACCATTCTAGACTTTCGACATTTACATATCTATAATTCTTGTTTAGTCCGCTGCCAGGTAGGTGTCACTACCATCGCCAACAGCTGACTTTGTTTAGAATTACCTATATTTGAATATTTTACACCACCACTTTTATAAGCAGTAAACGATGTTATTTAACATTCTCCAATACTGTTATTTTAACACAATTCCAATAATGGATCATATTATAATATTATAATGATATTGCGAAAAGAAAAATTAATGTCTGAACCAGGAATTCTCAAATATAGATACTTGTAAACGAAGCCGGCTGTTGGCGATGGTAGTGACACCTACCTGGCAGTGGACATAACGAGAATTATAGATTTGTATATGTGAAAAGAATTGTTAATGTTTGTGCCAAGTCTAGAATGGTGTAGTGAGCTGCACACTAGTACATAGAACTAGAGGTCAACAGTTCGATTCCTTGTTCAGACAATTTTTCTTTTCACAATATCATTATAACATAATATGATCCATTATTGGAACTGTGTTAAAATAACAGTACTGGAAAATATTAAATGATGTACATAAAAAAATTATTGGTATCAATGATAAAAGAGAAAAATTTTTGCCTGAACCAGGAATCGAATCCCAAACTTTCAGCTTTCCATGCTGATGCTCTGACCACTGAGCCTGAATTAGCTCAGTGGTCAGAGCATCAGCACGGAAAGCTGAAAAGTTCAATATAATAAGAACAGTTAGGTCTCGTAGACTACAATGAGCAGTACATATAGCATGACCGGCAGAATGGAAATTCCTTGTAGGAAAACCAGACAGAAAACACCCAGTAGATATTTCAAGAATGAGGTGTGAGAATAACATTAACTCTGATTTGAGGTAAGTAGATTATACAGAAAATGATCATAAAACATTAGCTCAGGATAGGGATGTATGGAGTGCTTATGTGTGCATGGTCATAAACCTACGAGTTCAATAGTGGCAATGAGTTAGTTTTACTTTGTATTAGAATTGTTTTAAAGTACAATACTACTATAGTTTCTTACCTTTTATGTATATGTTGCTAGTGCCATCCTGACCAAGAGTCAGGTTTGTCCTCTTATGTCCACGGCTTGATATGGGCTCCAGCAGGTCAAAGACATTCTCATTGTACACTTCGGCAAACGAAACCCACACCGAGAACACTGTATCTTTCTCTGCATCAATTTCTGACCTAAGATCGGTCAGCCTTGATTGCATTTCTCTGAACATATTTGCACTGATATCTGCAAATCATAAATAAAACATACATGTAGTAAAATATTTAAAAAATACTATAGATTATAGAATCATTAACTTTTTGACAATTGTACACACAAATTCTATAATGATACTTGCTATACTAATTCCGAGCCTAGTTCCAGTTACAATGTAAACAAAGAAGATGTAGTATATTTGAAGAGAAAAATTATATGCTCAGACTGGGGTTTGAACTCAGGACCTTTCACACTCTAGATTAATGTTCTACCAACTGAGCTCCAATCTAAATGCAAATCTTTCTCTTATATACGCATTAACTCCTGCACATCAAATGCTATGAAGCCTTTGCTTCTATCTTGCAAATAGTGGCTTCCTTATTAAGAAGACATTTAATTGGGAATTTTACATTACATTATAAAGCCAGTACGGCTTCTTTCGATGTCTTTATTATAAATTTCATACATCTCAATGATGGATGAGATGAATAATAAAAACATCGAAAGAAGATATATGATACATTTCCATTGATCAAATAACAATTTTACCTTTAAGTGTGTAAGAAAATGTAGTTCATGCTCTAACACTCAAAATAAAATAAAAAAATATGTATTATCCAGCACATTTGTTTTTTGAAAGCATTTCATCATCCACCACAGACTTGCTAGGTCTGACGTGGCTTCACCGGAGCCTCTTCAGCTCGATCGTTTCAGGTATATTTGTCAGGATGATGCACATCAGGTTGATGTGCAGGTCCAACAAGTAACCCGAAAAGCGCTTACCACGTGTCACGACTTAAATCTCAAGATACAAGAAAACGACCACAAGAAAGATGGATTAACCAAGTGAAGAAAAGTTTACAAGAGAGAGGTGGACACGAAAAGAGGATGATGATTATCTAGGATATGCCTATTTTAGATATATGGGAGAATCTTAAAACATATAATTACAATTTTAATACATTAAATAAGCATTGTTTAATTCTTAAGCATGTGCAATGCAGAATATGTTGCAATTTCAATTGTTTCAAAATGGCTGTTCCAGTAGAATTTCTGAAGACATTGGAAAAGAAAGCATTTGAAAAACGAAGCGAAACAAATTATTTTGAATGTTTTCAAACAGTTTAGTGATAAATATCCTACATCAGCTATTGAGGGTGTGATAAAAATAACAGTTGAATTTACAGACGAGTCAGCATGGAGCATAAGTTCTGCTCATAATGAAATTTTACAATTTAAAGGACATCTATTGACAACATGGAAAAAAGCATAAATGTCTGATTAGGGAAGCCCATATATAATTTTTTTGTCATAAACAAACAAAAAATGGAGGAAGTTCCTAAATTATTGATACCATCTTATGTTGTATTCAGTCTTATTTCCCATAAAATGAGATTTGCCTGTATCTTATCCACTCTTAGAGTGATCCTAACATAAACAAACGCCAATTATAACCTGCCATTCACACTACAGTTACTGTTACCATGACAGGGAGCACGTGTGAAGTATATAAGACGTGATCGTTGAACGGGGTAGAATACAAGAAAGCTGATGAAATTTTTCACTGAACTTCTGAAATACATTTAAAATAACTTTTATTTTTAGCACTAGTCAAAGGTTTGCCAGACTTGTGTTTTAAAAATTTAGATGCTGACACAGCAAAAGAAGACTCGACACTTTCAACCATTTTGTTGCTTCAGAATTGATTGAAGCATGACTCAAATACATCATCCATATGTAATAAGCTGCTTTATGTATTAATTAATGATTAGGTATATTTTAGAATATTTTCTATGTTTTGAATAACATTACTTTGATTCATGAAGAGTAAGTATATTCAGAGGACATATTTTTAATTTAATGAAGGGAACTACTTTTTCGCATACTTGGGTCATATCTATGAATGCATTACCCGTAAAAGTCGTTCTCTGCTGAGAAAGTTGCATCCAAAGACATTTTTGCATACTCAAAAATCTGTTCAAGCGATAATAATTGTCGAAATTTCTAAGCTACCTGGTGAGGTAACTTTGCAGAGAACGAATCGTGAGCAACCCGATGTACTTTGAAACCTTGCTGCTTTATCCAAGATGTCGGACCTTGAAGACTTCGATCATGTTTTCGGTATATGCGGAGAAGAGGAATTTGATAGAGTCTACCAAAGAATTCAACTGGAAGAACAGGAGAATCGGCATAATAACGCACGATGCAGACATCGTCGTATACGGGTTTTATTTGCAGGATGCAAGCGTAAATGTATTCCTCTCGCAGACGAAAATAACGGAAGTGGTTTTATCGCTGAGAATTCTGGGTAATTTCTTGCCAATATTACGAAAAAAACTACTTTCATGTATGACCAGACAGCGACTCACTAATTCAAACTTTGCACGTGCTCACCAGAGACCAATGTATTTGCATGCGGCCCTTACATTGTACGTTGGTGTCCATAAGCAGGTCACATGGTTTTGTTTTGATGAGGATCACTTTAAGAGCAGATAGCCTTTAAGAACAATGTATCGATGACAGTTCCATACAGAATTCAGTCATGTGGCAGGTAAAAGCAGTATCACAGTTCCTCCATTAGACAAAGTAATACCTTATGCAAGTTTGTTTACAGTACAACTGGAACTATAGTCGAGCCATCCAGTCTACAGCTGACGTTTTCATGACAGTGTTGCCGATATGGATATTCAGTGGGAGGGGCCACTTTATGTATCAAGCGGAATTTTAATCAAAGCACTTCCTGTTTATCCAGAACGTAAATATTAGAAATAAATGCTCATTTTATTATGCGAAATTGAAAATGAAACAAAAATATGAAATTTCTCATTTATCGCTACAAAACACACTATTCTTGAAAATATTCACAATTAAATAAATTCACAAAAACAACAATTCCATACAATGCTTCAAAACTAAAACTATGTTAAATGCATAAAGAATGTAATTTTTATTTGAAAAAGCCCTTCTCATGTATCATTAAAATAAAAATCTTACCTTTATGGTGAAATTAAATGTTTCTTACCTCTCCTCATTTATATCTTCTAAGTAGATCGCGATTTCAAGACTACAACTGTCTCATCCTCAACACTTCCTTGGCGTCTCTTCTTCTTCCCTCTGTTGGTGGACCGATGAACCTCTGGATCAGGTCAAAATTTGCAGGAATTTTGAAGTTCATAAGTTTTCCTTTGTTTTTCTGAATGTGGATTTAATTGAATCAAAAGCCAGTCTAATTAAACAAATAGACAAACAAAAGGAACTCGTGGTTTGGGAAAAGATCCACATTCAGAAAAACAAAGGAAAACTTATGAACTTCAAAATTCCTGCAAATTTTTACCTGATCCTGAGGTTCATCGGTCCACCAACAGTGGAAAGAAGAAGAGTTTTCTTCTGATCGACATAACATCAGTCGCCATGAAAGTGCTGAGGATGAGACAGTTGTAGTCTCGAAATCACGATCTACTTAGAAGATATAAATGAGGAGAGGTAAGAAACATTTAATTTCACCATAAATTAAACCTCATAGTGATTAATTCGTATAAAAGTTAAATCTTACCTTTATCATTGTTAATCAAGAGGAAAGACGCTACAATCTCCGCATATATCAACTTCTGCCTCATCGCTGGTGTCACTTCTATCTGCATTTAACGTAACTCAATTGTTCAACTTGCATTTCAAGAATCCCATCAGCTTCCCTTGCTTGCTGCATGATTTTCCTTCCTCTTGTAATGCTGGTAAATATGCTGCCTAATTGTATCCTCCTGAAATTTATCTAGCATTGTTCTGGGAGTTCCACATGGCCGTTCTTTTCCAGGTGTACGTAGCGCTGCCGATGGCGTATTAAAGTCAGATGGACACTTTTCTTTTGTAACACTTTTAACAGTTGTTTTACCCAACTTCAAAGCATCATAGACTCTCTCTACAACCTTTGTAACAGGAATCAATGGTCCACCGTTGTCTCCTTCCTTCTCAACATATTCACGCAACCGATAAATAAATTCTCGGCTTTGACTCTTATAAGAACCGATTTTCTTTTTTGATTCAGATGAGCCACTCGCCATATTAAAACAATAATGGAATCAAGCTGTATTGTTAACAGTTAATCACAAGAGCAAAACAGCAAACAAACACACACTGTACTGCAACAAAGAGCAACTGAAGCCACGTGGTTAGCAGAAATACAGCCGACAACATTGCAGCAATCTCAAAACATACTAAGTGGTTAGCAGAAATACAGCCAATAACAACGCAGCAATCTCAAAACATACTAATGGTGTCAAGAGCAGTGATTGGTTGTAGCAGATGCTCACTCACATTCAACTATTTTCTTATTGGCAGTAGAGGGCGAGTTTCTCCCTCTGCCCCTCATACAACCTAAACGTCAGAGCCGGAGATAGAGTGGCCGGACTGTAAGCTCTGAATTAGTAGAGATCAGATGTTAACCAAAATACATATATTTTATTGTTACAGATATCACACAAATTCATTATTTTAAGCTCATTTTGGGATGCCTATTTTTGGATGTTGTGCCTTATAAAAGCTGAAAATGACTAGTAGACCCATTTACACGATTTTGTTTTCAATATTAACATTTCATTAAATACAAAAAATTGAAATGTACAATGAATGCTATGTTATGTGGAGATTATAACTTCATTCCATGCTGGAAAATTTCACTTCAGAATCTCATATTTCTGATAGCTCAAAACAAGTCCTGAAAAGTTCTGAAAGTTGTGTTTATCCAGAACGTAAATATTAGAAATAAATGCTCATTTTATTATGCGAAATTGAAAATGAAACAAAAATATGAAATTTCTCATTTATCGCTACAAAACACACTATTCTTGAAAATATTCACACAATTATAATAAATTCACAAAAACAACAATTCCATACAATGCTTCAAAACTAAAACTATGTTAAATGCATAAAGAATGTAATTTTTATTTGAAAAAGCCCTTCTCATGTATCATTAAAATAAAAATCTTACCTTTATGGTGAAATTAAATGTTTCTTACCTCTCCTCATTTATATCTTCTAAGTAGATCGCGATTTCAAGACTACAACTGTCTCATCCTCAACACTTCCTTGGCGTCTCTTCTTCTTCCCTCTGTTGGTGGACCGATGAACCTCTGGATCAGGTCAAAATTTGCAGGAATTTTGAAGTTCATAAGTTTTCCTTTGTTTTTCTGAATGTGGATTTAATTGAATCAAAAGCCAGTCTAATTAAACAAATAGACAAACAAAAGGAACTCGTGGTTTGGGAAAAGATCCACATTCAGAAAAACAAAGGAAAACTTATGAACTTCAAAATTCCTGCAAATTTTTACCTGATCCTGAGGTTCATCGGTCCACCAACAGTGGAAAGAAGAAGAGTTTCTTCTGATCGACATAACATCAGTCGCCATGAAAGTGCTGAGGATGAGACAGTTGTAGTCTCGAAATCACGATCTACTTAGAAGATATAAATGAGGAGAGGTAAGAAACATTTAATTTCACCATAAATTAAACCTCATAGTGATTAATTCGTATAAAAGTTAAATCTTACCTTTATCATTGTTAATCAAGAGGAAAGACGCTACAATCTCCGCATATATCAACTTCTGCCTCATCGCTGGTGTCACTTCTATCTGCATTTAACGTAACTCAATTGTTCAACTTGCATTTCAAGAATCCCATCAGCTTCCCTTGCTTGCTGCATGATTTTCCTTCCTCTTGTAATGCTGGTAAATATGCTGCCTAATTGTATCCTCCTGAAATTTATCTAGCATTGTTCTGGGAGTTCCACATGGCCGTTCTTTTCCAGGTGTACGTAGCGCTGCCGATGGCGTATTAAAGTCAGATGGACACTTTTCTTTTGTAACACTTTTAACAGTTGTTTTACCCAACTTCAAAGCATCATAGACTCTCTCTACAACCTTTGTAACAGGAATCAATGGTCCACCGTTGTCTCCTTCCTTCTCAACATATTCACGCAACCGATAAATAAATTCTCGGCTTTGACTCTTATAAGAAACCGATTTTCTTTTTTGATTCAGATGAGCCACTCGCCATATTAAAACAATAATGGAATCAAGCTGTATTGTTAACAGTTAATCACAAGAGCAAAACAGCAAACAAACACACACTGTACTGCAACAAAGAGCAACTGAAGCCACGTGGTTAGCAGAAATACAGCCGACAACATTGCAGCAATCTCAAAACATACTAAGTGGTTAGCAGAAATACAGCCAATAACAACGCAGCAATCTCAAAACATACTAATGGTGTCAAGAGCAGTGATTGGTTGTAGCAGATGCTCACTCACATTCAACTATTTTCTTATTGGCAGTAGAGGGCGAGTTTCTCCCTCTGCCCCTCATACAACCTAAACGTCAGAGCCGGAGATAGAGTGGCCGGACTGTAAGCTCTGAATTAGTAGAGATCAGATGTTAACCAAAATACATATATTTTATTGTTACAGATATCACACAAATTCATTATTTTAAGCTCATTTTGGGATGCCATTTTTTGGATGTTGTGCCTTATAAAAGCTGAAAATGACTAGTAGACCCATTTACACGATTTTGTTTTCAATATTAACATTTCATTAAATACAAAAAATTGAAATGTACAATGAATGCTATGTTATGTGGAGATTATAACTTCATTCCATGCGGAAAATTTCACTTCAGAATCTCATATTTCTGATAGCTCAAAACAAGTCCTGAAAAGTTCTGAAAGTTGTGGAAGAGGGCATTCTTCCAAGTAGTGGTCACTGGAATACCTACTTCAGACAAAGCATTCCCATCTTTTCCATAAGCTGTTAATCATTTTGTTTCATTCAACTGCAAACTCATGTTAAATGCAAAAACATACTGAAACTATACAATTCAGTTTGATCTTCTCACTCACTGAAAATTGTTGTATTTATTATGTGATTGCAATCAATCAATATCTGATTTAGAAATGAAGACTGCTAACGATTCCTGTGACTTCACAATAGTGTAGTGCTATACTCCTTGGTTTTGTTATTGAGAATTAATAGAGATAGAATTTTTTGCAACTTACCTCACATTTGTACATTTCTTGAAAACCAGTTTCGATATGTTATGTTAGAAAGAATTGATAATGATACATAATGTATAGAAACTGTTTTCAAGATATCTACAAATATGAGTCAAGTCGTAAAAATTCTATTTTCAGTCCAGCCTAAGAAAGACACTTGAGGAAAATAAATGTGCGGTCAATCCACGAAGCACATGACTGCTGCAGTTACTGTGATTTGTTCACGACCAAAGCATAGTTCAGTGGAAGCGAAAAAATAGATAATATATTCAATTAACATAATTACGTATTTAAAGCTATTTATGTTAATTATAGTTGATCAGAAAAAAGTATATACCTACATATTTCTTCAAAGGTCGGAGACTAACTAAAAATTCACATTTGTTTAAAACTGAACAATTCTTGAGAAGAAGTTGAATGTCAGTTACAAATATCGCAGTTGTCGGGTAGTTTATGTTAACTTAACTCGACGATAAAATGTTTTTTTATTATTAATTTAACATTTCTCAATGAAAGATAAATTAAATTTGAAGAGAAAAATTTTCGCCTAGACCGGGACTCGAACCCGGGACCCTTGGCTTTCCGGGCCAAGTGCTCTACCAACTGAGCTATCGAGGCGAGTTACGATCTAGACGCAAATTTTTCTCTTATATACGTTGTAATTCCCTATTGCCAAATGCTTTTGAAACCATTGTTTCTATCTTTGCAAATGGCGGCTTCTTAGTTAAGAAGACATTTATTGGAAATTTAACATTACTTTAAAAGCCAGTAAGGCCTCTAATGATGTTTTTATTATTAATTTAACATTTCTCAATGAAAGATAAATTAAATTTGAAGAGTCCCGGTCTAGGCGAAAATTTTTCTCTTCAAATTTGATAAAATGTGTAATCAAAATTATTAGAAGCACAAAGGGAAATTGTTAAAGAGTGGTGAAAAATTGTGTTAAATGTATTTTGTAAGTTTATGGAGCATAATCCTGGCACTGTAGTGAACAATATAGTTAAATCAACTGCAGAATATACTGGTGTGTCAGAGAGTAGTGTTGTACATGTTCACAGGGAATTAAAACAAACTGGTAATATCAAAATGCCCAACAAGAGGAAAATGCTAAACCTGTTTTAAGAGTGGTGGACAATTTTGTGAAGTGTACAGTTCATTACAAGGTGCATAGATTTTTTATTTTATTACTATAAGTACAATTATTTTAATTTAAATGTTTGATTTGAATTAATTTGTTTAATATTAACAATTAGTTTTTGATATACCATTGTAAATGTTAATACAGTCTGCAACATTAAAAATTAAAATGATTGTTGTGCATTAATTTATTGGCTTGTAACAAACAGCTGACAGAGTTCACCTGCACTCTTACACATGCTGCACAGAGTAATACATTCGGTAGTTAAATGTTAAAATGTGCTTCTTATGTTGGACAGATAATAACTATCTTAATTAAAATAAACCCCATAGTGTCACTTCCTCAAAATATTAAGAAAATTAGTTATTTATATTTAATACAGTAAAAGCTCTCCTTATTCGCAGATTAAGAAATTGCAACACAGTTCCTGGATTCATGGCTAAAAAGTCTTTATTCATTCGTGGATCCAGTCGGTATATTAGAAGGATTAGTATCCTTTTGAAAATTAATGAGTAATTTTTTAACATCTTACCTCATATTTTATGTTTCTTCAAACACGGGAACTAGTTTTCGAGAGAAGGATCTCTCTCATTTTCAACCGACATTTAATGAGAGAGATCCTTCTCTCGAAAACTAGTTCCCGTGTTTGAAGAAACATAAAATATGAGGTAGATGTTAAAAATGACTCATTATTTTACGAATTAAGAACCTCATAATGTTATTTCCCATATTTAACTATGAATTAGTATCCTTTATTAATGCATCGGCAACTTTTTTAACTGCAGGCACATGTCAAGGTGACTTTTACAAAGAGTGATTCAAATCAAACGGACAAAGTAGTATCAAAGTAAAATAAACCTTATTGTCACTAAGCCTAAAGTTCGTTGTTAAAAGCCACTGTCACTTATACACACACCGAGATTTATTCCATTTGATAAAGCTACTTGTTTGTCAAATATTTTTATGTCATGCTAATGTTTTTTTTATGCTGTTGTAAAATGCTTTGACTAAGATAATTGAAAAAACAGTGTCCATTTTCAAAATTTTGGACTTTGCCTGTTTCAAGTGTCCATGAGGGAAGACATTTTCGCATGGAAGTATGGGACCAGTGTACACCCAACATCACGAGCTACAATCCAGGTTGAGAAAACCAGCTGTAACGACTAGGGAGACCACATATCCCAACACCCATGATCCACCACGTGGATGTGAGGCCAGCAGCAGATAAAAGTAGGCCAAGGGCCTTCTAGGCCTATCATGCTATGGAGATATTTTTTTAAGGTTTTAGTGCTTATTGCCTGCTACCTTCATTTTTAAATGGCTAATATTCAATCTCTAATAAATATTCACAATAAAAAGTACTGTTTAAGGAAAATAATATACTTACTGTGAGTAAGCAAACTGCTGAAGGTGGACACAGATTGACTGTCGGAGCTCAACTCAGATGTGTGTGTGTAAGATTGACTAGACTGGCTCTGTTCACTTCCCTTAAAAAATAAAAAAAAATTACAGTACAGTATTACCATTAACAAAATGTTTAAGTATTAAAATGAATAATAAATTAATTAAGAACCTCATAATGTGTTTCCCAATTTTAACTTTGAATTAAAATGAATTCAACTTTTATAGGATTACAAGGCTGGTTATGAGGTGAGGTATAAAACATTTTAATTTTAATACTAAATAAGTAAAGTTTTAGCGAGAATGGGAACATCTTACCTCAAATTAATGTTGTTTGAACATGTTTCAATATATTTAATTAATGTTGGGAAGTAAACATTATGAGGTATAATCATGACTATGTTTGAAATCGCGATATCATGGAAGCATGAATCCTATGAGGTGAGTTGTTTAAACAATATGTTCTCCGATGAATTTAATGTTTCAAATATAATCCTCTATATCATTGTCAGCACTGTTGAGTTTTATGTTGTGGACTCTGGATGTAGATATCAGCTCCCTCCTCCGGCTGGCCGAAGAACCTCCAAACTAGGTCACATTCAGCAGGAATTTCAAAATTCATGACTATTTTTGTTCTTCTGAATGTAGATCTTTTCCCAAATGGTGAATTCTTTTGTATTTTCTAATTGTTTTAATAATTTTGTGTTCGAATTTATATTGAGTTTTTTTGGACCAAATATGAGCAGCAACTGCAGATTTTTCTATTTCCCCATTTTTAATATTTGTGTGTTCCTTGGTTCTAATTTTCAGGTTTCTTTTTGTGATAAGATACATATATAGGAATTATATTTTTCTATCCTTTTGCATACAATTTTTTCATCAAAAGTATAAGAAACAAAAAATGATCAACAAAAGCACTCTTGAAAAAGAAAAACCACCCATAAAAAATACAGGACATATCATCCTTGGCACACAATAAATTCCAAAAGATATTTAACAAATTTAATATTAAATTAGCACCGAAAAATTACCATACTTTAAATAAACCAATAAAAACCAACAAAAATGAAAAAATTGATCAAAGTAAAAAATCATGAATGTATCAAATTGAATGTCTTCTTGTATCTTGTAAGCCCATGTTTCCCTTTACAGAGATTTAGGAGCTCTCGCCCTATAGGGAAGAATTTGAACCATACTAATTTAGTTACACTTGTTTTCATATAGATGTCATTTGAGTGGTCCGTGGTCAGCGTTCTGCCTCATACTGACATCTAGGAAACCAAGGTAGTACTAGGATGGGAAAATTTGGTAAATTTTGCTTAGAGGCCTTTCATTCAGGCTTAAGGATCTTTTACGAGCCTGAAAATCTTCAGACTCGGGACCCACGGCTTAAAGTCCTACCGGAGGACTTGCTCCTTGGATTTTTCCACCCTAAAAAATCCATCAACCCCAGCCGGGTTTGAACCTGCGACCCTCGGGACCAGAGGCAAGGAGCATAACCACTAGTCCACCGCGGTTGAATGTACTGGTTGTGAAAATATATATATAGGGAAAACAAAAAGAAACCTGAAAATTAGAACCAAGGAAGCACATAAGAAATATTAAAAATGGGGAAACAGAAAAATCTGCAGTCGCTGCTCACGTTTGGGCCAAGAAACACAATGTAAATTTGAACACCAAATTATTAAAACAGTCAGAAAATACAAAGGAACTCACCATTTGGGAAAAAATTTACATTCAGAAGAACAAAAAGAGTTATGAATTTTGAAATTCCTGCTGAATGTGACTTAGTTTGGAGGTTCTTCGGCCAGCCAGAAGAGGGAGCTGATATCGACATCCAGGGTCCACAACATAAAACTCGTCAGTCTTAGCAAGCTCAAGATGTAGAAGATTATATCATAACATGTTCGAGAACAAATCAACATTAAATTGATGGGAGATATTTTCAGATTAAAAAAAAAACTTGATTAAAAGAATCTCAAAATATTACTTCCTAAAATAAACCATTAAAATAAGTATGTGATATATGAGTCATCTTCAACTAAAATGAATTTCTGTTTTAAAAACTTTATCGCAGTCAGAGCAAAAATATTAATAAATAATGAAATAATAGAACAGATAGCACACAATGTTATCCCATTGTAGATGGAGTTTAGTTATGTACATTAATTTAGTTAGGAATCAAATGAATCTTGAATTCTTCTTACCTCATACATCTATGTTTTTTAACACAGAACTACAGTATCGGGAAACATATCATTCCCATCTTCAGCGGTTTTCACGACTCAATTTTTCATTATGCCAGTAATTTTCTAAGCTGCCATCTGGCATACTTTTGAAGAACTTTGTAATCGAAATTGGCTCGTCCGGAAACTCAAAGTTCATGGTTTTTTTTAATGTATACCTTTTTCCAAACTGTTAATTCCAAAGATGTTTCAAAAGTTTTGCTTCTTTTTTCAATTTCGCCATTTTTTGTTTCTAAAGTGTTCTTTTATGTAAATTCCTTTTTGTTTTTCCTATATAAACACCGACAACGGAGGTGAGGTGGTATACTGAAATATACAGATATATATATAGATGGCAGCACTGAACATTGCGACAATAGAACAGTTGACGGCCAAAGAATTTCATCAGTCGGAGTTATGGCTGAGGATGAACACGACTGTGTTTGAAACCGTGGTATCATGGAAGCGTGAATCCTATGACGTGAGTTGTTTAAACAAAATGTTCTCCGATGAATTCTAATGATTATACCTCATAATGTTTACTTCCCAACATTAATTTAATATATTGAAATGTATTTAATTAATGTTGGGAAGTAAACATTATGAGGTATAATCATTAAAATTCATCGGAGAACATATTGTTTAAACAACTCACCTCATAGGATTCATGCTTCCATGATATCGCGATTTCAAACATAATCATGTTCATCGTCAGCCATAACTCCGACTGATCAGTCGGAGTTATGGCTGACAATGAACATGATTATGTTTGAAATCGCGATATCATGGAAGCATGAATCCTATGAGGTGAGTTGTTTAAACAATATGTTCTCCGATGAATTTCTTCTTCTTCTTCCTTCCAAGTATTAGGCCAAGGCCTGTTACGATCCTATAGAAAATTTTCCTTATGGGAAATTCTCGTATAAGACTTGAAAGCATAATAATAGTCCCTTCGATTGGTTGCTGGCCAAAGGAAGGCAAGACCAGTGATGGGGCTGCCATCTTATAGCCTCTGGTCAGGCTTTTCTGGAGAAGAAAAGAAAATAAAGGAAAGGAGAAATGGAAGAAAGGAAGGACTCCCTAGCCCTCGGATGCCCTAATAGCGTGGGGGTCGAAAAAACAAGAGTTAACCAAGAGAGGTTAGATAGAAAAGTTAAAAGAGCGCAAAACACAAGTAAGTGGAAGAAATGTTTTGCACAGCTTGGGCACCTTGTGGTCGCCATCCACATATCCCCTAGATGAGGACCCCTGAGGGCTTTTAATATTGAAATGTGTTGATAATTTTTTTTAATAAGGTACCTGTGTCCGGAAATGATGTGTTTTCTCACTATGAGTAGCTAACTTCTCAAGAGTTCTGTTAGTTGGATTTCAAGACTCAATATTTGACAATTCTGTCATAGTAACAGCAAGTTTTCAAAATATCCACCTCCCATCTCACTGCAGAGCGTACATTGGCAGTGTAGTGAAAAGTAGTCGAGAGGATTAAGATCAGGTGATCTTGGAGGACATGGGACTGATCCCCCTCTGCCAATCCATTGACCTGGATACGTGGTATTCAAATGTCTCCTCACATTGACATCGAAGTGAGCTGGAGCTCCGTCATGTTGTAGCCACATTCCGTTGCAAAGCCACGTATCACAGGTTCCACACCTGTGAGGTGTTGTCACGTAATGAGTCTTCAAATTCTTCAAACCAACACTGATTTTGCAACATAATTAACTAGTCATAGTTTGAAAAAGTATCATTTCTGGAAAATGGTGCTTTATTAAAAAATTATCATATCTCAATATACTACCTCACCTCCGTTGTCGGTGCCTTTTTGCAACACCCTGTATACTTTATTGCAATCTTTGCAATTAATTAGCAAAACTTTTGAAACATCTATCTAAACCTTTGGAATTAACAGTTTGAGAAAAGATACACATTCAAAAAAACCATACTAGAACCATGAACTTTGAGTTTCCAGACAAACCAAATTTGATTACAAAGCTCTTCAAAAGTACACCAGATGGCAGTTTAGAAAATTACCGGCATAATGAAAAATTGACAATCGTGAAAACAGCTGAAGATGGGAATGATATTTTTCCCAATACTGCAGTTCTGTGTTAAAAAACATAGAAGTATGAGGTAAGAAGAATTCACTATTCATTTGATTCTTATTAAGAAAACCTCATAACGTAAAAATTTACAACTTTGTTATATTAAATTAATTTAATCATTTATCATAGCAATAGCTTTAGCTTGTTAATAGTACATTATTTGAAAGTTACTCACAATTGACCACGTCATTATCTTCTGTTTAAATGCCAGTTCTTCCTTTACAGATGTTTCATCCAGAAGCTGCACTCTACAGAACATGTATGGTTTAAACCTGCAGACTTTGGATGTTCTACCTATGATAGTGTTAAACAAGGTACTTATTGCACGAGGTAACACTCCAGGTTCTTGTGGAGTGCCTGAAATAATAATAAAAAAAAAAAGAATCCATCTAAATAACAATATATCTTTAATAGTGAGTGGAGAACATATTTTTATCGACTCACCTCATATGATTTCAAATTTATTTGATACCGACGGTTTCAGACAATATCATGTCCTTCTTCAGTCATGGCTTCCACTGATGAAATTCTGTGATTGTTCATTTCTCTAATGACATCACCTCTTGTGCTGCCATCTTTCGTTGGGATTATAAACTTTGTAATTAAACTTTTATCCACCGGAATATCGAAATTCATAGATCAATATTTATTCTTCTGAATGAATATCATTTCCCAAATTGTCAATTCCAATGGTTTATCCAATTGTTTTAAAAGTTTTGCCTCTTTTTCAATTTTATGATGTTCTAGCAAACTATGTGCAGCAATTGCTGATTTTTCAATTTCACAATTTTTAATATTTCTAAAATGCTCTTTAGTGCGTGTTTCCAAATTCCTTTTTGTTTTTCCTATGTATACTTTGCTACAATCATTACAATTTATTTGATAAATTCCAGATTACTTACTGTCTGGGATGTTGATTTTTTTATAGAAGTTTTTCCAGACTAAATTTATTTATTGGTGCCAAAGTAATGTTGTATTTGTCAATTTTTTTTTTTTGAAATTTCCTTTGGCACCAATAAATAAATTTAGTCTGGAAAAACTTCGAAGTACAAATAAAAAAATCAACATCCCAGACAGTAAGAAATCTGGAATTTATCAAATAAATTGTAATGATTGTAGCAAAGCATACATAGGAAAAACAAAAAAGGAATTTGGAAACACGCACTAAAGAACATTTTAGAAATATTAAAAATTGTGAAATTGAAAAATCAGCAATTGCTGCACATAGTTTGTTAGAACATCATAAAATTGAAAAAGAGGCAAAACTTTTGAAACAATTGGATAAACCATTGGAATTGACAATTTGCGAAATGATATTCATTCAGAAGAATAAATATCGATCTATGAATTTCGATATTCCGGTGGATAAAAGTTTAATTGCAAAGTTTATAATCTCAACGAAAGATGGCAGCACAAGAGGTGATGTCATTAGAGAAATCAACATTCACAGAATTTCATCAGTGGAAGCCATGACTGAAGAGGGACATGATATTGTCTGAAACCGTCGGTATCAAATAAATTTGAAATTATATGAGATGAGTCGATAAAAATATGTTCTCCACTCACTATTAATGATATAACCTCATAATGTTACTTCCCAATATTAATTTAAATATAACAATATATCTTATTTTATAATGTGTTCACTCAGCGATCAGAGTTGTATCCACTAAGAGTTAAGTTTCTAACACAGTATAATGATAATGAGTTAGTTATTTTGACTCACCTCATTCTTTTTATAATGATGCATTAGAGGGACTCTTGTTGTCCCAATTTCCCTACAAAAATGGTAAACTGAAAATATAATTATAAAACTTTTATAAGATTCATGATGTGTTCCGTTGAGGTTTATTCAAAATTAATATAAAATTATAGAATATTCACCTGAAAGGTCCGTCTCCTCAACTTAATTAATCATTTAACTGTAGCGCTTTCGGGACTTGTCCCATCATCGGCAGGATTCAAAACTGGTGTTTCACTGAAGATCTGGTAGACGGAGTTGCATGTATTGGGTTCGTTTTCGTTTATCAGGCTGTCGTTGTGAGCTGCTTTCATGATTTCCATCTCTTCGAGTACGTTTATCTTCGCTGGATTTTCTCTGTGCATTACTGTTAGGGTGTTTTCAATATTTAACATGCGATGTCCTTCATGGATAACGTGTTTTGCATAGCTTGATTTCCCTTCTGCGTGAATGAAGTCTCGAAAATGTTCTTTGAATCTGATGTTAAAACTCCTGTTTGTCCTTCCTATATAAAATTTGTTGCAGCAAAGGAGTTTATAAACTGACATGTAAGGACTGCAACAAATTTTATATAGGAAGGACAAACAGGAGTTTTAACATCAGATTCAAAGAACATTTTCGAGACTTCATTCACGCAGAAGGGAAATCAAGCTATGCAAAACATGTTATCCATGAAGGACATCACATGTAAAATATTGAAAACACCCTAACAGTAATGCACAGAGAAAATAATCCAGCGAAGATAAACGTACTCGAAGAGATGGAAATCATGAAAGCAGCTCACAACGACAGCCTGATAAACGAAAACGAACCCAATACATGCAACCCCCTCTACCAGATCTTCAGTGAAACACCATTTTTGAATCCTGCCGATGATGGGACAAGTCCCGAAAGCGCTACAGTTAAATGATTAATTAAGTTGAGGAGATGGACCTTTCAGGTGAATATTCTATAATTTTATATTAATTATAAAACTGTTATTCTCACAGTTATATCATCCATGCAAGTATTAGGCAATGTGGCCTGTTACGGTCTCAAAGAAAAAATTTTTGTCACAATGCTTTTTTTAACGTCCTAGTGATATTTTTATCTTGGGGGCAGTAATGAAGCATGGCTTTTGGAATTCTGTGAGATGACATTCATTGAAGATGGGCTTTCCTTGTTCTAGTAGTTTTGCATATGATGGAGAATGGGTTCTACATCCATCTCTTCCATAATTTCCTCATTTCTTTTATGGTCCTACTTTTTGTAGCCTGCTGTACAGTGCATAAATTGCATCTCATTTGCTGTTATTCAGCATTCATCTCTTCTTCGTATTGTCCATGCTTCACTACCATATCTTAATACTGGTCATGCAAAAATCTTATAAAGCCATAATCTTGTGTTCTCTGTACTAAAGATGATTTCATTATACTGTTAATTATCCCGTTGTTTTTGTGAAATTTTGATATTCTTTGATATATCAGCTTCATCTTGAAATGTTAAATTATAACCCAAATAATTAAATTCATTTACTTGTTCTAAAATTTCATCGTCCAAAACAATTTTCCTAGGTATAGAGTATTTCCCACTTTAGTTTTCTTTGAATTGATTTCCAAATATTGTACCTTTTTGCAATTATATTAAAATTGTGTATAGAATACTGTAAATCTGTTTCTGTAGAGGAATAAAGATAAATGGAAGAAATATCCAATGGTTAGGTTTTAGATTAGCAGATATTATTGTACTGGGGGCACGTCATAGCATAGTGGTTGGCACTGTGCTACAAGCCTGAAAGTCGAGGGTTCGAGCCCTGTAGGGTCAGAATTTTTAAACTGACCCAAACCCTGTGGCAGCACCATGGCCCTCGGGGTAAAGGCGGCCGTCACGCAGGGCTGACATCAAGTTCCAATTGTCCAGAAAAAGTGGGAGCCTTAACCTCCCACTACCCCAAGGACCTCTTGAGGCCTGTCGTGGGATCACTTTACTTTACTTTTTATTATTGTACCGGCAGAAGACATGCAAAATATGTTAAAATATTTACCTTGAATGGTGTAAGTTTTCCCAGCACTGCTTGTGCCATATGCAAATAGTAGACAGTTTTGCCCATTGATAAAGTCTGCCATCAAACCATGCACTGACTGACTATAAACGTCTTCCTGGGTAGAATCAGATTTAAATACTTTTGTGAACTGAAATCTGAAAAATAAAAACAACACTTTTTCTAAAACTCTAAATACAATTTGTTAAATTTTGAATTGGCAATATATCCTATAAGTAGAGATCCGTCAAAGTATTTTTTTAGAGAAAATTTGTTTTAAAATGTCAAGATTTTGATGTTATTGGAAATTTGGCGGTGTTATTCTAAACAAATGTAAAGCTATGGTTTATCTATGACGCAAAGCACCAGCGCAAAAATTGCTCCCCGTGTATTTAAATGGATGTGGTTAAGTCCTGGTCTGAGCGTATAATTTCTCTCTTCAAATATACATTACTTCCTATTAAAAACCAAAAAATAATGTTCATACTTACTCATGTGATACTGAATCCTTTGAAAACTTGGTTACTAATTGAGTCGGACTTTTCACTGTAAATAGTTCATCCTGAAATCACAATAAACTACAGTAAGAGATTCTTCTTAATAAATAAGATGTCTGTTTCATCTTACCCCATGAATCGTAGTGTTCTATTTGAACATGTTTCAATATAATTGAAGATATCCATCCATAGTAATTCTGCCCGACGGCAGGTCTTTCACTGCAATCATAGCATTTTCATGCTATGCTTTGCAGCTGTACTATGGAATTGTAGGTGTGGTAGCTTCCCGTTGCTTTCCACACCGGTGAAGGATGATGATAATGATGGCCAGATGATTTTCGGGAACCGTTGGGCCCTAAGCTCCCGACATGTCTACAGGTGAGGAAAAACCCAAAAAAAAAAACCTCACCCAGGAGCCTGTCCCAACCGGGAATACAACCCGGACCCACTGCAAGACAAGAGCAGCACGCTACCTCGAGACCACGTGGTGGACAATTAAGATATATGGTCTGTATTCTTACTTCTCTTTGTTTGATTTTGTTGAACATATGTTTCAAGGCTTCTGAACCCATCTTCAGCGATTACAGACTAATTTTTCTCAAGTTCAGGAGTCAAGAATCAGGGCCGACAACTTGAGAAAAATCAGTCTGTAATCACTGAAGATGGGGCTCAGAAGCCTTAAAACATATGTTCAACAAAACAACCATAAAAGATAAGAATATACAGACCAACTATTGTAATTATTAAATAAACCTCTTAATACTACTTTCTATTGTATTTTTAAAATGTTTCAACATGCTCATTCATATCATGAGTTTATCCAGATTGTTCAATTTTATGTTGTCAGCCCTAGATGTCAACCCCCACTCCATCTTTTGGTTGACCGAAGAACTTTCAAATCAAATCCTTTCCCACAGGAATTTCAAAATTCGTAATCCTATTTTTGTTCTAATGATGAGTTTTGGAGAAGCCTTACAACCAGAACAAAAATAGGAATATGAATTTTGAATTTATGTTGAGTTGTTTCTGACTCGCCTCATACGTCTTAACTCCTACCTACATAACTTAATGAATTTTGAAATTCCCAGGGAAAAGAATATTAACTGAAAGTTCGTCAGTCAGATGGAGTGGGAGTCAAAATCCAGGGCCAACAACATAAAAATTCAACAATCCTCACAAGCTGATAATATGCATAGTATATGGAAACATTGCTCAAATAGAGCAATGATTTGAGGTAAGATGAAACCAGATTCCCTTATTTATTCTGAAATCACAAGTTCATAAATTAATCATCTCGAATTCAAGCAACTTCTATGCTTTAAAACAAATTAAGCAGAAGAACAATGATATTGGGGGAGTCTTCTGAGTCCACAAAAGATTGTGTATTCACTTGTAGCTGTTAATAAATTTTATTCCTCATGGCCAGATGGTGTTGGGAGAATATTTCAAGTTAAAGTTAACTCGTAAATTAATGAGTCATTTTTTTAACTAGTTCCCGTGTTTGAAGAAACATAAAATGAGGTAAGATGTTAAAAAAATGACTCAATTTACGAATTAAGAACCTCATAATGTTATTTCCCATATTTAACTATGAATTAAAGTTCACTGACAAGAAAAATTCTCACCCAAGAAATTTTTTCGAACAGGAATTGTACCTTGGCATGTTATATGCAAGGAATAGCCATTTTAAAAATCAATAAAAACTGAGTCGTATCTCACCTCATATTTTGTGTTCTTCAAGCATGGATCCATGGTTTCTGGAGGCCTCTTCTGTCATAACTACAAATGGCTATAAATTAAGTTTTATAAAGTAATGTTTAATTTCCCAATAAAAAGTCTTTTTTAAAAAGAAGCCACCATTTATGTGATTAACCAATCAAGTGGCACTTTAAATTTTCACCGCTACCACTCACAGTGGCAATGACGGAATATTACATCAGGGAGTTTCTCACAAGTCCAGACCAAAACTATTTAGTTGTGGAGGAGTAGAATGGCTTTATTTGTTTTCCAGAGTGTTGTAAGGTATTGTGAAACATCTTTGTTCAATTTTCAATAGTTTACCGTTATATGTTGTTGGGGTCCGACAAGTTAAATTTAATATTATACAGTGTTTGGTATTCATGATGTCGGCTAGGAAAAACAGCGTGTTCCAAGAGAATCTATCGATTTCGATTTAATTGTAAACATTTCTGATTATGAAATTAATGACAGCAAAGCCCTTTTCTCAAGGGGAATGAAAGGCGTGCATGGAGGCTTCTTTTAGGAAAACCAGAAGGGAAAACACCCAGTTGGTAGACCAAGAATAAGGTGGGAGAATAACATTAACCGTGATTTGAAGAAAGTAGATTATACAGGGAATGATTGGAAAACATAAGCTCAGGATAGGAATGTTTGGAGAGCTTATGTCTGCACAGCCATGAACCTATGGTTTTGATTGTGCCAGTGAATTAGTTGGATGCAAGTTTTTTTCATGGGGAATGAAAGGCGTACATGGAAGCTTCTTGTAGGAAAACCAGAGGGAAAACGCCCAGTTGGTATATCAACAATGAGGTGGGAGAATAACATAATCCATGATTTGAGGGAAGTAGATTATACAGGGAATGATTGGAAAACATTAGCTCAGGATAGGAATGTTTGGAGAGCTTATGTCCGTGCAGCCATGAACCTACGGTTTCGATAGTGCCAGTTAGTTAGATGCAAGTTTTTTCAATAGAAAGATCCACTGACGACGAAAATAATAATATTAGTGATGTTTGAGGAAGTTGTAGAGCTGCAAGGGAGGTCAGATCGGGTTGTCAATAGCATAGGCCTAAATAGTGCAGACAAAAGTTTCAGTAGGAATAATATCCGTTCAAATGGGCCCAAATTTCAAATTACCGGTACGCCTGGGGTTCAGGTACTTGTAAAAAACTCAAAAGACCATTTAGAAAATTGTGAACAGTATATTTCAAGTCAGCTGTTAGAAAAAATTGTAACAGAAACAAATAGAAATGCAGAACTTTTTTACATAGTAAGAACATAGAATCAAAATTTAGAGTAACAGAATGGAGACTAACAATGAGAGAATAATGTTATTGTTGGCTTGTTGCTATTGTTGAACTATTTCATACAGTGATTGACTACAGAAAACTTTATTCATTTTGTAAATAGTGTAAGTAGTGACATAAACATTATTTTAGTAAATTGGATACCTCATTGCTAAAACTCTAACCCTCTCACTAATAATCCATATATAACTTTTATAGGTTTATAAACATCTCCGTTGAAAATTCTTACTAATAAACACTGTATTAACTGTTCAGTGTATAAGAGGTGTACAACTTTACATGGAAATCGTTATACATGCCTCCAGCCTTGTTTAAGGATTGTATAACTAGTCAAAATGTCGGACTTTTAAGATCAACTGATTGTTTTCTTGTGATATTGATGAACGTTTTCTTAAATTTAACGCAAAATGCAACACTTTAACGACTGTTTGATGGATGCACAGGACCTAAATAATATTAATAAAGCTCTGGGTAGGAAAATAAAGGCATCATAAAATGCCTTTTGTTACACTCATTCTCAATTAGGCCTAATAATATTTTAAAATTGAACATTGATTCACAAAAGAATGTGTTCTACAATAGTTACTGTGAGACAAGATTTAACCTGAATGTAGTTTAAATGCTTCATTATATTATTTTAACAAAACTTTCTTGCATCATTAATAAATTAGTGTACATACCGATATAAAAATGTATGTCATTATAAAGGTACCATCCTTTACAGAAAATCACATGTTAGCTTGATAGTCCTATGGTTAGAGCTTCTGACTACAGTCCGTGAGTTCCTAGGTTCGATTCCCGATCAAACTGCAATGATTTTTTTTTATTTCGCTTAAAGCGTTATTCTGTTGTCGGTAACATTTCCTACTATTTTGAACGTTTTCTAACGCATCTTAAAACAATGCACATAATTAATGAGTAATGGGAAAAACTTTTATTAGTTTCCAAGAATTGTTCAAAATTCTTGACGTTAGATGGCAGCACATTATCTGTGAAACTAATTCTACGATATATTTGACATAGCGTAAAGGAAAATGTATATAAATTAAAACACACTTATTTTTTCCATACCTCCCCAATTAGGGAATCTCTATTAATTCTTATCCATATTCATTTCTTACACAATTAATCATTAGTTGGTTGTTTTATTTCTGTTACAAACTGCGCATAATATTGTTCTGACATCATTATGATATAACGGTGTATTGTTATATAGCTCTGGCACGTTTATTAGTAAGGAAATTATATATGATCTATATAAGGCTTATATATTGTATAATTAAACTGATGAAAGCCTGTATAAGAGATTTTTATTAGTAAGACAATAAGTACACCGTGATTCAAAATTGACTTTACAACTTTACAAGCTTATAGAAATTTATTTAGAAGACCTACAGAATTGGTTTTAATGTCATATGATAGCACAACTCATCAAGTTTTCACCGACATAGTTTTATAGTACCTAGTTCTCTCACCGCGTGCACTAACGTAGTTCATATCAAAATGGCTGCTTTCACAGGTGCCAAGCGTGCTCGTTGTGTGTTTTTGTTCGAAGAAACTAAATCTGCAACAATTGTTCAGCGTAGATTTCGTACCCAGTATGGTAAGGATCCTCCTAGCAGGTCAACAATATATTCTTGGCACCAAACATTTGTTAGGGCTGGCTGTTCTGTTAATCATTCCAAGCATACTGGCCGTCCACGTACGGCTGAAGCTGTGGTTGAACAAGTGAGGGATAGCTTTGCTCGGAGCCCTAGGAAATCAACGTGGCGTGCGTCACGTGAGACTGGCATTTCACAACCGACCATTTGGCACATACTACGGAGACGTTTGCACTTGAAACCATACCGATTTTCGATGGTGCAACACATTACTGATAATGATAAGATGGTTCGACGTGATTTCTGTGCAGAAATGCTTGGTCGGATTGAGGAAGATGAAACGTATTTGAACCACGTAATCTTCAGCGACGAGTCTACATTCCACGTCAGTGGCAAAGTAAATACCCATAACTGCAGGATCTGGGGCTCTGAACCTCCACATCTCCATCTGCAACACATACGTGACAGCCCGAAAGTGAATGTGTTTTGTGCCCTAAGTAAAACTAAAGTGTACGGCCCCTTCTTTTTCCAAGAAAAAACTATCAACGGTACGATTTATCTGGATATGCTACAACAGTTTCTTATCCCACAGATAGATGAAGATGACCAAGAAGGACACATTCAGTTTCAACAGGATGGTGCACCTCCACATTACCTCATCGACGTCCGTGATTTTCTGAACATGAGGTTTCCTGGTCGGTGGGTTGGTCGTGGGGGACCAACAACATGGCCACCTCGGTCTCCTGATTTAACACCACTGGACTTTTTCTTATGGGGGTTCCTTAAAGATAAAGTGTACGTTCCAATTCTGTAGGTCTTCAAAACTTGATGAGTTGTGCTATCATATGACATTTAAACCAATTCTGTAGGTCTTCTAAATAAATTTCTATAAGCTTGTAAAGTTGTAAAGTCAATTTTGAATCATGGTGTATAGTGTTATTTTTTTCTTTTAGCTTCCATTAATTTTTAAACTCTCTGTGTCATGCATGTTTTTGAGTCAGTATAAGTATACATCTCTAGTAAGAATAACACTTAGTCGTAATTTACAATTGCAGTAATACTTATTTTTTTCTTACTTAGCAAAAATAAATTAGTAAAAAAAAATGTTAAGAAAAATTCTTTGCTTTACACACAGTATAGCTAAATACATTACAACATGAGTCTTTCACCCTCATAAAAACAAACCCTTGCAGAAATTCTAGCAAAGTAAACTGACCTAACAGCTTCAAAAGGAAATTGAAAGATACCACATGGTCAAGGTCGAATTACAATTCTAACTCCAAGCATTAATGTACAAATATAGTCTGCAAGAGTGGAACATAGCACACACATTACATACGAAGTTTATACAAAGCATATAAAAAGAGAGATAATGAGATTGTTTTCAGAAGGAATGGGTATTATTTTATTACATTATTACTAGGAAATCAACTATCCCATACTTACTTACTCACTGGCACTATCGAACCCGTAGGTTCATGGCCGCACGGACATAAGCTCTCCATACATCCCTATCCTGAGCTAATGCTTTCCAATCATTCCCTGTATAATCTACTTCCCTCAAATCATAGTTAATGTTGTTCTCCCACCTCATTCTTGGTCTACCAACTGGGCATTTTCCTTCTGGCTTTCCTACAAGAAGTTTCCATGCACGTCTTTCATTCCCCATACGCGCAACATGTCCTGCCCATCGCAGTCTACTATCCCATACACACTAAAATTAGCTGCGTTATAATATAATTCTTACTCTGTTGATTAGCTTTTAATTCTTCCGATTTGGAAAAAATTGACAGAAATATCGTAATTCAAACACAGTGAAATAAAAGTTGAACCAGAGAAATTAAATGCCCGAGCCTTAAACTTAAATCACCACTAGACTGACAGCAAGGGGGTGAAACGCTATGACGAGTTATTACATCATTGCCACTTGACTGGTTAAGCAACAGTTCGTAGTATTTGGCACTCGGAAATTACCAATGTATAAAGAGAAAAATTTGCATTTAGATTGGAGTGCTCAAGTAGCTCAGTTGGTAGAGCATTGAGCAAAGAAAGCTAAAGATCCAGGGTTAAAACCACAGTCTGAGAGTATATTTTTCTCTTTAAATATAACCATGACTGTTGTGACTGTTATGGTTGAAGATGGGAGGGATGCCTCCAGAAACCACAGTTTCTTTCTTGAAGAACACAAAATATGGGTGAGATACAACTCAGTTTTTATAAATTATTAACTTGAAAACCTCAATGTTATTTTCCATAATTTATGAATAGCCACTTTCCCTAGAACACAGGGTCTTATTCCATAAAACTATTGTGTGTTCATTTTTCTTCTACTTCTTCATCCATACAAGTCTTAGACCTAGAGGCGTGTTACTGATAAATTTTGTATCCAGTGCTTCCTTGGACAGGCCTAGAGATGGACTGCTAGAGAAGAAGCTGTAGAATATCTAAGCTACAACACACACCTAATCAAGTGATCTGGCAATATACACAATTGAAACAAAGTCTGTAATAGAGACATTGCATTCATTGTCAGCAACGGCATTTGTCGTCGCTGTTTTCAAGATTGAATGCAGTGCTTTGATAACAGACATACTGAACTGTCAGAAATCCGAAGAATATGTATAATGCCACCTGGTACATTTTTCATGTTTCAGGATCTGCACAGGGCTGAGGATGGTGTTATTGTGGTCTACTTTCAATTTATGCACCACTTTACATACATGATGCAAGCCTAGTAAAGTGTGTTGTATGAGGGATGATAATTAGGGCTTGGAAGTTGAGGAAATTTTTCTATTTTATTTTATGTCTAAAGACAAGGTCCAACATTATATATATATATATATATATATACATACACATTTTGGATCATTGTTGGCCAGAAAATGGTGGGTTTTATTTGTCCTTTTTCAACATTTTTTGACTTATTGGTCCTTTTTAAGGTCTTAACAGCTTTTTTTTGCAACTTTATCTTCTTTTTACTACATTTATACCATTTGTATAATTCAAGAATCCAACTTCTTTTAAATGCACTATCTAGTTTTACTTTCTAAAGACTTTTCACATTCCATAACTTTTGTTCCACGAGAAACTATTGAACCTTCACAAAATATCCCATTATATTTAACCATCAGCCTACTGACTATCTAAACTATTGTATTTTGACTTCAAATTTTCTAAGTTGACACTTTGTGACAATTACGTCTAGCAGAGGGTGAAGGCAGTGAGTTTGTCTTTATCCACTCGTTAGCAACTGCAACACTTTTTACGTCCATTCTCAAGTTTTTAGGTCTTTTTTAGGATATCTTTGTCTTTTTAAAGGTCGTTAACTTCCAAGCCCTAACGATAATGAAGAGAAGAAGGAGAAACCTGGCACGGCACATAGTCTACTCCTATTGAAAAGTACCAAGGGGGCTACCAGGCTTAATGTCCCCATCCGACATATGAATCACTATCAACAATACCACATGTCTTCTCTACATATGTACTGCAGAGAGGTTGCAATTTAATGCCAGAGTCTAGTGTACAATTGTACACCATCACCCCTCTTGATTCCAAGATTGAAAATTCTACAATTAAATTAATTAAAAAAATATATATAATTATAATATATATATATATGGAAAGAAACCATCTTCTTCGTTGTCCAGCATTTGTAGAAGAGACCAGCCTTTCTGCTAAATATTGGAGTGCAAGAGAGTGAATGATTTCATTATCAAGTGCTCGACATTAGATACCAACCAAAATATAAAATTGTAAAATTGTTACCTAATAGGTCTGTCACCTCAACTTTGTAAGCTATTAGTTCTTTGTAGGCCTTTCAGGACTAGTCCTATCATCAGCAAAAGGAGCAGGAGATAGGTCTGTATCTACTGACCCAGAATGCGATACTGGTGCCAGGGTCAGTAGATACAGACCTATTATTACAAGCCGATAAATTAATACACAACAATCATTTTAATTTTTAATGTTGTAGGTTGTATTAACACACAATAGTATATTTGAAGATAAAAATTTTCGCCTAGACCGGGACTCGAACCCGGGACCCTTGGCTTTCCGGGCCAAGTGTTCTACCAACTGAGCTACCGAGGCGAGTTACGATCTAGACGCAAATTTTTCTCTTATGTACGTTACCAAGCTCAGTTGGTAGAGCACTTGGCCCGGAAAGCCAAGGGTCCCGGGTTCGAGTCCCGGTCTAGGCGAAAATTTTTCTCTTCAAATATAAGTTATCCTTCTATGAGAAGTGTTAAATTAATAATAAAAATCGTCACACAATAGTATGACGAAAACTAATTAAATTATAATTGATAATATTAAACAAAATAGTCCAATAAGATAAAAATTTAAATTTAAAATGTACCTGTTGGCAGGTGCCACCGTCCTCAACTTTGTTAAAATAATGTATGAAAAATTAATTTTATTACTATTGAAATTAATTCAAATCAAATATTTAAATTAAAATAACTGTACTAGTAATAAAATAAAAAAGCATATGACCTTGTAATGAGCTGCACACTTCATTTCCACTCTTAAAACAGGCTTAGGCCTTTTCCTCTTTTTATTGGGCGTTTTGATATTACCAGTTTCTTTTAATTCCCTGCGAATATGTATAACACTACTCTCCACACACCAGTATATTCTGCAGTTAATTTAACTATATTGTTCACTACAGTGCCAGGATTATGCTCCATAAACTTACAAAATATGTTTAATGCCATCTGTTTTCCACCATTCATTAACAATTTCCCTTTAAAGTGCTTTTTATAATTATGATTACACATTTTATCACTAAGTTACCATAAACTATTCAACAGCTGCCATATTTGTAACTGACATTCAACTTCTTCTCAAGAATTGTTCAGTTTCAAACAAATGCAAATTTTTAGTTACTCTCAGATCTTCGAAGAAACATGTAAGTGTATACTGTATTCTGATCAACTATAGTTAACATTGTATTGTATTGTATTGTAAGCCTATGTTTTCCCTTTACAGAGATTTAGGCACTCTTCCCCTACAGGGAAGAATTTGAACCATACTAATTTAGTTACACTTGTTTTCATATAGATGTCATTTTGAGTGGTACGTGGTCAGCGTTCCACCTCATACTGACATCTAGGAAACCAAGGTAGTACTAGGACGAGAAAATTTGGTAAATTTTGCTTAGAGGCCTTTTCATTCAGGCTTAAGGATTTTTTACAAGCCTGAAAATCTTCAGACTCGGGACCCACAGCTGTCCCTCCCGGAGGACTTGCTTCTTGGATTTTTCTGTCCTAAAAATCCATCGACCCCGGCCGGGTTTGAATCTGCGACCCTTGGGACCAGAGGCAAGGAGCATAACCACTAGTCCACCGTGGCCGACCTATAGTTACACATATAGCTTTAAATAGATAATTATATTAATTGAGTGCATGATCTATTTTTTCGCTTCTGCTGAACTGTGCTTTGTGGTCATGAATGAATCACAGTAACTGCAGCAGTCATGTGCTTCGTGGATTGCCTGCCCAGTTATTTTCCTCAAGTGTGTTTCTTACGCTGGACAGAGTATAGTTCTGAAAGGCCTACAGAGAATTAATATTATATTTGAGTTGCGTTTTTTCACTCACCTCATATTTCTTGATTTTTATGCAGACCGGTTTTGTTGCTATCTGTGCAACATTCTCGACGCATCACAACTGTTTCCTTGTGGTTGTCCCTCCTGCAAATTGATTTCTGCACCCTCTGTTGGCTGACCGATGAACTTCCAAATCAAATTCCCTTCTCTTTTACCGGGGAATTTCAAAATTCATGGTTTTCTTTTTATTCTTGCAGATGTAAATTTCCTCCCAAATTGTGAGTTCCTTAGATTTTTCTAACTGTTTAAGTAATTCTGTCTTAGTTTTGATTGTGTTTTTCTGACCATGCATGGGCAGCAACTGCAGATTTTTCTATTTCTCCATTTCTAATATTTCTAAGGTATTCTTTCAATATTGTATTTAAACTTCTTTTTGTTTTTCCTATGTATATTTTTTCACAATCTCTACAATCAATTTAATAAATCCCTGATTTGTTGCTGTCTTCAAACAGAAGGAGCAGAAATCAATTTGCGGGAGGGACAACTGCAAGAAAGCAGTTGTGATGCATCAAGAACGTTGCACAGATAGCAACGAAACCGGTTGGCATAAAAATCAAGAAATATGAGGTGAGTCAAAATACACAACTCAAATATAATTAAAATAAACCTCATAGTGTTATTTCCCACACATATATTCAAGAGAATTAATAGTTTACAGAGTTGAGTAGATGGATCTATCAGGTAACAATTTTATAATCTTAATTTTTGATAATACCTCAATGGAATTTTATAAATGTTGACTAAATTCATTTTACAATTAAAATTTTCAACCCCACTGGATATCGAATCCAGGTCTGCTAGTCAGGAAGTAGATATTAAATCAGCTGTGGTTCTATACATTACCTGAGGGGGTCCCAGTATCCGAGGCTTCAAATCTGGTTTGATCCTCAAGTAAACCTTAATACTGTTACGTTCTTCCTCATCAAAAAGAGTACACAGATTCTTTCTAGGTGCTTGATATAACTTATTTCCATAAAACACACTCGGTGCCCTTGCATTAAGGAATGAGCAGTTTTCTTGAATACTTTCCATCATTAATCTGAAAACAACATTGTTGTGTATAACTTCAATCTTTTAACTTAGATACATTTCTGTTATTATGACGGAATGAGGAAAAGTGATTGGAAGCTTTTGAGATGTGGATATGGAGAAGGATGGAATGTATAAAATGGACAGACAAATAAAGATGTGCTAGACAGAGTGGGCAAAAGAAGAACTATGCTGGAACTCATAAAGAAGAGGAAGAGAAATTCCACTAGCTAAGAAGAAACTACCAGTTGACAGATGCCCTGAAAGGAATGGTTAACGGAAAGAAAGTTAGAGGCAGAAAAAAGACATAAGATGATAAACAATATTAAAATGAATGGCTTATATGCAGATACAAAAAAAAAGCTGAGTTAAGGAAAGAGTGGAGAATGCTGAGTTTGCAGTGAAAGACATGCTCTTGGGCAGAACACTATGTATGTATCGCCTCACTATGATGGTTATCCAACGGCTCGCTTTGTTTCCCCACAGCTGTTATATATAATTAAATACAAAGATGCCAACTACCGCCACTATAATAATTCCTCATGTTAATCTTTATCAAGGGGTAAAGTAAAAGTAAAAGTAAAGTGATCCCACAACAGACCCGGGGGCCCTTGGGGTAGTAGCAGGTTAAGGCTCCCACTTTTTTCTAGACAATCGGCACTTTTTATGTCAGCCGGGTTGTCAGCCCTGCGTGACGGCCGCCTTTACCCCAGAACAAGCGTCTGGTACTCATTTCCGTTTGAGGCTGAGTCGACCCCAGGGCCATAGTGCCGCCAGAGGGTTTGGGCCAGTTTAAAAATCCTGACCCCAACGGGACTTGAACCCTCGACCCTCCGGCTTGTAGCTCAGTGCCTTAACCACTACGCTACGGCATGCCCCCTTTATCAAGGGGTACCCGCTTTTATACAAACGGTCAACCATCATAGTGAGGCGATAATATTACATAGTTATAGAACAAATACAACAATATGATTATGATCAGGCAGAACATTTTCATTTTCAAACAAAATAATAATAATTACAAATAGGAATGAGATGCTAAGAGAAATTAAACATAGGATCAATTCTGGAAATGCATGCTATTATGCATTACAGAGACTCTTGTTGTCCCAACTAATTTGAAAAAAAAAGGTTAAACTGAAAATACAGTAAAATTTGTTCAAAGCTGAATCGCATGGGACAAACTTTCCCCCCCCCCCCACATTAGACAACATTATAAAAAACAAAAAAATTAACCAATCTTAGATTATAGAGCACCATATATGTCTTTTCATGTACCTTGGATTAATTGTAGTTCCGTTGCCATTGGGAAGTGAAGTATAGGATATACGAGTGACTTTGACGGTAATGCATGAAAAAACGGTCCCATTTCATCAGGTTAAAAATGTATCTTATGCACATATCCTGAAATTAAAGTATGCAGTTTCAATTTCCACTCTCAAACTTTACTTTCGTCCACATCCCTGAAAATTTCACTCTGTATCACATTGTGTCGTCTTTTAAAACTGTCCACACCCAACCTGAAGATGCCTTAAAATCATTATTCCCCAGGGATATAGCAACAGCTAGAGCTTGACTATGGAATATCAGTCCAGAAATTTGGACATTTTTTGATCATGGACTTGCAAAACACTTCCACACCTCATTGATTTCTTCATTTCCTTATTTATTTATTATGCTCTTCATTTGATCATTTTCTTGCGTCCATTTGTTCATTTTTTTGTATTTTAAAATCTCAAACTTGGGTTGTTCCACATTTAAACTTAGTCATTATTTTCACTTTCACTTTTACATTTAATGACAATAATACATAAGATTTAGCCATCTTTATTCCATAAATTCAGAATGCTACCTGTGAAAGATATGTACACAATCGGTCTCAGATCTTAAACTAATTTAAGATTTTACAGTTCACTGGTTATTTGTAAGACAGATGTCACATACCAAATATTTGTTAGACAAACCTGTATTTCGCAAAACAGGTGTGCAGTGAGGCCAAAAGAAAATTCCAGATACATAGAAACTCTATTTTACTTCTTCTTCCTTCCAAGTATTAGGCCAAGGCCTGTTACGATCCTATAGAAAATTTTCCCTCCAGCGTTTCATAGGACAGCCCAGTGATCTTCGTCCTCTTGGTATATAATTATAAACAGCTTTGGGGATCCGATTTGAACTCATTCTTTCAAGATGGTGTTTCCAATTTAGTTGGTACTGTTTAATATATTCCAAAATTGGCGTAGTCTTCAATTCTTTTAAGATATCGGTGTTCCTTTTCCGATCCCATCTGGTGTAACCCGCTGTTCTGCGCATGAATCTCATTCTATTTTACTTGGCGGCAGGAATCATCATTTATTGTTAATTTGCCTATCAGGAATTTAATGAAGTGGAAACTATTTATTTCTCTCTCTATTTTTCCACTTATAATTTTTTTTTCGTGAATTGTGTAGAAATATCCTTCTGTTTCCACATTGGACAGATTCCATTTTATACAAAATAAATACACGTAAAATTACTATTATTTTGCCAGGACCAATAAACTTGTTCATATTGGACAGATTTCCGCATTATTCACGTTCTGGATTAAACAAATTTTACTGTATATAAAACTGTTATTTTCCCAGTTATATGGATGCGAAACAGACTCTTACTTTAAGGGAAGAGAAAATATTACAAGTATTTGGGAATAAAGTTCTTAGGAACATTTTTGGACCAAAGAGAGACGAACAGACATGTGAATAAAGAGAACCGCATTAATAGTCACTACATAATCTTCATGGGAAACCAAATATAATAAAAACAGGGATTCCTTACATGTGACATGGAAAATTTTTCCAAGTTCCAATCATACACAATGTGCATGCACCAACAAACACAAAATGGTTTACACTATGGAATCACGGGAGCCAACATATTTAACTATCCTAAAAGCTAACCTAATGCAATTTAACCTTTAAATGCTCAAGAGCCCATATGTTGGGTTTTAAATTGTACGTCCAGTCTGCCCACAGACCCATCGTATGGGTTCTGAGTAGGTGGTGCTGTTTGATTGCTTTAAATTATATTGGATAATACTACTTTTGTTACATACCTTTTTTCAGGGTTATCAGATATTTGGCAACGTGATGTGAACATAACATTTCATTACTGAAGGTTTTTTTTGTGTGATAAGTCTCAAAACAATCACCAATACACAAAACCTACATCACACTTTTTACACTTCACTTGTACACGTTTTCTGATTCCCCACGCTGAACATACACAACAAATTAGTCATTGTGAAGCTATCGGCAAATGTTGACTATGTTAACTTTAAGTCGCAAAATGTCTGTGCTCAATACACTAGGTCTACCAGGGAGTCATCGTCTACAGGGTGTTCTACAAGCCTGTTCCAAAACGTTTCTGACAAGTCTAAGTATCTGTGTGTTGTTTTGGCCCCACATGAAGTCAGAAGAAGAAAACTGTTTAGAATGGACAAGTCCAACAAGTGAAAAAAATAATTTATTGGTCCATTTCCATGTCCGATGTCCTATTGTATAACTGTTAGCCATTTTGTCACTTTATCGACATATCCCATATGTCTGTTGTAGTCTGTTATGTGAAGTGACTGTGTTGCATTTCTGTGGTTGTCACAAAAGTTACCTTCAGCTGGTGGATTACACATATTTATCAGTACATATACATCACGTTTGTCCTTCCATGCCACAGCTGTCAAGTCCTCGCTTGTCATATACATAACATCTCCTCTCTTGTTTTTTTTCAGTTGCCAGATTATTAGGCATCCCTTTTCTCTTAGGGCTTACTGTCCCACAACAATTTATTTTTCTTTTAGTAAAATCGTCACATAAGGCAGGTGAGGAGAAGAAATTGTCCATATACAATTTATGTCCATATCCTTCTACCTTTTTAGTCAATTGTCTGATTGTGGCATAAGTAGCAGTCATGTTTTTAGTATATCGAGTTTTGTCTTTCCCGAGATAAACTTCCATGTTATATGTGTATCCAGTCTTGTCACATAATTTATAAATTTTTAAGCCTAAATGTTTGTGCTTTTTTGGAATGTACTACCTGAAAATTACTCGCCCTTTGAAAGATACAATGACTTCATCAACTGCCAACTGTTCAGAAGGATTGTATAGTTTTTAGAAGGCATTATTCAATATATAAAAAATTGTTCTTATCTTCCAAAGTCTGTCATAATTGGGATCATCCTTATTAGGAGGGTTATTATTGTCTATGAAATGTAAAAATCTAAGAATATGTTGAAATCTATTACGAGGCATTGTATTACTGAAAAAAGGCATATGAAACTGTTCCATTGTCGACCAATAGTCCCTAAGGCAGTCGCATACGTCATGTCCCATTTGAATAATTAGGCCAAGAAAAGGTACATTTCTGATTCTGTCATGTCAGGGGGAAGAGTAGAGTTTTCTTCACTGTCGTTATTTCTATTCTTTCTTTCATAAAACTGACTGCAGTACTTGTTATTTTTTAAAACTAGAATTGAAATAATGGAAGAGAAGTACAACATAAGAACTACAAAAGGGCTGGAGTCTTTATTTACACGTGGTGCAGCAGTCATGCCACTAGTCTCACCAGTAAATTCATGTACAGTATTGTTCACGTTTGTCTGTCCATGAATCCCCCTGGGGGTCTGTCGGGCCCCAGCTGTGCCCACAACAGCAACAGGGCGCGTCCCCGGGTGGCAGATAGGGGAACGGTCGGTGGTTTGCTTGCATTCCTCCCGGCTAGGTCCAGACCGGACCCGCGGGCCATTTGTGGGGTCGTCAGGACTCGAGCGACCTGACGTACTATATAGCTCGTGCTGCGCCCACTCCAGCAGCAAAATGCATCCCCTCGGTGGCGTAGTGGGGAAAAGGTCGGTGGATCTGCTAGTCAGTCCTCCCTTCCAAGTCCGATGGACTCGCGGACCATGAGTGGGGTCAGCAGGAAAAACATATGCGAAAGGGGCCTGCTGTCAAACCTAGAAGTATCCCGGCCCACAGCGGGGGCATGTGCCGCTGTTGGTGTGGCGGTGGGAGACTAGGGGTTCGTGCCCCCCCTATCTCCTGGTTCATTGAACCTGAGACCATCTGTGGGGGCACCATGGGAGATGAGCACCCTGGATGCCTACATTGCTCAGTGGGCTGCCTCACAGCAGCTACACGACTAGCCTAGTCTTGCGAACGGGCTGGATGGGACAATACCGGGCGTAATGCTGGGAATTACCACCAGGTCAATAAGCTCGGGAAAGGAGGAAGCGCGGTCTTTTGTCGTCGGGGACTTAGCGCCGACTCTGGAACCGAGTGACCCAAGGACAATCTGTGAGGTCGTCAGGAGTTGAGCGACCTGACGTACTAAAAGCTCAGGCTGGACCCACTTCAGCAACCAAACACGTCCCCAGCTGGTGCACTGGGGGAAAGATCGGTGGATCTGCTAGACAGTCCTCCCGGTTAAGTCCAAGGGACTCGTGAACCATTAGTGGGGTAGGCAAGAGTTGAGCGCCTTGTCGTACTAGTTGCTCATCTGTTGGAGCTTGCGAGCTCCGTGCTGGCCCACAACAGCTGCAGAAGGCGTCCCTGGGGGCACACCAGGGCTCGGCTCGGACCAGTCCAGAGGGGAGCTACTGTACTGGTTCCTGGCTTGGCCTACGGGCCCGTCGACAAACTGTGGGGTCGCCAGGAGATGAGCACCTGGATGTACTAAAAGTCTCACACTGTTGGGCTTGTAGCCCTAGCCGGTCTCACAACGGCTGCAGGACACGTCCCTGGAGGCAGAACAGGGGAATGGTCGGTGGATCTGCGACAGCGGTCCTCCCGGCTAGGCTCATGGAGCCCGTGGACCAACTGTGGGGTCGTCAGGATTGAGCGACCTGATGTACTATGTAGCTCAGCAATTCCCAGAACTGCAAACTCCAACACTCTCTCCCTGGGGTGTTGGTTTAAGGACCGTGAACTTGAACGTGGACGCGAACATAGGATAGGGAGGACTAGAACTAGGACTTGGGAGTATGGTCAGGACGACCGAGGTATCCCAAGGGGTCGACGGCTGGGCCTAGATGTCCATGAATCCAGGACCCTACCAATACGCCAGGTGTCTCACAGGTATAAGTGTCAGTTGATTGTACCTCGTGATTGTCATTATTATTGTCTTTGTCATTGTCGTTCGTCCAAGAATTAGTCATAACCATCAGAGTCACTTTACATCAGAATTTCTTGCATTTCAGCAGAACTTAGTGATTTTGTACCAGACAAACTGTAAACTTCACTCTGGGTCACAAAACTATGAATGAATATGGGCTGTGTTGGAATACGACCTGTTTTTGTTCAAAGTTTTTTTCTGCTTAGGGGAAAACTGACTGAATACACTTACAACATATCACCAATTCTAAACAAAAGAATGCTGGAGGGTTGGAATATACCTAAATATATATAGTTTTTCACTTCTAACCTGATTCACAACACTCTAAACCCTTAAGTTATTTGGTAACTATCATGCATTTAAAAATTCTCTCTATATTTTAAAATACAAGTTAATAAAATCAGCAAAGTTATAGTCGAAAGCCAGGAGTTTAAAAGCTAGGCAGACATTTAAACCCGGGCAGCTTGACTACCTGGCCATTTAAACTTGGGTGCTTAAAGGTTAAGTACTTTAACCAGTGAAAGACCAACCTAAAAGCTAACCTAATGCAATTTAAGCACTATAACCTGTGAAAGAATGCAATACCCAAAAATAAACAGTTCTGAAATTTTGAAATACATACTCTGTTGGCTGCACTGCCATGTGATGTTGTCTAGAATATTATTTAAAATCAATATGGCTACTACGTCTTCATGTTACTTATGTAGTTAAATATCATAGAAAAATATATTGAGAAAATTTAAAATTTATTGTAAACAGTGGGAAATAATTTGAGAATAAAACCCTGTTTGCTCATGAGTGTGGTATCTGCCTGGGACTTAGAAAAATTTCTCACTGCGCTTAATGGAGACTTCAGCCTCCTTCTCCACAGAACCCATATGCAAGATTTTCACATTTTAAAAAATCCACTGACCTCGGCCAGATTTGAATCTGCAAACCTGATACCAGTGATAAGGATGGTAACCACTATAATAAAATGCACAAATAGTCCTTCTGTATTTACTAACATTTTTTAAATAATTTTAAATTTTTCAAACAATTTTATTTACCAACATTTTTTAATAATTTAAAATTTTTCAAACAATTTTTACGACATTATTTGACAATTTTTAAGTATTTATTTAAATACGAAAAACATTAGCATTATGACACTGTTTGACAATATTGTGATGCTGACTGCTATTTTCTCCACAGAGCATATTACTTAGTCTATGATTTTTCTCTCTTCTGCCCAGCAATAACCTACTAACCCACTAGTGGGTTATCACTGGTTTTTAGGAAATCGCTGATTGAAACGACGTTAGGAAGTGATAAGCAAGTGTACACCCATTTTTAATAAACGTTTGGTAAATTGAATATTATTGATATATTTCTTTAAAATAGATTTGGGGATTTATTGCAAATATTGGTCATTTAAATTTCAGAGCGACATTCTGCCATCTAGCGTAAGCTGTAAAAACTTTAGTACGATATTGATAATAATTGTTATATGGCAAGCAGCAATTGCCCAGTAGGAAAGGATGATAGTTGATATGTAGTTAGATGGTGGGTTATCGCTGGCTCTATAAACTCTGGCGCATGTGCACTGTTGTTCTGTAGGACTTAGAAAATATATTTAGAAACTATAAGAAAATATATTGAGTAAGTTAAAATGCGGTTTCTCCAATGTTACTTCTTTTTGTGATTATTTGAATATATTTTTCTATGATACGTAACATGAAGACATAGCAGCCATGTTGATTTTAATGAATATTCTATACAATAACATGTTCCAGTGCAGCCAACATAGAGTGTATAATGGTTTATTATAGGAAGTAATAATTTGAGGTTCTTTTGATCATGTTTTTTGAGTTTGAGTTTGTTATCATCTTACCTCAATATAATGTTGATTTGTTCTCGAACATGTTTCAATATAACCTTCTATATTACATCAAAACATGTTCGAAAACAAATCAACATTAAATTTGAGGTAAGATGAGTACAGACTCAAAAAAACTTGATAGAGTATTACTTCAGAATTTCAAACTTACTATTTATTTTGGGATGTTGCATTATTTCACAGGTTAGAGTTCTTAAATTGCATTAGGTTAGCTTTGAGGTTGGTCTTTCAAGCTTTGATGTTGGGCCTTTCACAAGTTAGAGTATAAATTGTAGAATTAAATTAATGTTTTTCCTGAATATGGAAGATAAGCGCATAAACTGCAAGTACAGAAGAAAAAGGATATGAGGTGAGGTAATCAAAACATTAATTTAAATTCTTAAATTAAACCTCATAGTGGTTCATTTCCCCGTGAAAGTTAAATCTTTAAATTGTGTTAGGTTATCTTTTAGGTTTATTCAATATTGTGTATATGTTTGTCTGCATCATGTGATTCTATAGTGTAATTCCATTAAGGGTTTCTTCTCCATCTATACATTTTCGTTTCAGTCAGGTACAAACAGTGATTTATTTGTGAAATAATTAATTTGCCTTTGTAGTTTCAAAAAGGCATACGATTAAATTAGAGAGGGAGAAGTTATATAGTATCCTGCTGGAGTTTGGAATTCCTAAAAAGTTAAGACTTACACAAATGTGTCTAAATGGCACAGAGAGTAGGGTGCCTGTAGGCAAACATTTTTTGGATACTTTTGAAATCCACATGGGGTTGAAGCAAGGAGATGCACTATCTCCTCTATTTTAATTTTGTACTAGAGCATGCCATCAAATGTTTAGAAGATGAAGAAGGCTTCAACTCAATGGTATTAATAAGCTGTTAGTTTATGCTGATGATGTAGTACTATTGGGCGAAAGCGAGGAGATACTAAAGGCCAACATACACACACACACACACTATTGAGTAACACTATGAAATTGGGACTGGAAGTAAATATTAATAAAACTAAATATACGGTCACACATAGAATACAATAAATAATGGAAATGGACAGCTAATGACAAATGAGGGAAATTTTGAGGAAGTGGCTGAATTCAAATACCTACGAACAATAATCACAAACAGGAATGAGATACACATGGAAATTAAACATGGGCTCAATTCTGGAAATGCGTGTTATTATGCATTTTAAAGACTATTGATGTCCCAACTCCTTTTAAAAAACGTTAATCTGAAAATATATAAAACTATTATTCTACCAGTTATATTATATGGATGGAGTATTACTTTAAGGAGGAAAGGAGATTACGAGTATTTGAGAATAAAGTTCTTAGGAAAATGTTTGAACCAAAGATAAATGAACAGAGAGGTGAATGGAGAAGACTGCATAACAGTGAATTACATGTTCTTTATAGGAAGCCAGATATAATGAGAACAGTTAAGTCTCGTAGACTGCGATGGCAGGACATGTGGCACGAATGGGGAATGAAAGACATACATCGAAGCTTCTTGTAGGAAAACCAGAGGAAAACACTCAGTTGGTAGACCAAGAATGAGGTGAGAGAATACCATTAATTAAGATTTGATAAAGTAGATTATACAGGGAATGATTGGAAAGCATTAGCTCAGGATAGGGATGTATGGAGAGCTTATGTCCATGCGGCCATGAACCTAAGGGTTCAATATTGCCAATGAGTTAGTATTGTCGCACTAGCTGTATTTGTGCTCCCCTCTTTAATGGAGCATTGTCCCTTAGACCAACATTTTTTTGCAAAAAATCGCTATTGATTTAAAGTGTAATTGGCCAATGGCTTTTAAAACACCGAAATATACATTATATTTATGCCCTTGTTTAAAATACATTTTGGTGGCTGAAGTTTCCATTAGGTCACGGAATTTTCAAAATACCTCAATCATCTGCCACTATCGTATGTTAAATGGGCAGAATGTGTATTTCCATGATGCACCAGACCTGCCTTCGTGTCAAGAGCTATAGTCCACCAGATCAACACAGAGCATGCGATGGGTGACATGCAAGGTGAAAAGAGAGGAACTACAGCATCCCTTTTTAGCATATTTCTATTTACTGTGTACCACTATAGTTCAGTTGTCGTTCATTTATTATTTAATCGTTCGTATAACGTTTCTTCATAGTTACCGAATGTTGTATTAAGCATATATAAAATATATTAGAAATGTAAACATTGTTTGAAGAAGCGTTACAAAACATTTAAAATAGTATGAAACATGCTGAAATGATAAAAATAAAACATAATCCAATAATTTGACAAAAGTTGGTTGGGGTATTTTAAAAATTCCGTGACCTATGGAAACTTCAGTCACCAAAATGTATTTTGGAAAAACTGCACTTAAACTAGCGTGAAATATTTTCAAAGTCCTATAGAACAACAGTGCACATGTGCCGGTGTTTATAGAACCAGCGATAATCCACAATCGAACCATATATCAATTATCATCCTTGATTAGTATCCGTTGCTATGATATTTAAATGACCAATATTAGCAATAAATCCCCAAATCTATATTAAAAAAATATATTAATATTATAATTATCCGAGTGCTAGGGAGTCTTTCCTTTCTTGTATTCTTCTTTCCTTTATTTTCTTTTCTTCTCCAGAAAAGCCTGACCAGAGGCTATAAGATGGCAGCCCCATCACTGGTCTTGCCTTCCTTTGGCCAGCAACCAATCGAAGGGACTATTATTATGCTTTCAAGTCTTATATGAGAATTTTCCAGAAGGACCAATTTTCTATAGGATCGTAACAGGCCTTGGCCTAATACTTGGAAGGAAGAAGAAGAAGAAGAATATTATAATTACCAAACGTTTATTAATAATGGGTGTACACTTACTTATCACTCCCTAACGCTAATCCAACCAGCGATAGAAAATCATAGATTAAGTAATATGCTCTGTGGAGAAAATAGCAGTTAGCATCACAATATTGTCTATCAGTGTCATAATATTGTGATTTGCATATATGAAATATTAACCTGAAAGCCGGTCCGTCTCAACTTTATTAACAATAATAATAATAATTTTATTTTACCTGGTAGAGTTAAGGCCTTAAGGCCCCGTCTACCACTCAACCAGGTTTAAAAAAATAGTTATTTAACTGCAGCACTTTCGGGACTAGTCCCATAATTTTTTTTATCCTGTCGATGATGGGACTAGTCCCAAAGCACCACACTTAAATAACTAATAAAGTGAGGAGACGGACCTTTCAGGTAAATATTTCATAATTTTATACTTTAATTTTGAATAATACCTCAACAGAACATATCATAAATCTTATAAAAGTTGTCTAATAATATTATAAAAATTGTTTGAAAAGTTAAAATATTAAATAATGTTGGTAAATGCAGAAGAGCTATAGTTTACAACAACATAACTGAAAAATCAAGCACTAGTAGAATTGCAGTTGAGCCTGTATTTGGTATAAATATAAGGCAATTTCAGTATTATAAAGTCATTGGCCGATAACATTTTAAATCAATAGTCATTTTTTGCAAAAAAAAATGTTGTTTAAGGGATAATGCTCCATTAAAGAGAGCAGCACAAATCAAACAGCGTGTGCAACAGTAAAAAGCTTAAATTAATACCGTTTGTACCTAAAACGAAAATATATAGATGGAAGAAAACCCTTAATTGAAGACTAGGCAACATTAATTAAAGATATGCTCATGTTAATTTATTATAGAATGAGGTGTAGACTTATAAGAGTAAGCCATTACTTAAAAAGCGTCAGATTGATGTTAGATTTCCTGTACCTGTAGTATTTCTTACCTTTGTCATCTATCATAAAATAAAACAAGCTGGCTCAAACAATTCTGAACTTGGCACTATCTTAAAACTATGCTTAAAATAGAACCATGTGATAAAACATAGAGAAGGATAAATGTCCCAGTGTATTAAAGCAACGAAAGTAGTTAACTTTTTGCTTCAGCAACACAAATTCAAATTCTGCTTTTTAATTGGTTATTTCACATGAGCCAGTAAGAAAATTCAAATAATATGACGTCACAGAATCGCATGGAGATTGGACTACAAAGAAAATATAAATAGGAAGCACGCACATGTGTGTAAAGAAAATAATGCTCCATAGAGAACGAAATATATTAGCATATAAATTTAAATTAATAGCCAATATATATAATTGTGAAATATCAATAAATAAGTCAAAAGTAATGGCATTTATTGGTAAATATGGAATTAGATCAAAAATTGTACTGGATAACAAAATAATAAAACAAATATCACATTTCCAATGTTTAGGATGTGATATAACTTATAGAGAAAATAAAGATATAGAAAATAAAGTAAATAAATTTCAGGCTATTTGTGGAACCATAAAAAGAACCTTAGGTCGGAAAACAAGGAAAGATTCGAAACTTAAATTATATAAAACAATGGCTGTTCCTTTGTTGTTGTATGGAAGTGAAAATTGGATAATGAAATCAAGGGATAAAAGCAGGATACAGACTGCGGAAATGCTATTTTTACATAATGTGAAAAAATGCACAAGAGCGGATAGAATAGGAATTAAACTATACGAGAAGAATTAAATATATTTAAAATTGAAGATAAAATCAGCGAAAATAATAAGAAATGGACAGAACATTTAATGAGAATGAACAACGAAAGAATACAAAAAAGAACCTTCCTGTATAATCCCAGAGGAACAAGAGATGTTGGCCGACCACGTAGAAGATGGACTCCACTTTTAACTTCGCCGGAACAGGCTGCATAGCCTAAACCAGAGATAACCCACTAGACCTTGTAGTAGAAGAAGAAGAAGAGAACGAAATAATTCTCCTTTTCCTTATAATAAATAAATATGGAAGGTTCACCCGAATGGGTATTATTCTTTGCTATATTCGGAGATCGATTTTGTTCTTTCACGGCACTCGGTGATATGATATTGGTTGCATCTCTGTCCGCACAATTCACATACACATGTTATCTCTGCATTGGTCATTCGGGGTGTGGAATGTCTTATTCTTGCATAATTTGTGGTGGAAGCCGTGAATGGCTAGTCTTATAATGGTGTGTCTCTGCTCCTGATTCTCTTTGGTCCAGTTGCGATCGATCATTGCAGTCGTCCCATAGAAGTCGATATCTATCTCCGCTCTTTTCATTCTTCTCAGCTCTAGTAGCTTGTTGCTGGCTCCGGTAGATGGTAAGGCTAAGTCTCAGATCTTCTATGTAAAAAGTTCCCTTGGCCAGCTCATATGCCAGCCTTGATGATGTATATTTTCCCACTCTGAGAGCACAATTTAGGAACCGTGCCTTGACTTTCTCAATGCGTTCTAAGTCACTGATTGTTAATTTTTCCCATATTAATTCGAGCCCATACGTGATTATTGGAGATATTGTCGTGTTGAAAAGTGTAGTGGCTGACGTTAGTGATAAGGATGCAGTGTTCTTTATTCTATACATCGCTTTCGTGGCTTCTGCTGTCCTTTCTTGTATATGGTATCTGAACGAGTTCCCTGTTGTTTGTAGGGTTACGCCTAGATATCTGAATTTGTTGCCTGTTGTTATAGGTTCATTGTATAGCGTCATTATGTCTTTTTTTGATGTCCGACCTCCTTTTCTGAATGTCATCAGACAGATCTTTTGCATATTGATGCTCAGTTAGTTTTTCATTACCCAGCTTTCTAATTCTAAAAGTGTTTCTTGTAGTTCTTCTCGGTTGGGCGATCCTAAGGCCATATCGTCTGCATACATTATTAATGTGGTTGCAGTCTTTCCTTCGAGTATCTCCACTATGTCTGCCGTCGCTATGTTAAACAGTAGCGAGCTTATGGGGTCGCCCTGGAGGACTCCATTTGTCTGCGTGATGATCTTCCATCTGGTGACACCGTCTTCTATTTCGATGTTCCTTATTATTCTATGGTTTATCTACGACGCAAATCGCCAGCGCAAAAATTGCTCCCCATGTATTTAAATAGATGTGGTTTATCTACAACGCAAATTGCTGGCGCGAAAAATTTTGCGCTGACATGTCGCGTCGTGTATTTGAATCTCTTGAATCCGGGACGCAATTTGCCAGTGCAAACAAAGAATATAGAAGATATTACCCGTACTCATTGGTGTAATTGCTGAAAACAAACTAAGATTTTATGACAAAATGTCGGAAATATAGTACTTGTTTTATAACTTTCCAATTTAACGACGAAAGTTAGATGGTTTCGATTTCTTGCAAATCATCGAGTTCTATATATGTTCTATACAATATGAGCATGAAGGAGTACAGAGATGTTCAGAAAAAAGAGTTATTGTGACTTGAACTTAGTCAAGAGATAAATAAAAGCTGTAAATATTGTATCTTGGGGATATTATGGATGTACATAAATTTTGTTTTCTATTAAATCCAAAACATGATAAAACTGTTCAGGCGAAAATCTGAAGTATTCTAAAATTTGGTATTTTCGTCAACCATATGTTTATTTAAGAACTAAAGAATAATTTATTCTATAATTTTCCATATAACATTCATATGATACTGTTACTCTAGGTACTTTTCCTGTCTTTACTAATATTTCGTACTATTTTAAACGTTTTGCAACGATACTTAAAACTTTTTTATAAAGAATTTTAATATGTTTATGTATGTACACAAATTATGACTTTTCCTCTTAATTTATTTTTAAAGTTCTTTATTAGAATTGAAGTTGGCATACATGAACATAGAGAACGTTTATAAAATTAAATCCACCAAATGGCAGGACATATGTGTGAATGTGACCAACATTTGCATTTAATTCCAAACCATATTTTAAGAAATAAATGTTCAATCACTTCATTTTGTTAGGTTCCGATGGGTCAGTTTAGTGTACATCAGATTAGTTTATAGCTTACTAAATGGTATGTATGTAATTCATATCATTAGATTATGCAGGGACAGGTTTGTATATATTGATTTTTGTAAACACATTTGAAAATTTATTATGAACGTTGGTCATTTTGATTTCCCATATATGTGGTGTCATCTGGCGGCAAATCCATAAACATAAGCGATGTACGGTATGCGCTCTATGCGAAACCAGTATCACGCCGTGCGTAACGCGAGATTGCGTCACGTCGGGCGCGACACGCTGTATAATAAACCTAGCATTAGTGACAGGTAACCAGCGGTAAGTAGTAAGTAAGCTGATTCAATTACTGTCGCTAGAGGCGCCACGAGTATTAAGACAAATTTCCGCAAAATATCATTATCATCATAGTACATTCACGAATTTAGGCCATTTGTTGACCTGTAAAATATTAAAATGTAATTAATAATATATTTCATTCTCCATTCGGATTCTGTTGTTAACAGAGAAGATGATCTCCGAAACATGTCCAGGTGGAGAAAATATAATATCAGAGAAAAAGTATGTTTTCAGTAAGTCATGTTCATCGAAATGAAGATCACAGAATACCCAAACAAATGTTAAGCTATCAACCTGCAGGAAAAAGAAGACCAGGACGTCATCTCAAAAGACTTTTCGATAGTGTTTCTGTTGATGCCGAAACAGGTAAAAAATGGCCTAAATTCGTGAATGTACTTTGATGTTGATGAAGTATGTTTTCGGTTCAATCTATTGAAAATACATGTATTTATGAAAAATAAAAACTAAATTAAATGTTTTTTTTATATTCTGTGTCATTGACCAAATTGATCAGATAAATAAAAAAATAACTAGATTTAATACCGTTATAGCATTAAGTAGATTTTGGCAAAAGACCACAATATAAACTTACTTGTAATACTTGAACGATTAGAAAATATACTCAAGTATTAAAATTCTAATTAAAAATTCAAATTTCTTCTTCTCTTCTTCTGCTTCATGAAATTAGGCCTTTTGACCTGTTTTCACATCAAGTGGGATTTAATGAATCCTCCCATCTAGTAAATGGACGTCCAACATTGCTATGTCCTATTGGTTTGTACTTTAGTAACAGCTGAGGGATTCTATGCTTTATATTTATTAAATGAATGGATGAGAAGCAAGGGGTAGGGGTACAAGTGATATTTTTACAATTTTTGAGAAATAGCAGTTGGAAGGTAAAAATCTTTGAAAAGTTCCAGAAATGTATTGTCTATTTAATAGTTGTACTGAATATCCCAAAAGGATTCATCAATATAGTTGTAAAAAAATCCCTGTTATCAAGGCGCAATAATAATATATCACTTGTACACCTTGACTTTCAAACGTAAACATGTAAGAGATAAACGAATTACAGAATGCCAAACAAGGAATTTATTGTACAATCAATCAATTCATTAATTAATTTTAATTAATCAGAATCGCTGTCCAAAATATCGTCTTCACCTTCCACAAATGTAGAAACATCACCATTAGTTGTCTCCGCATCTCTGTTACATTGGTGTTGCCATGTTTGTCAAACATTGTAGAAGGAACGATGGCACGGAGGAACATACTGAAACAACTCCTGCAAGCCCTCTATTATTGAAATATCACTTTTGGTCGGGAGCTCGGTTTCATGTGCTCGAGATCTCCCTCATCTCACAAGCTTAGGCTCCATGTTAATCACAGAGAAAACCTGGTCAGCATTAAATGTTGTCTTGTAAAATAGTGGGAACTGATTCGATTTTTTAAACCTAAGTCATTGTATATTCCGAATATCTTTCACTGCCTTAGTACAGCGTTTTTCTATGGGATCTAATAACATAAATCCCTCGTTCTGCATGGTAGGTTCCTAAAATCGCTTAGATGATTTAGCGACAACATCCATCCAATCTTTGGGTACGAATATTCCTCTGTCACATTGTTCGCGGGATCTTTCAATGACAAAGTTTTTGTCGCAGTCGCTGAATGAGTGCCCAGATAGTATTTGTGGTTTATCTGTTCAATATACAGTAAAACTTGTTTAATCCGGAACGTGAATAATGCGAAAATCTGTACAATGTGAACAAATTTATTGGTCGCGAAATAATAGGAATGTTACGTGTATTTATTTTGCATAAAACGGAAGGATATTTCTACAGGATTCATGAAAAATGTATAAAGCGGAAAGGTATATATATTTATTAACCATCAGCAGTTTTTTTTTAGTTTTTATTTATTTTTATTTTTTTACTGAAGGCACGTGTCAAGACGGCTTTTAGAAATAGTTATTCAAATCAAATGGACAAATAAATCTCAAACCTAATTGTCACCGATCCTAAACTTCATTGTTAAAAGCTGTTGTCGTATTTCACATGCCGATATGTACTTTGATAAATGCCTACATCGCCACGATCAGTACATTATTGTTTCAACTTGTTCGTTGCAATAATTTTGATTGAATAACACGTGCCTCTTGCGCTTTGTTCCCGGTTTATAATGTCGAATAAAATAAAAGAAAAATAATTAGTACCGAAGAGAAAAAAATTAGTGCTGCCGCTTAAAAAAAAAATAAAAATGCTTGACCGTTTATACGCGTTGGCGAGTCGTTTGCGTCTATATCACGCTGTTTCAATGTTAATGAATCAAGAAATCCGAAGACAAAATAAGGAATTATATCGCAGAATTCACAGCTGAATATCAATCTTAATTGAAAGACCTTTTAAAAGCGGCAAAACAGGAAAAAAATTACTAAGTTCTCTAAGTCCTTGTCTAAACCTGACAGTAATAATTAATAGAAATTGTTCAAAATCTCTCATTCCATCCATCGTAATTCTGCCCGAGGGCAGGTCTTTCACTGCAATCACAGCATTTTCATGCTATGCTTGCAGCTTTACTAGGGAATTGTAGGTGTGGTAGCTTCCCGTTGCTTTCCACACCGGTGAAGGATGATGATGATGATAATGATAAGGATGATGATGATGATGGCCATATGATTTCGGGGACAGTTTGGGCCTTAAAGTTTTCCTGACATTTATCTTACAGGTGAGGAAAAACCCTGATAAAAACTTCACCCAGAAGAACTGCCCCGACCGGGGATCGAACCCGTGACCGCTGCATGACAAGGCAGCACGCTACCTCGAGACCACAAAGGTGGACAATCTCTCATTAATTCAACTTGTTTTGATCATTTTTTTTAATTTTATTCTGTAACCTTGGAACGTATTCCCTATATACCCATACAAATTACCATTCCATATTCGCAGTTTCTGTATTCGCAGCAGATTTGCGGAAAATATCCCCCGCGAACAAGGAGCTTTTACTGTATAGATTCTACCTGTATAGATTCGGCCTCATTGCACACCCGTTTTGCGAAACACAGATACCTGTCTTGCAAATAACAATTGCGCTGTAAAATCTTAAATTCGTTAAGTTCTGAGACCGATATTTCACAGATAGCGTTCTGAATTTACGGAATAAAGATGGCTGAAACGTATATATCATTCTCATTAAGCTACAAAGTGAAAGTGATTGAAGATAAATCTCCGAACATTTCCGGATCGATGCTCCAAAGTCAAGCTCTAGCTCTTGTTAAATCCCTAAGTGAATAACGATTTCAAGGAATCTTCAGGTTGGCTGGACAGTTTTAAAAGACGACACAATGTAGTGTGGAATGAAATTTGCGGGGAATCAAAGGATGTGGACGAAAGTGTAGTTAGTGAGCGAAAACCGAAACTGCATACTTGAATTTCAGGATACGCGCCTAAGAGACATTTTTAACCCTGGTCAAATTGGACTGTTTTTTTAGCGCGTTACTTTTGAAGTCGCTCATACATACTATACTTCACTTTCCAACGGCAGCGGAACTACAATTAATCCAAGGTACATAAAAAGACATATACAGTACTCTATAATCTAAGATTATTAATAAGATTTAGTGTTTTATAATGCGGAATTTTGTTCAATGTGGGGGAAAAAACGGTCTCATGCAATTCCGCTTTGAGCAAGTTTTATTGTATGTGATACTAACTGTGTACAACCAAAACTTTATAATCAAATGATTTTTGTTTTGACACCTGCATATCATCTAAACATTGTATTTTTTTAATCGTTGAAGGAAAATTCTCGATAAATTTCAATAAGCAAGAGAGCATCTCTTCACAACCCCTAATGGTATGACCTTCATACCACTTGCACATGGAAGCATTGCCAGTCCCAGGCTGTGTAGTATATAAAAGTTGTGGTTCTACAGTTGTCGCGAATAATATATTTTTGAGGTCAAAATAGATCTCCGAAGCATTTTTTGAAGATCAAAACAAATTGCCATATGACTAGCACCATTTTAACTACTTCTTGGGCTTCCTGGATTTGTTTCCTTGCACTTTCTATTCTGCTCAAATGTAACTCTTTTTGAGTTCGGGCTGCTTCTTTTTCATGTGGCAGTCCATGGAATGGAGTTCTGAAGTCTGACACATGTAACACATTTGTCCATGTGAGGTTTGTGGAAGCTTAAATTGATATATGTTAAAAAGATGGGCTTGACTGTTTCGGCTTACTTTTCTTGGCAAAACTCTTGTAAAAGACATATCTCCTACTGGTGTTTAGATACTTGCTATTAGGAGCTTCGTTACGAAGTGATGACTGCTGTATCTTGGAAAATAACAAATGTCCTCTTTAGAAATGTTAGCTTGTACCATCGACCTTGTTTCCTGCGATTCTATGTCCTCTGGCTTTGCGAGAAATTCCTGTGATGTACTTGTTTTTTTCTTTGCAATAACATTTGTCACTTTCCTGGTAGACATATCCAGGGTACAAGTTTTTAGAAAACTCTCTTTCCAAGTGAGTGAAATTGGCAGCTCAGAGACTTTGATATTTTCCCTCTTTTTTCTACCTATCAGGTTGCTCAACAGACAGACAAGAGTTCAAAAAGGATCATTATAACTCCCAATTTCCAAGCTGCCAGACTGAATATATCTTTTCTCTGCTGGTCATTAATAGTGTCATTACACTTAAATCATCACTGATGAATGTACTCTCATAGATGCTTTCTCCATGATGCATACCTATCCTATTAACATATGCTTTACCCTCATTTATGTTCTTTTTGTTTTTTGTGGCATTCTTTTCGATAAGGGGTCTTCATCTTTTTTTTTTTTTTACTATCATGAAGCTTAATTCTTCTTATTACATCAGGTTTCTCATAAGATCATGCAGCTCACTGTTATATAGTTTTCTTCAATCGTCTTCAGTTATTTCTAATTCACCTGAATGTTCGTTTCTCTTTGGTACTACAATTTTTCTATGATTTTACTCTCAAATACTCATAATATTTACTTTCCCATTAAAGTATGAGGTCATGTTTCGCATCCACGTAACATTTTTATTTCGATTTTGTAAAGAGGAGTTCTGATAACAAGAGTAACAATAATGTAAAATAGCATGCGTTTCAAGAATTGAGCCTATATTTAATTTATTTATACACTTCATTCCCGTTTTTAATTATTGTTCCTGAGTATTTGAATTCTATCACTTCCCCATAATTATTCCAATTTGTTGATATGTGTTCATTTCCGTTACATATGTTAAATAACTCCGCAATTGCCGGTCCCAAGCCAGGATGAGAAAGGAGGAGGGGGAGGAGTAACAACCTCGTTAGAAACCTTGGTTCAGCTCGTCCGGCTGATAGAACCTTGTAAGGGTCCTTGCCAGGGAAACGGTGAAGACCTCAACGGTGGATATGGCAGAGTAGGAGTCCTACGGTACGGCATTTAAGGCGGGAGAGGCAACCACTCCCTAGGTTAACAGGAAAAACCGCTGCCTTGCGGGGTAGAGGGATCTACAAAGGCTAAAGGAGAAAACCCCAACAGAAAAACAAGGGGTGGATTAGACTCCGTAGCTATAGTGGAAGGAACTGATCTAAGGGACGGAAACCCTAAAATCAAATGACCTGGTCCTCCAGGTTGGGGGTTTGGCGTTAGGTTAGTTCCCTAGCACAGTAAAAGAAAAATATGCTTGTATCTCTCAACATGAATCAGCCAGACAGTCTAACAGGAAACGACACAAGCGAGTCAAAAGGAATATGGCAAGAGACAGATTGGCATGGAGGAGGATTGTTGAGAAAGCCAAAACTTTCACTTTTGAAGTTGTCGCGCATTAGGATGATGTTATATAAATGCAGTTACAGACGACTGGAAAATAACAGACTCAACTTTCGATTCAGGAAGGAATCGATTCATTTTAAGAACTTATTCATGACTCACTGAAAATGACAATTATATATATATATATATATATATATATGTGTGTGTGTGTGTGTGTGTGTGTGTTTGAGAGAGAGAGAGAGAGAGAGAGAGAGAGAGAGAGAGAGAGAGAGAGAGAGAGAAAATGGGTGTGCCTGTTAATTCTAGTGGCCGCAATGTTTGTTTTTTGAGAACCAATCTGGCATAGCCTATAGCAACCAATTAAGAAAATTAAGAACTAGTTAACCAGTAAAATCGGACCATTAAGAGTGAAGTTAACCTGAAATAAAAATTAAAAAATTGCTATCCAAAACTCCAAGTGCGAAAGGACTAGAAGGCCCTTGGCCTAACAGCCGACTGCTGGCCTCACATCCACATGTGTTAATCACAGAGGTAGACGAACATCGAACCAGTGTAGGGGTGACATTGTGGTCAGCATGTCGGATCCCCCAGCCATTATACCTGGAGTCTCTACTTATTGTAGCTACCCAAATGACTCACGATGCTGGGTGGTCACCAGTAGCGGCCGTAATTTATTATTTTTGGTAACGAAATTCGTTATAAAAATTGAAATACAACGAAAAACATATTCTTAAAAAAATCAGTGAAATCTGATAATAGAAGTGGGGAGTTTACCTGAAAGCCTAAATTTAAAAGTTGCTCTAGGGACCGCCATGTGTGTTTTCTCGCAATGGAATTGAATATACCGTACGTAGGATTTAGTTAATAAAATAAATAAAATTGCCGTAAACCACCAAAACCGAAGTATAAATTAGACTAGTTTGAAGAGGTATATTTTCCTCTTTGAAGTTCTAGAAGGACAACCTTATTTATGGTTTAATTTACCTAAATTCGAAAGTTTTTGTGGATGGGCTTCGATATAAATTTATATTCCTCACACTTTGCAATTATTTATTTTATGACTCATCGAAGTAAAGTAAACATAATTCCCGCACAGGGACTTAATTAACGCATAGTACTTGCTAAACTCACGGCACGACAGATCTAGTAGACCCTTGTCCTACCAACCGGCTGCTGGCCTCAAATCTACATGCGTTAATTACGGAGATAGATGATTATCCAGCCAGTATAGGGGTGACGTATGGTCATCATATTGCCCCCCCAGCCGTTATATCTGGTTTTCTCAACCTGGAGCCACTACTTATTGTAGCTACCCAAATGCCTCAGGATGCTGGGTGGGCACCGGTCCCATACTGGCCGAAATCCCATGAGAAAATTTCTTCCCCTATGGAGACTCGAACCAGCACAAGTCCCGTAGCTCTGCGCCAAGGTATCTTGCCTTAACCATTTCACTGCGGCGCGAGACGCATGTTATACATGGCAAATAAAATATTTTAGCACAAATTAAAATCAGAATAATTTTCTGATTGGAACATGTAGTCAGAATGGAGGATAATAGTATAGTCAGAAAACTTTTCAATGACAAGCCAGTTGGTAAAGAAAGACAGAAAGACCAAGACTTTAGATGGTTGGATTATGTGGTGAATGACTTAAGAAGAATGGATATTAAGAGATGAAGACTTAATGATTGGAAAGAGAGGAATGGAATGTAATTATAAGAGAAGTTAGGGTTCTTCATGGTATGCAACGCCATAGTGTAGTTGTAGTAAAGCATGTTTTGAAAATGTTTACATTTAATTAGAATGTAATACTGCACTATGCCTTCTTTTCTGGTTTAGTGTAGCCTAGGTAAATATGTTAGAGTAAGGCGTATGAAATTCTATTGAGTAACACTACGAAATTGGGGCTGGAAGTACACTTAAATTAAACGTATGGCCACACATGCAAATATATTAGGCTATATAATGGAAACGGACAGTTAATGAATGACAAACCGGAAATCTTGAAAAGTGGATAATTCAAATAATTAGAAATCGTAATGAAATGCAGAAACAAATTTAAAATTAATATATATATATAACATGATAAGAAAAATAAATGCCTGGACGGGATTTCAACCTGGACCTCTGGGTTGGTACTCCAGCGTGCTATCCATTACACCATCTGGCAAATCCAATACAAACATTTATCTTTCTTATATATCTATTAGCTATATTTTCCATCTGATAATAATGGAGAATATATATATATATATATATAATAAAGATAAATGTATTGGATTTGCCCCGTGGTGTAATGGATAGCATGCTGGGGTACCAACCCAGAGGTCCGGGCTCAAATCCCGTCCAGGAATTTTTCTTATCATGTCATATTAAGCTTGCATTGCTCAATGTCAAACATTTAATTATAACATCGATAAAACGTCACTGCTATAAAGTAAAAATATTCTCTTTAATTTGTTTACTTGCTATAGTAAGCTACCAAATGGCAGTGAAGACCGAGTTCTCACTCCATCTGGTAATAATGGAGAATATATATATATATATATATATATATATATAATAAGAAATATGTTTGTATTGGATTTGCCCGTTTGTGTAATGGATAGTACGCTGGGGTACCCACCTAGAGGTCCGGCTTCAAATCCCGTAAAGGCATTTATTTTTCTTATCATGTCATATTAAGCTTGCATTGCTCAATGTCAAAAATTTAATTATAATATACAAAAGCTCAAGTAATGGGGTTTGAGCTGAAAACAGATATACAGCATAAATGGATATTCCGGAAAATTACGAAATAATGCACCGACTACCTGACTTATTTAGGTTTTCAGGCCAGAATCACAACGTTGAGGAGTCTTCCGAGTTTTAGGGCCGTGGGAAACTTCAAAAGAATTTAATACGGCCCTTCTTTGCAACACTATTAATTATCGAATGGGCCGTGTATCAACACTAGACTGTAATTTGTTTCATTGTAACAACTTATTGTATATTAGATACATAAACATGCCAGAAGGCCGTGGAAGTAATATACTGACGTGAGTATTAAGAACTGGGAGAAAATTGAGTTTGTTTATACATTTAATATTCGACTACATTAATATAAGCCTAAATGTAAACAAGAAATATGGCGCTAAACAAAATATATATAGTTCCATTAATAATTTCAATATTTCTACCAATACTTTTAATTTCCTCGTAAGTATGTCTGTTTTATATACAAAATAGGCTCAAGTTTACAAACACCCTTGATTTTTTTCAGTTTATTATTGTGAATTATAACTCTTCTTCTGTATTTAGTAACATTTTTAAATATTTTAAAATATTTAAAACAATTTTGTAACTTTATTAAAGAATTTTTAAGTATTTATTCAAATACACATATTGTGATGGTGACTTTCCACACCTATAAAGGATGATGATGATGATAATGATAAGGAGGATGATGATGATGGCCATATGATTTCGGGGACGTTTGGGCTTTAAAGTTTTCCTGACATTTGTCTTACAGGTGAGGAAAAACCCCGATAAAAACCTCACCCAGAAAAACTGTCCCGACCGGGGATCGAACCCAGGCCCGCTGCGTGACAAGGCTGCACGCTACCTCGAGACCACAGCAGTGGACATATATATAGCGATTTTAGATTAAAATTACCCCAACTTCCATTGAATTTTAAACAATTTCTCGATTTTTTAATCAACATATATATTTTCTTCGGGTAATTATTAACATATTGCAACAGTAATTTGTGCATATTACGGTTTTTTATTTCAATTTATATAGGTGGACTTCTGGCATAGTACTGGCTTTTCAAAACATTTAATCAGATTGCCAAATTTATTTACTATTTCAGATATGGAACAGCCGTTTATTATAAACATGTGGCACCTTTGTTTCCTTTTATCAGTGATGTGGGAAGTTTAGCACCTGAAAGTTGCCTTTTTGGAGAAGGACTTAATTGCATTGCTTTGTTAAGTAAGTACATCTGAAAATACACTGAGCTTGTGCACGTTATACATGCAACCTACGTAAATCAGATCACATAACTCCAGCATTTGAAATGTTGTCTTGGCTCCGATTGTAAGGCAAGCGAAAGATACTTGCCTCTGCTTTTCATACAACACTTTGTCCACCTCATCACCCCTTTATATTTCTACTCGCTTCCATTCACCATCTTCCCTCCATAACTTAAACACACGACCGAGAGAAAATTTAACTCTAGCTGTTCCTCTACATCGAACATCTCACTATTCCTCATCCTTCCTTGTTTCAGCTGCCCGACTCTGGATTTGCTTCCCTTCTTATATCAAGGACTGCTCGGCTCGAAAAGAGTTTTAAAAAAGCACACTAAATATTTCCTTAGACAATATAATATATAACCATGTTCTAAGTATATTATTTTTTTTTCTATTTTTCAGTTTCTTTAGCAAGCCAATTATTTAATCAAATTATAAGTTATTTGTTATTGTTATTATTATTATTATTATTATTATTATTATTATTATTATTATTATTATTATTATTATTACCATAATTACTATTATTTTAATATTTTTGTTGTTTCCTTGTCATCTGTATATTGTATAGTTTATGTCTATTATGTATTATTAATCAAGTTGTAGATAATTCATAATTGTTTTTATAAAAGAGTAAAGTGATCCCACAACAGGCCCGGAGGCCCTTGGGGTAGTAGGAGGTTAAGGCTCCCACTTTTTCTAGACAATCGGCACTTTATGTCAGCTGGGTTGTCAGCCCTGCGTGACGGCCGCCTTTACCCCCAGAACAAGCGTCTGGTACTCATTTCCGTTAGAGGCTGAGTCGACCCCAGGGCCATAGTGCCGCCAGAGGGTTTGGGTCAGTTTAAAAATCCTGACCCCAACGGGACTTGTTTTTATACCTATTATAATTTAATCTGGTGAAGTGGAAGAGGAGACCTTACGGTCTTAACTCCATCAGATAAAATAAATTATTATTATTATTTATATTATTATTATTATTATTATTATTATTATTAATTACTTACTCTTACTCACTGGCACTATCGAACCCGTAGGTTCATGGCCGCACGGACATAAGCTCTCCATACATCCCTATTCTAAGCTAATACTTTCTAATCATTCCCTGTATAATATACTTCCCTCAAATCATAGTTAATGTTATTCTCCCACCTCATTCTTGGTCTACCAACTGGGCGCTTTCCCTCTGGCTTTCCTACAAGAAGCTTCCATGCAAGTCTTTCATTTCCCATACGTGCAACATGTCCTGCCCAACGCAGTCTACGAGACTTAACTGTTCTTATTATATCTGGCTTCCTATAAAGACCATGTAGTTCATTGTTATGTAGTCTTCTCCATTCACCTGTCTGTTCATCTCTCTTTGGTCCAAAAATTTTCCTAAGTAGCCTACTTTATTCTCAAATACTTGTAGTATCCCTTATTATTATTATTATTATTATTATTATTATTATTATTATTATTATTAGTCGCTACCAAACATTCATTTTCCCCGTTAGCGGGCAGGGATTGGCCAGTCGCCAATATTCGATGAAGGATTATGTGGCTAGAAATGTAAAATTTGTTTCGAGGCAACCCTCCACAATATGCACTGTATGTTATCACAATGAGTGAGACGGTCGCATGACAAGTACAATGAATGTTTGGAAGCGCCTTCTAAGCTACTCACTGTGTAAACAACAAATGTGCAAAATTGCAACTCTGTAACACACGCCATTATTAATGAACCCACTGTCACTATCTAACCCATAGTTTAATGGCCTGAGTTAACGTTTTCCAATCAAGAATGAGAAATTAAAGAGGGGCATGGAAATTCCTTGTAGGAAAACTGGAGGTAAAGCGCCCAAGTTCTTAGACCAAGGATGAGGTGGGAGAATAACATTAATTATCATCTAATGAAAGTAAATTATATCATCCCCTGTGTAATACTAACTGTTGCTAGATACAATTTTTTTAGAGGGTTCAGGTCACTAAAGACTATCCGCTCTTAAAGTGATCCTCATCAAAACAAAACCATGTGATCTGCTCGCTTTTCATTGGTTATGGACACCGACGTACGATGTAGAAGCAATAAGTACACGAAAAAGTTATTCCCTTCATTAAATTAAAAATATATCCTCTGAATATATTTGCTATTCTTCTTGAATGAAAATAATAATATTCAAAACATAAAAAATATTCTAAAATATGCCTAATCAATAATTAAAACTTCTTCTTCTTCTTCGGCTCTTTCCACTTATAAGTTTGCCGTCTTCAGTTTCCATTTATTTCTATTATTCCAATCTCCTTCTTCCAAATTCCAATAATCCGTTATAGTTCTGACATAAGTTTTCCACTTCCATCTTGGACTGTGACGTTTATTTCTTCCATCGGTATATATATATTGGCCAACTTTAACCTTCCATTTTCTGTACATGGCCATACCATTTAATAGTTTGATTTTCATTCCTATTAACAGATGTGGTGACATTCATTTCTCTCCAAAGGAATTCATTTCTTACTAGCTAATACCCGGCGTGCGCTGTTACGCCTAAATAAATGAAAATTAACGTGTTTTTATGTTTAGTTAAATAAGTAAAGGCAAAAATTTATATCGTAATTATTTTTAGATACCCCTTGCTGTTTACCCGGCTTTGTCCGGGAATCTACTCATCCCGATCTTCTTGGCATAAATGAGCTGAAAGATGAAAAATAATGTACTTCTTATGATTAGTTGAATAAGTAAAATGAAAAATAATTATAAATGTATATCATAATTATTTTAAGATTTCCCGTGTTGATTATCCGGTGTTGCCCGGGAATCTACTTATCTCGATCTTCTTGGCATAAATTAGCTAAAAGACAAAATTCGTTATTGTGCGTAATTCGTAAAAGAATACCCGCCATGTGCTTGCTATGCTTGCACAGGAATCTACGTATTTGTCTCGATCTTCTTGGCATCAATGAAAGACAAAAATGGTTATTGTGAGTTACCCGTAAGAGATAAACATATGCTGTCGCGGACTTTTTTGTAGAGCTTTTGCGATATTCAATTCAGTGTACATTAATTTTGTGTATTTGTTATGGTTTAGGCAGCGTAAGCCATTTAAGCGTCCAAAAAGGTACTTTTTTCACGTTTTCCACTACAAAGGGCATTTTTAAGGATGTAGGAATTGAGTAGGACCTATTACAACTCTCTTATAGCCTATGTTCATCCCGGGAATCTCCTGAACATTTTGTAAGAAGTTCCATCACATTCGGATCAACGGTATGGCCGCGCATAAAGTACGAACAAACAAACAAATATTCATTTTTATATATTAGATTTTATCATGTCTTGTTTTTTGAAGGCTTCTTCTAAGATAATCAAATTCAACTGTTCCAATTTTATTCTTTTGTAATTCCGTCAAAGACCACGTTTCACTTCAATATGACAACATATTCTGTATTATGCTCTTATACATTTTCAATTTAGTTTCCTTTGTAATATTTTTGTTCCAAATTATTTCATGTAATGTCTTAGTTGCATTTTTTTTTCCATTGCAATGTTAGTATGTACACCCTTCGACAAAAAAAAAAGAGTCATCTCTTGAACGCACATTTCTTCTAAGTCATACTCGGCACAGCGCTGGGTTCAAACTAGGAAACTAGTCATAATTGTGCAGTCCCTGAGCTACTGTGTTATGTGTCATGAACTGAAGACTCTTCTACGTATCCTGATAGCTCAGCGGTAAAGCATGCGGTCACTGCTTCTATTAATGAAGATCGCAGGTTCGCGTCTTCAATTACGCAGTTTCTTTCCTGATATTTGTATTAAAACGTTTTATGAATTAAATACATTTTATTTGGACATTTGAATTAATCTATACTTTTTAAGTTCATAATTTTTTATACCGTTGATGTTATAATAATGTTAAATTATATATTTTTACACGCTTTATATTAGCTTGACCTGTATCTGTCTATGTAACGGACCTGTAGGCCTATCTATGTAACGAAATCTTTGAACACGATTTTCACCCACTTAAAAACATTGGATCGACTTGAAACTTTGTATACTTGTACAGGACCCATGACAATACGATAATTAATTTTTTTTTCTAAAATCCTGGCCAGAATCATCGGAAAATAAAAAAAATGAAAACCGATGTAATAGGTTGCGGACTTATCGACTTTTTAGCCAATCGGTGTAAGAGCTCAGTTAGTAGAGGGGTGGACTGTAGTGGTATATAATTACAGCAGTAGGTAGGTCGCTGGTTCAAATCCGGGCCGGAGGTTTTTTAGAAAAGTATTAAGCAATTAAATTTTCATGGGATTCCGGTTTATGACATCAATTAAACTAAAAATTAAAAAAAAAAATAGTTTAAAAAACTGAAACAACACGCTTTATTAGAAAATCAAACTAAAAAATAAATAAATACTTACTTACTTACTCACTGGCACTACCGAACCCGTAGGTTCATGGCCGCACGGACATAAGCTCTCCATACATCCCTATCCTGAGCTAATCCTTTCCAATCATTCCCTGTATAATCTACTTCCCTCAAATCATAGTTAATGTTATTCTCCCACCTCATTCTTGGTCTACCAACAGGGCGTTTTCCCTCTGGCTTTCCTACAAGAAGCTTCCATGCAAGTCTTTCATTCCCCATACGTGCAACATGTCCTGCCCATCGCAGTCTACGAGACTTAACTGTTCTTATTATATCTGGCTTCCTATAAAGACCATGTAGTTCATTGTTATGTAGTCTTCTCCATTCACCTGTCTGTTCATCTCTCCTTGGTCCAAAAATTTTCCTAAGTACTTTATTCTCAAATACTTGTAATCTCCTTTCTTCTCTTAAAGTAAGCGTCCATGTTTCGCACCCATATAATATAACTGGTAGAATAATGGTTTTATATATTTTCAGTTTAACGTTTTTTGAAAGGAGTTGGGACATCAAGAGTCTCTGCAATGCATAATAGCACGCATTTCCAGAATTGAGCCTATGTTTAATTTCCTTGTGCATCTCATTCCTGTTTGTGATTATTGTTCCTAGGTAGTTGAATTCAGCCACTTCCTCAAAATTTCCCTCATTTGTCATTAGCTGTCCATTTACATTATTTAATGAATTTCTACGTGTGACCATATATTTAGTTTGATTGATATTTACTTCCAGTCCTAATTTCTTAGTGTTACTCAATAGTGTGTGCGTATTGTCCTTTAGTATCTCCTCGCTATCGGCCAACAATACTACATCATCAGCATAAAATAAATAATATATTTAAATTAATATCGGGAAGTAAACATTATGAGGTTATATCATTAATAATGAATGGAGAACATATTTTAATCGACTCACCTCATACATTTTCAAACTTCTTTGATACCGACGGTTTCAGACAATATCATGTCCTTCATCAGTCATGGCTGATGAAGGACATGATATTGTCTGAAACCGTCGGTATCAAAGAAGTTTGAAAATTTATGAGGTGAGTCGATTAAAATATGTTGTCCATTCATTATTAAATAAATAATAGTTTAAAAAACCAAAACAACACGCTTTATTAGAAAACCGAACTAAAAAATTAAAAATAATTTTAATTTCCAACACGCTTGGGGAAAAAAATTAAAGTGGTCAACAAAAAAATCATCTCCAACACATTTAGAATAAAACTAGAGTTATCTACAAAAATAATAATTTTATAATTTTACCGTCAAAAGCGTGTTTTTTTTATAGTTTTTACATTTTCTTCTTACAAACTTTACTTTTACCGATATCTGTTTATTATCATATATATTAATTGATATAGAGCACCCCACGCTTTTGATATTAATTTTTTTTGTAGATAACTCTAGTTTTATTTTAGATGTGTTGGAGATAATTTTTTTTGTTGACCACTTTAATTTTATCCCAAGCATTTTGGGGGAAAAAATATTTTTCATTTTTTAGTCGGTTTTCTAAAAAAGCGTGTTGTTTTAGTTTGTTTAAACTATTATTTATTTTTATCTTGTATACTACAGTCTTCCTCAACTATCTAAAATTTTCGTTGATTTCACTCTAGGCCTTTCGATGCATGCTTCATCTTCTGGAGTTGTTGTAGTAGTATTGAATTAACTGTATGTCTGATAGAGGGTTTTGCTTATTAGGCACATTTTCGTTGAGAATGTTTGTATTCTTGGCCTTCTTGATAACTTCGATTTCTTGTAAAAATGTTAATTTTGTGTCTGTTGTTTTCTCTGTGTATAATTTGCATTGTATTATCGATATTGTTGAAACTGTGGCCGCTTTCTGAAATGTGTTTAGCGAAATTTGATTTCATTGTTAAAGGAGAAGGCAAATCAAATTTCGCAGTTCACCAGGTTGAATCCAATCGAAAATGTATGGGCTAAGATGAAGAGATGAACTCTAATTGGCCTGCAGATGTACGAAAAACGAAAGATGGCTTATGGGCACAAATTCAAGACGCCTGGGATGCTCTAGCCGATCGTCCACGTGCCTGTAGAAATTTGATTGCATCAATGCCCCGCAGATTGAGGGCGGCAATAGATGCTGAGGATTCATACACCCGATATTGATTTTGTTTTTGTAAAAGTTTTCATTTTAGAATATATTATTTTCTTTCTTAATTTAATTATTAGAAGGTTTTCATTTATGTGTTTTGTGTGTGCATTAAAGCCATAAAACTCAAATATAAAATAAAATATGAAACTATATTACAGGCGAAATGCTATCGTAATATTCAGTAAAAAAAAAAGTAGAACGGGAATCGAACACGTGAGGTTACGAACGCAGATGTTGTGTGTTAAACCTCTCGACCACGGAAACACACAAAGGCAAGCTTTCTCTTTTATGTTACTTGAGTGCGCACTGCGTTAACTAGCAAACAACACAGTACAATTACTGAAAACGTGTTAATGTGAATAAGGCTTCTGCGAGTGCTCACGAAGTTCGCCGATCGATTGATAGAATCAAGAGATGACTCATTTTTTTTATCTAAGGGTGTACATCTCATTCACATGTATCTAAATATACAATTATTGACCCAAGATATTTAAAAATTTCACTTCCGCCCCCCCTCCCCCCCCCCCCCTCAGGTTCGAGTATGAGGTCATCCACATTCTTTCCCAAACACATATATTCTGTTTTCTGTAAATTAATAATTGAAACTTAAAATAGTTTATTACATATAGATGATGCATTTGAGTCATGCTTCAGTCGATTTTGTTGTAACAAAATGGTTGAAAGTGTTGCGACTTCTCTTGCTGTATCGCCATCTAAATTTTTTAAACACAAGTCTGACAAACCTTTGACTAGTGGTCAAAAAACAGTTATTTTAAATGTATTTCACAAGTTCAGTGAAAAATTTCGCCAGCTTACTTGCAATCTACCCATTCAACGATCACATGTCTTATATACTTCACACGTGCTCCCTGTCAATGTGAGTAATTATTGTGGCGCGCATGGCGGAAGGATACAATTGGCGTTTGTTTATGTTAGGATCACTGTAAGAGCAGATAAGATTTAGGCGTGTTCTCAAATACTCGTAATTTTTTCCGCCCTTAAAGTAAGAGACAACAACAATAATAAGTTATTTTTGCAGGTCTTATGGTAGTATATATAAAATACAGACAAATCCAAGATTTTCCAATCACTGAAAATAAGGTGAGTCAAAACCTGAATTCATGTTGTTTTGCAATTGGGATAGGAGCCTGTGTAGGTCTGACCTTGATGGCGAATTTCCAAGAGTCTAAAGTTCCAGCTGTCCATCTGATTGGCATTTACATGGTTGGTTCAATGGCAACTATTTACTTCACTGTTCAGGTAACTGTTTCGATGTGCTGAGCTGAACAACTCGTTGCAGGGAGGAAGAAATAGTATACATTAATCCAGAAACGTTCACCTTCAAGCTGCCACCAGCAGTCTTACTGTTTTCAATAACACAAGTATATGGATCTGCGCCCCTACAGCACTGACATCGTTCTTAGAAAAGTACACGTCTATACTCACACCATTTCACCGCACTCCCCTCCCACTACGTCAAACAGCAGCCACGGTAACTTATTGAGTAGGGATGTTGCCAAACTTCCCCGAGTGTCATGGCTCTTGAATATTGAATAATGCAAGGTTGGAGTTGAGTAGCAAGTGCAAGAGAGAGATAGCAAAGATATATATATATATATATATATATAAATGCAAGGAGGGAGATGATTTACCGTGGAAGAAAGGGATGTAGGCTTTAGTTCGCATATCTTACGGGACCACAGATCAGTTGGACAGACAATAGTACGCCTATGTTTTGAAAATGTATTCTATCTACAATAGTGTAACAGCCCAATCTTGGGCCTTAGCATCTCCTTTGTTAGGAGTTACTACACTCTAATTCAACCCAGGAAGTTATTACAGACCTTATGGGCTATGCCAGTGTCCCCCTAAGTACAGGGGGTAGATGTTGCCAAACTCATAATAACCGTATTTGTTTGTTTAGGGAGGGGGAAGGTTAGCAGTACTTTTTTCCAAATCTATGTATTATACATTTAAAAAACATAGTTTTTCTTTTACGGCATGTAAACTAGTTTTATAGTAAATATGAGAGTCAACACTTTCACACAGGATAGTACAGGTCCGCAAGAGCTCAGTGACAAGTGGTAACTGTTTTTTTTTAAGAGAGGGTGGCTTGGACGGTACAACTTACAACTCTGTACCTGTTGTGTTGTATACTTCAGTTTTATTTAAGGATTTCTCTCAAGAAAATACTGTTAAAATGAAACCCCAATTCCCTATTCCAAACACACAGGAACTTCCTGGGTTGAATCTGATGTAGACTAAATTAATTTAGCTACACTTTTGTCCTAAAAGGATGTAATGACTGATTGCGGTCAACATACTGATCCAATGAGACATTTAGCAGGCAAATAAGGTATTACAAGGATGAAGGAGGTCGGTAATTTTCTTAGAGGCCTCTTTATTCAGGCTTAAGGATCTATTACGATCCTGAAAATCATCAGACTCGGGACCCACGGCTTAAAGTCCCTCCTGGAGGACTTGCTCCTTGGATTTTACTATCCTAAAAAAAACCATCGACCCCGGTCGGGGGTTTGAACCCACGACCATCGGGACCAGAGGCAAGGAACAGAAGTTCACCGCAGCCGACTTTGAGAGTGTATTACTCGCCAAAATTAAGTCTTCGCGGCTAAAGGGACAGTATATTAGCGCAAAATAAATAACTCACTGACGCTATCGAACCCATAGATTCATGACCGCGCTCAATACATCCGTGTCCCGAGATAATGTTTTCAAAACATCCCCTGTATAATCTACTTCCCTCAAATCATGGTTAATGTTATTCTCCCACCTCATTCTTGGTCTAGCAACTGGGTATTTTCCCTCTGATTTTCCTACAATATGTTTCCATGCCCCATTTCCATTTGTGCCTTATGTCCTGCTCATCGCGTCTACGAGACTTAATTCTTGTGCTATAAAGTTCATGTAGCTCACAGTTATTTAGTTTTCTTCATTCACCTGTCCGTTCATATTTCTGAAGTCCAAAAATGTTCCTAAGAATTTTATTCTCATTAACTCGTAATGTTTTATCCTCCCTTAAAGTAAGAAGTGTGTTAGCGCAAATGTCGCCAAACAATTTATCCATAGAAGACAAAATCCCTAAACACGTGTAAAAAATCATTACATGATTGTCAAATTAGTCGTTTAGTCAACGACTGCTGAAGGTTTCGGATCACTTAAAATCACGGTGTTTGTCATCTCTCTATTACCAGCCTCACAATATAACATAGCGGATGGGAACTGGCAACATATAATGAGGAAGGCAAAGGAAATACAGCTCATTCCCCAATAATACCATGGTTGCCGGATTATTCTTTTGGTCAATGAAAAGAATAGGCGTCGGATTGTTTAAAAATTACAGTATTTACCAGCGCTTCCCACCAAGTCAAATAATACAACACAGGGGACAGGAAGTGGCAACATAGTACGAGAAGGAAGAGAAGGGACAACACATTCTTAGCGTATTTTCCGGTGCAAATTTAACTTGGCCGAGTAATATAGTACTACTGTCTGAACACGCTCATCCCACTCTTGACGTCACTACAACAATATTGCCCCTACAGATGGTTGTTCAGCTCAGCATAAAACAATATCTAACTAGTAAGTTTTAACACATTTTTATGTTCTAAATTTGGATTGTAAATATGGAGCGAGTATGACTAAAAAAACCAAGATGTAATTAACAGTGGCATTTGTCAGCAGGTGGACCCAGCCCCAGCCAAAAATATTGAGTACTGTTTGGCTTTCCAGGATACACTTTTTTGTTTTTCAAATTTTACTCATTTATCCCATCACAATTACATTTGCAGAAATTATTTTTTAGCGAAATATGAAGATTAATAATAATAATAATAATAATAATAATAATAATAATAATAATAATAATAATAATAATAATAATAATCTTAATTATATACAGATTTTTAAAGTTTACACATCTTTCTGTGCCTAAAGCTTTATTTTCCTTCCCCATTCGTCTCTATCCATCCTCCCCATGTCCTCCAGTCCTCTTGTTCGCATTCCAGTTCTTATTTTTTACATCCACGAGTTTCGAGGTCTTCCTATCCTTCTTCTTTCAGGTGAACAACATTCCAATGTTTTTCTGGGTAACCTTTCTTCTTGCATTCGGCATACATGCCCATACTAATTTAATTGCTAATATATTATATAATCTACTATTGAATATCTAATATTCATTTTTTCTCGTATGACAGTATTTCTTATTTTTTTCTAATTTTAAACATCTTGCTGTTCTCCTTAAGAAATCCATTTCCATCGACATAAGTTCTTGTTCTAAATAATAATAACAATAACAGTAACAATAATAATAATAGTATTTTTATCAATGCATCCAGTTTTTCTATAATACATTTCTGCTATTCTCCCTGGCATTGGCGGAATTGTAACCCACTTCTTAAGTATGGGCACCTGGAAGGTGGAGTTATGTTTCTCCGATGATATGATGGGGAGATAAATGATAATTAAACCCCGGGAAAGTCCTTAAACCTAAACCGAACATAAATCCAGACCATGGGCGACCACAAGAATAATTCGCTTTAAATATATATATATATATATATATATATATATATATAAACATCGATAAAGCGTCACTGCTATAAAGTAAAAATATTCTCTTTAATTTGCTTACTTATTATAGTCAGCTACTAGATGGCAGTGAAGACCCGAGTTCTCGCGACATCTAGTAATAATGGAGAATATAATACATATATAAGAAAAATAAGTGTTTGAATTGGATTCGACTGGTGGTATAATGGATAACACGCTGAGGTACAGACTCAGAGTTCCGGGTTCGAATCCACGTCCAGGCATTTATTTTTATATCATACCATATATATATATATCTATATATATCTATATATATATATATATTGTGGTCTAGCCAGAAATCGAATCCAGGACCACATGAAATACCACTAACCTATGAAGCTGGTAATAATAATAATTATTAATAATAATAATAATATAATAATAATAATAATAATAATAATAATAGATATATAGATAGATCATCGGTTGATTAATGTCTTTGACATCATCCGATTCCAAATAGCCAATTGTGTCGGTCCATCCAATTTCCTGATTGTAGATGTTTCTCCTTCATGTGTAAATATATTCCCTGACTCCAGGAGGTTTTAGGTCTTCCTCTGCCTCGTCTTCCCTCAGGTTTCCACCCAAAAACACATTTTGGTAGCCGATCCTCATCCATTCGCTGGGTAAGTCCGTACCATCTTAATTGCTGAGTTTCAATATAATCTAAAATAGTGTCTTCAATCTTCATTTTCTCCCTTATAACTGAGTTCCTATTTTTTTCTCTTCTTGAAATACTTGCTGCCCTTCGTATAAAATCCATTTCCGTTGTCAAAATATACTTATTTGTTTTTGTTGTTAATGGCCAAGATTCTGCTCCATAGGTAATGATGCTTTTAACAATTATATTATATATTAAGTTATGTAGATAGGAAATAACACTATGAGGTTTTTTAATATTGTTTATTTTTAATATTTCACTCACCTCATACTTCATAATTCATAGCAGACCCTGGGTTTTCTTCACATCTTTTGTGACATTCTCAATGCTGCGTCAACGTTCACAACTGACGTCCAACGGCCTTCTATCCTGCAGACTGACCTCTGCGCCATCTGGTGGCCGACCGACAGAAGTTTCCAAATCAGTCCTCTTTCTTTATAACCGGGTATTTCAAAATTCATAGTTGTATTTTCATTCTTGGCATATGTAAATTTTTTCCCAAATTGTGAGTTTCCTTCGGTTTTTTCCAATTGTTTAAGAAATTTTGTTTTGGTTTCTATTCTATGTTTTTCTGACCAGGCATGTGCAGCTATTGCAGATTTTTCGGTTTCTCCATTTTTTAACATTTCTGAGGTGTTCTTTTAATCTTGTATTTAGATTCCTTTTTGTTTTTCCTATGTATATCTTTTCACAATCTTTACAATTAATTTGATAAATTCCCGATTTTTTGCAGTCTTCAATCTTTTCATTTTTGTTGGTTTTATTTAAATTACCTAAGCTGTAATCATTTTCGGTGCTAATTTAATGTTGAATTTGTTGAAAATTTTTTTTTTTTTGAAACTTGTCAAAATACCAAAGGATGGTATGTGAACTTCTTGAATTTTTTTGCCTATATTTTTATCTGTCTGAAGAGTACTTTCATTGATGACTTTTTGTTCTTTGAATTTATTTATTTTTGTTGTGTATCATCTTTTTTTGAAAAACCATTATCCTTAGCAATTTTTATGATGTGTTCTTTCTCTTTATTGTAATTTTTCTTTGCTCATGGGGACATTTACAAGTCTGTTGTGTTAAACTATTAATACTGCTGTTGTGTGAAAAATGGTTAAATCCAGTAGCTTTTATATAATTGTCGATGTGAGTTTCTTTTCTGTAGATTCCAAATTCGATTTTCTTTTTTTCTTCATTCCTAATCAATTTAAGGTCTAAAAATGGTATTTCATGATTATTTTCTATTTCCATTGTAAATTTGATAGTTTTATTTTGAATATTTAACAGTTTAATGGCATCTTCTAATTGTTTCTCTTTTACTATTGCTATGATATCATCTACATATCTTCTCCAAAATTTAAACATCAAAGAATGTAAAAAAAAAAAATCAACATATTCAACATTAAATTAGCACCTAAAAATGATTACAGCTTAGGTAATTTAATAAAAACCAACAAAAATGAAAAGATTGAAGACTGCAAAAAATCGGGAATTTATCATAAGTAATGCCACGAGTGATTTCCAAATTATCGATAAATTCACGACTCACGAAGTGAGGAGTGAATTTATCTAGAGAATTTGGAAATCAAGAGTGGCATTTGTTAGGACTATTTAACGAATAAAATAAAGCTGTTTACTCACAAATCATTATTTAACTACAGTTATTTAAAAATATTTTTATTTTAAAGTAAACGGTGATGTTTGAAAACTAATGAGAAACGATAGGTAGCCTACGCTCTACTGCTTCTTTTGTTTATCACTGCAACCAGATCATACTATTTATTGCCAAAGGAACGCAATATTGTAAGAATGCTCTCTAGTGGAGAAAAAATGAAACACATCAATCTGTATATTAATTCATTTTTGATGTCGTATACATTTAAGAAAGTGCAAACAGTGGTTTCTTTTTTGGTGGTATAATCAATTGCTACAAATGTTGACATGTAAGCACTATTATATACAATCTGGTAGCCGTATTTGTTATAGGCTCAGTCACTGCAAAATAACGGTCAGACCTGTTCAGAATATTAAAAAGGAGGAGCTTTGCTTAATATATGATAATCCTAACGTTGATAATTATTTCGTGAAACACGTCTCCTGATTGTTTGTAAAACAGAAATCATTGAAACGTGATTGGTCATTGACTCCCATTTGGGGCATGAGTTAAATAGTCAAATTAATTGTAAAGATTGTGAAAAGATATACATAGGAAAAACAAAAAGGAATCTAAATACAAGATTAAAAGAACACCTCAGAAATGTTTAAAATGGAGAAACCGAAAAATCTGCAATAGCTGCACATGCCTGGTCAGAAACACATAGAATAGAAACCAAAACAAAATTACTTAAACAATTGGAAAAACCGAAGGAACTCACAATTTTGGAAAAAATTTACATATGCAAGAATGAAAATACAACTATGAATTTTGAAATACCCGGTTATAAAGAAAAGAGGACTGATTTTGGAAATTCTTCGGTCGGCCACCAGATGGCGCGGAGGTCAGTCTGCAGGATAGAAGGCCGTTGGACGTCAGTTGTGAACGTGACGCAGCATTGAGAATGTCACAAAAGATGTGAAGAAACCCAGGGTCTGCTATGAATTATGAAGTATGAGGTGAGTGAAATATTAAAAATAAACAATAAAAAAATTCAACAAATTCAACATTAAATTAGCACCTAAAAATTATTACAGCTTAGGTAATTTAATAAAAACCAACAAAAATGAAAAGATTGAAGACTGCAAAAAATCGGGAATTTATCAAATTAATTGTAAAGATTGTGAAAAGATATACATAGGAAAAACAAAAAGGAATCTAAATACAAGATTAAAAGAACACCTCAGAAATGTTTAAAAATGGAGAAACCGAAAAATCTGCAATAGCTGCACATGCCTGGTCAGAAAAACATTTAGAATAGAAACCAAAAACAAAATTACTTAACAATTGGAAAAACCGAAGGAACTCACAATTTGGGAAAAAATTTACATATGCAAGAATGAAAATACAACTATGAATTTTGAAATACCCGGTTATAAAGAAAGAGGACTGATTTGGAAATTCTTCGGTCGGCCACCAGATGGCGCGGAGGTCAGTCTGCAGGATAGAAGGCCGTTGGACGTCAGTTGTGAACGTGACGCAGCATTGAGAATGTCACAAAAGATGTGAAGAAACCCTGGGTCTGCTATGAATTATGAAGTATGAGGTGAGTGAAATATTAAAAATAAACAATATATGATATATATTCATTTTATTTTTATTACTTATATTTTTATCCCACAATATTCCATTGAGGCAAACAATTACAAATTTTCTTTTATTATTTATACTTCTTATTTCTTCTTCATAACTTACATTTTTATTTATTTTAATTCCTAAATATGTGATCTCATTCACTAACAATCTCACTGGCACTATGGAACCCGTAGGTTCATGCCCGCCCGGACCTAAGTTCTCCATATATCCCTATCCTGAGCCAATGTTTTCCAATCATCCCTTGTATAATCTACTTCCCTCAAATCATAGTTAATGTTATTCTCCCACCTCATTATTGGTCTACCTTCTGGGCGTTTTCCCTCTGGTTTTCCTACAAGAAGCTTCCATGCACGTTTTTCATTCCCCATTCGTGCCACATATCCTGCCCATCGTAGTCTACGAGACTTAACTGTTCTCATTATATCTGGCTTCCTATAAAGAACATGCAATTCACTGTTATGGAGTCTTCTCCATTCACCTCTGTTCATTTATCTTTGGTTCAAACATTTTCCTAAGAATTTTATTCTCAAATACTCTCCTTTCCTCCTTAAAGTAATAGTCCACGTTTCTCATCCATATAATATAACTGGTAGAATAATAGTTTTATATATTTATTTTCAGATTAACGTTTTTTAAAAGGAGTTGGGAAGTCAATAGTCTTTAAAATGTATAATAACACGCATTTCCAGAATTGAGCCCATGTTTAATTTCCTTGTGTATCTCATTCCTGTTTGTGATTATTGTTCCTAGTTATTTGAATTCAGCCACTTCCTCAAAATTTCCCTCATTTGTCATTAGCTGTCCATTTCCATTATATAATGTATTTTTATGTGTGACCATATATTTAGTTTTATTGATATTTACTTCCAGTCCAAATTTCTTAGTGTTACTCAATAGTGTGTGTGTGTGTTGGCCTTGAGTATCTCCTCGCTATTGCCCAATAGTACTACATCATCAGCATAAACTAACAGCTCATTAATACCATTGAGTTGCAGGCCTTCTTCATCTTCTAAAGATTTGATGGCATGCTCTAATACAAAATTAGATAGTTGAGGAGATAGTGCATCTCCTTGCATGAACCCATTCTGGATTTCAAAAGTATCCGAAAAATGTTTGCCTACACGCACCCTACTCTTTGTACCATTTAGACACATTCGTATAAGTCTAACTTTTTAGGAATTCCGAACTTTAGCAGGATACTATATCTTCTCCCTCTTAATTGAGTCGTATGCATTTTTTAATTCTACATATAGTTGATGTACAGTACCATTATAGTCCCATTTATTTTCTAAAATCTGTTTAAGCTAAGAATCTGATCTGTTGTAGACCTGTTTCTTCTAAATCCACATTGGTGATCTCCTAGCATCTCATCAATATAAGGAGTAAGTCCGCTTACTAATATATTTGTTAGAATTTTGTACCAAGTTGAAAGTAACGTTGTTACAATCAGTTTTATCTCCTTTCTTATAAATTGATATGATAATCGATTCTTTCCCTTCATCTGGAAGATCTTCTTTATCCCAAATCATATTAAGCAACTGGCGTATCTTGTCCATCAATTTTTCTCCCCCCCCCCCGACTTTATTAGTTCTGCTGGGATCTCATCTGAACCTGATGCTCTATACAGCTTCAATTTTTCTATCGCCATTTCAACCTCTAAAGCACTTGGTTCTACGATTAACATTTCTGCTATCTGTAAATGATCCTCTTCAATATCCTATTCTGTATGTACATTTAATAATTGATTAAAGTAACTTTTCCATCTATTTAATATACTCCTGGAATCTGCAATCATATCCCCATTTTCATTCCTAATTATGGTTGTTTCTAGCCTGAAACCCTTTTTTCTCTATCCTAATTCCTGATATAATTCTCTAATGTACCTATCTTTTGCACTCATTTCAAGATCATCAATCTTCTCTCTCAGATATGCCCTCTTTTTACTCTTTAGTAACCTCGTGGTTTCCCGTCTAACACTATCCAATTTCTCCAAATTTACCTCATTTGGCTCGTGTAACCATTTAATTTTTTGCTTGCTTTCTTTTCTTTACAATGTCGGGACATTCTTCATACAAACCATTTCTTGTTTTGCCTCTTTTTTAAATAACCAATGCTTTCTGATGCTGACAATTTAATTGTATCTCTTATAGCCTCCCATTCTTTATTTATATCAGTTTCTTCTTCGTTTGCCACATTGTCATCTGAAGATTCCAGTATTTCAAATCTATTAGCAATTTTAATTTGGTATTCCTGCCGCATTTCACTCATTTTTCAACTTTTTTTAAATCAATTTTTTCAGAATCATCTTTTTAGCGTTTGTTCCTCTCATTACCGATAGCCGTTGACTGATTTTCACCCTGACCAGATATTGATCCTAATTGCAGTCTGTCCCTCTAACTGATCTAACATCGATGATGCTACTGTGCCATGCGTTTGTCCACTAATACGTGATCTATCTGGTTTCGAGTTTTGCCATCTGGAGACATCCAGGTGTATTTATGAATATCCTTATGCTGAAATGTTGTGCTCTTAACAATGAGATTCTTCGATGTGGCAAATCTAACCCCATTGTCGTTACTATCTTCATGAAGACTGAATTTGCCTATTGTTTGTTTGAATACATCTTCCCGCCCCACTTTTGCATTAAAATCTCCTACGAAATTTTCATGTGATATTGTGAAAGGCTATCAAATAAGCATTCTAATTCTTCATAGAACTCATCATTGATCTTGTTATCTTTATCTTCTGTGCGATTACAAAATCATGTCGTTTACTCTTTAGAATTATGTATGATATTCTATCACTAACAAACTTAATATCTCGGATAGCGGATAGGATCCTTCGGACTATAAAACCCGTTCCAAATTCAGTTCTTTCTGCACCCCCGTAGTATAATGCAAAGGTTCCTGATTCCTGACTGCCTACTCCTGGCCATCTTACTTCCTGTAAAGCGACTATATCCAAGGGTGATTTATCTAATTCACGGGTTAATACCTATAGCGCCCCGCTATTGTATAAAGTCCTAACATTCCATGTTCCTAGGAACATGTCCCTATATTTGAGCCTTTGGCATGGGTTCCCTGAAGTAGTCCCCGCCCGGAGAACCGAATGGGGGACTATTTGATGACCTCCGGAACATTTTACCCCAGTTGAACCCATGTTTGCATTTCTTTACGGTTGTATTTTTACGTGAAATATCGAATATCGTCACTCTTTCGACCAAGGTACTTTTTTCGTGTCTTATCACCTTCGACCAGTCCGGCATGGGTAACCCTATCGGCAGCAATGCTACCGCCAGCATAGCTCTCGGAATCATTTAAGCACACAAGCCACTCCACCACGACACGGTAAAGATATCAAGGAGGGATGTGATCTCACTATAAAATATTATTGTTTCTCCAGTCTCCAAAATTAAATTTTGTTCTTGTTCACCAATTGATAAATATTTTGTTTTCTTCATTTTCAAAATTAATCCCCATTAATAATAATAATAATAATAATAATAATAATAATAATAATAATAATAATAATAATAATGTTTGTTATATTTAATTAATGTTGGGAAGTAAACATTATGAGGTATAATCATTAAAAATCATCGGAGAACATATTGTTTAAATAACTCACCTCATAGGATTCATGCTTCCATGATATCGCGATTTCAAACATAATCATGTTCATCGTCAGCCATAACTCCGAGTTATGGCTGACGATGAACATGATTATGTTTGAAATCGCGATATCATGGAAGCATGAATCCTATGAGGTGAGTTATTTAAACAATATGTTCTCCGATGATTTTTAATGTTTGTTATGTTTAATTTTTATCTTATTGATATTAGGGCGCCTCGGTGGTCAAGTGGTTATGTTATTTTCCTCCAGTTCCGAGGATTGCGGGTTCAAACCCGGCCGGGATCGATTGATTTTTTAGGGTGGAGAACTCCAAGGAGCAATTCGTTCGCGAGGGACTTTAAGCCGTGCAATCCGAGTCTGAAGATTTTTCAGCCTCATAAAAGAACCTCAAGCCTATATTAGTGCCTCTGAGCAATATTTAACCGGCCTCCACTCCAAATGATACCTTAATTGACTACTAGATGTCTCATTGAATTCATGTGTTGACCGTATACCACTCAATGACATATGTAGGGAAGTATGCGTAATGCACCTTCACATACAGAAAATTGTGGAAAGCAACGGGAAGCTACCACATATATAATTCCCTAGTAAATCTGCAAAGCATAGCATGAAAATGCTACGATTGCAGTGAAAGACCTGCCCTTGGGCAGAATTAGTATAGAATAGAATATAATATAGAAAATATCAAAAACAACATTCTAATATAACTTCCGGCCTGAAAACCTGCATTCTACAATTATAGAATCTTCCTTATTATTATTATTATTATTATTATTATTATTATTATTATTATTCGTAATTTGTAGGATTTTCATCCTGTTTATTTCCAAAATTACTCCTCGGAGGAAGACGTATTGGATGTGAATCCACTTCTTTCCATCTCTTGGCTGGTCTTCCTCTTGCTCTTCTCCCGTCCATTGGTCTATATCAGTGGTTCGCAACCTTTTCCGACTCGCGAACCCCTTCCACGACGATTTGAATTGGATGAACCACTGATTTTTAGGCCGGTATTCAAGAACCAAGCTTTCCCGAAGAGTGACTCTCAGCCCTTCTCTCCGTGGTTAATTATGTTATGTTTATTAACTAAAGTTCCAGAGTGACATAGGCCTATAGATCATCGCCGTTACCAGGTTAGTATATTATAACGGAAAGCGACTCATCTGTGCTGGAAAATTCAAACAAGTGCAAATTATACTGTCCTTTAACTGCAATATATATATATATATATATATATATATATAATGAATTTTCAAATTCGAATTCTTGCAAGTCAAGTCAGCAAAATAAATATAAAATAAAAACCTACCCTAACTGGCTCACCCAATTCAACAACATGTGCTATCAAGATATTTATTTTAAAAGTTTCTGGGAACAATTGAAAGATGAGAGCCTAAGCTTATGGAAGACAGAGATGCCATGGCCTAGAGAGCTTGGTTCTTGAATACCGACTTAAATATATATATACAGTAGACATACGTAAGATTTAATTCCAAGCAAATAATAATAATAATAATAATAATAATAATAATAATAATAATAATAATAATATTATTATTAATATTAATAATGCTAATAATAAATAATAATAATATTAATAATGCTAATAATAATAATAATAATAATAATACAATAATAATGCTAATAATATAATATTAATAATAATGCTAATAATAATAATAATAATAATAATAATAATGCTAATAATAAATAATAATAATAATAATAATGCTAATAATAATAATAATAAATAATTATTATTTATTATTATTATTATTATTATTATTATTATTATTATTATTATTATGACAGTGTCGCATACATTAAGGAAACAATAATAGGCCTAACCTTGAAACCCGCCATTACAGAAAAAGTTTTGGTGAACGCCTTGAAATATTTTGCAAACCCCCTGGGGTTCGCGAACCACAGGTTGGGAAACGATGGTCTATATCTATATATGACCTCTCCAACATTTGTCTTTGATCCGATACTTGATTCTTGGGACTGCGAGCAATATATAAAATGCACCTTGAAGTGGGTTGCTAGCCCGTTTTCATGGCGGTTTTATTATTCGGGGTTTCCTCCCTATGCCGATTGCTTTCACCCAGCTCCAGAGCTCAGCCTGCCCCATTTTATTTCCGAATTGTCTCTCCTAGATGTAGGTTGTCTTACAGAACTAACAAACTCCATCCTCCCGTTGTGGATTATTCTTAGCTTCCCCTCTCCTCTTATAAGCCGGCAGCTTACTCTTCCTGGCTCTCTCGTCTGGACCATTGTGTACTGGCCCCTCCGCCAGGACAAGGCGATAATCCATAAAATGTAAATCATAATTAAAATAAATTAAATAACACTATAAAATTAAGTAAAATGAAAGTAAAATAACTTCTAATCTCAACACTGTACCCGATAAATGTCTAAAATTAGCTTGTCCAAGAAACTCCCGCTAGAGGAGTAGCCACATCTCCACGAGGGATGTCTGAGATGTTTACATGTAATAAAATTGATATTGGAATACTACTTTTTTCCCTTACTGACAGTACATTGCTTTATGCAGGGTGATTCACATAAGTATTACAAACTTCTAGGAGTTGTAGAGGGGACTTAGTAGGTTAAGTTTTGATAAGGAACCCATGTCCGAAAACGTACCATTTCGATGTAAAATAGGTTTGAAGATCGGAACACATGGGCTGATATCGCGTGTCATGTGTTTCAGAATAAGACTTTTAGCAGTTGTATTACAAGTGTGGTTCCACCGTGACGGCCCTGTTCGTTGCACAAAGTGTATCTGCGACGCATGTTTTCATACAAACGCCCTACAAGACCTGGTGTGTGCTCAATAATTTCTACTGCCGCCAGAATTCGTGCAAGAAGATCTTCCAACTTCTAGAAGTCTGTAATACTTTTTTTTCTGAAACACAAGACACGCGATATCAGCCCATTGTGTTTCGATCTTCAAACTTATCTGACATCAAAATAGTACGTTTCCGGACATGGGTTCCTTATCAAAAGTTTATCTACTAAGTCCCCTATCCAACCCCTAGAAGTCTGTAATATTTATTGTGAATCAACCTGTTGAGAACACTATCTTATGCATTGTCCACCGCTGAAGTCTCGAGGTAGCGCGCTGCCTTGTCATGCAGCGGGACCGGGTTCAATTCCGGTGGGGACAAGCTTCCTTGGTGAGGATTTTCTGGGTGTTTTCCTCACCTGCTAGACAAATGTCAGGTAGCTTTAGCGTCAAAAAGGTCCCCGAACATCATCTGGCCATCATAATCATCGTCCTACACCGGTGTGGAAAGCAACGGGAAGCTACCACACCTATAATTCCCTAGTAAATCTGCAAAGCAGAGCATGAAAATGCTATGATTGCAGTGAAAGGCATGCCCTCGGGCAGAACACTATAAAATAGAATATTATGCGTTGTGAAAATCGCACCCACTTCATCGTACCGTCTCATATGAATCTCTTTCACCCCATGATGTAACTGAAATAATCACCAGATATATTTAATTCGTTCAACCAATACCTAACGACACCGCATTCTGCAAAAAGGAACCAAGTCACAAGATAACTGAACTGACAATCTACTTGAAATTTCTCACAGAAGCGTTGATGATGAACCAACGTAGTGGTCACAAAAAAAAAAAAAAAAAAAAAAAAAACAAAGAAAAACTGCTGTTTTTAACTGCAAAGAACAGAAATCCAAGCCAGAATGTAGCACGGACGGCGGGTTGTGAGGATTATCCACTTCATCAACTCAGGATTTGTATTATTAGTTCCCTGCAGTTAAAATGAGAGATTTGGTGCTGGATTTTAGTGCCTTGCAGTTAAAAGTGGCAGATTTTTTTGTACACGCCCTTGGTACATCACAATACTTCTGTGTTGTATTCAATTGTTGACAATTCCTTTGTGAGAAAAATGCAATTAAAGTTAAATGTAAAAAAATTCACTAATAAAAATGAACATTTAAACTAACAGAATATCAAAGAACTTATATTTTATGACGATTGTAACTCAAACATTTTTTTTTAATTCTGAGATTTCACACATTTTTGTTGTTTGGTTCTTTCTGGAGAAAGAGAAATGTTGTAGCCTACTTGCTCATACGTTCTACTTCCATTTGTAGTTCCCAATTGGTAAACGTCAGTGCAATTTACTTTCCTTTGCCCGGGCTCATGAGAGGCAAAGATTGATTCATCTTTCCTATGTTGTATGCTTAACATTTATTAACTATTACCATGAAATTATTAAACACACTGTAGTAATTTATATAGTTCGTATCAAACTCTGTATAGTATTTACAATCATGAAAGCTAGAAGGAGAAGGGGACCTAATTTGACTTGAGAAAGCTTTTGAATAGGAATTAATATGAAGCAGCAAAACAGTATTAAACATTGGTTTTACTAAAATTTTAATGTTGAAATAATGTCCGGTTAATTAAACATAAATTGACCTATGATGATCTTGATGAAGATTTTCGGGCTGTAGGCCGTGGTCGTGAGCCTCAACCCGAAAATCTTCATCAAGATCATCATAGCAACTCCGGCCGTGAAAGTCTACGTAATTACATAAATTGACCTTTTTGACCATAATATGGATTTAAAGAAAAATATGAATACATAAATAATATAAATCAATTATCTTGGTAATCAAACACATTTACAAAACAAAATAATGAGAATAATAATTACTCACACATTCACACCCAATCATACTTTTAGTCCAGCCGAGGGTTAGGGTCCACACCCCGGATGCCCTCCCTGGCTTACAGGATTAAAACCAAAACAACACAGCTCCACTCGGGCTAACTGAAATGTTCCAGAGAAAAACCAAGATGGTGATGACACTGTTTGTGACTTGTATCACGTATTTGAGTGTTCCGAGGAAGAGGGGAAGTTGCGCAACTATACACAGCGCAGAGGGAAGGGCTGGGGAGGTAAGCAGGAGAAAGCACAAAGAGGAAGGAAATTGGTACTGTTCAAGAATCTCACTGAAGAGGAAAGATACACTAACACAGATGTTACGTACCGAAAAATCACTTTCGGTACAATGTGGCATATTCTGTTAGTGTTTTCTCATTGGTTCTTAGATGACATAGGAATGAAGGTGATGGGTTGGATCTTTTTTGCAGAACCTGGAGCGATACTTGAGAAACAATATAACATTAAGTTATATACCGTATTGGCCCGAATATAAGCTGCGTTTATTTTTCAAATTTTATACATGAAAATTAAAGGTGCGGTTTACTTGAGCAGCCGATAAATTTTCACATGTAATAGAAACTTGAAATTTAGCGCACGTTGCTAATTAATTAATTTTGAAATGGAGCAATAATGCCGTGCGCTCGTGTTTGGAATTACCAGCAGTCGTATGGTATATGACAACAATGTACCATTCTTCGTATTACGGTAATTGTCATCTTCTGTATGATAGGACAGATTTAAACAGTTACTATAGTACGTACAGCCTTTGAAAACAATTATGGCGCAACTCTTGATGATGGAAAGTTACAGTTTTGAAGAGCGATTCACACCAGTACGTTGTTACATATTCTGACTCGTTTGAGTATAAAGCGGACGGCGTAAGTCTCTCTTCATGCAGCATTCGTATCGTTCGCTTCAGTGGAGCAGACGGTAAGATGCTCTTTTTTCCGACGACGCGGGCTCACATTGGATTCTGGTCAGATATTTTTTATTTATTATTGTTATTATTATTATTATTATTATTTAATAACGTCGCTAATTTTCATAATGCCTACAGGTTACCAGGCTTCGTTATATAAATAAATTTGTGTGTATATATATATATATATATATATATATATATATATATGGAAATATTCCCGGTCGGGACAGGCTCCTGGGTGAGATTTTTTCGGGGTTTTTCCTCACCTGTAAGATAAATGTCAGGAAGCTTAGGGCCCAACGGCCCCCGAAAATCATCCGGCCATCATCATATTTATCATTATCATCATCATTCTTCACCAGTGTGGAAAGAAACGGGAAAGCTCCACACCTAGAGTCCCCTAGTAAAGCTGCAAAGCATAGCATGAAAATGCTATAATTGCAGTGAAAGACCTGCCCTCGGGCAGAATTACTATGGAATGGAATATATGAAAATAAATAAATTAAAAGAAACCGCTTATACATATATAGAAAATGAATAACGATTGTAACGTCTCATTACGCTTCATACAGACAATTTCTAGGAGAGATGGTTGTGGTCTAGTGGTGTGAGGTTCTGTTTCCAGTGCAGGAGATCGCGTGTTCGATCCTGCTGTCATGCTTTTTTTCTCTCGTCCTTATTTCAATTAATTTTCTTTCTTTTGTTTCATTTATTTTGCTTTGTTTTATTTTCAGTATTTACCGCACTACATATTTACACAAAATTGTTTTCCATAGCACGACACACAACGAAATAGAACGTATTTAGTTTCCCAAATAGTTGTATACTTGTGAACCAAATAGCTGATCTCTGAGCATGCGCAGTTGCTTCGTTCTGAGACTTGAAAATTATTTGTGCGTCATCAATTATTTCAAAGGCTGTGCCCATTACGGTAAATTCAGGAATTAGTGAAAACGTCGAAAGAAAAGCTTGAACAAACTTGGGAATTCGGCGCAGTTATGACGCTGGTTTCAAACTTGCGATTATTCGTTATGTAGGAGTACGTCTAATAGAGAAGCCGGCAAAAAGTTTAGTTTGGACGAATCTAATGTGCAGCGCTGGATCGCCTCGGAGGATAAACTTAAAAATGCCACTACAACCAGAAGATCTTTAGGAAGACCAAAAGCTGTAAATGCCCTGAACGGTCCTTTCATAATACAAATACCGGTAGTAGTGAAGTTAGCTTGGCATTGAGTAAGACTCTGATTAGTTGTACCGGGTGATTTAGACGCATTATAAATGAAGAAAAGTGTTTAAATAGTGTAAACAGTTATGTGACAGGTAAATTTCTCTGCACAAATTTTTTCTCCTTCTCCCACCCTAAAATTGAGAGTGAGGCTTATATTCGGGTCAATACGATATTTCAAGTTTGTGTGTTGGTACCTTTTGCAGAATGTGGTCCAATTGTATTTAATGCATGGTGTTTGATTGCAGACTTGGATTTCATACAAAATGAAAGGCATGGGTCCGAGGATTGCCAATGTCATACGACTTGGTGTCGTTATGTTGATTATACTAATGTGTTTAGTTGCAGTCATAACAGACAGTCTTTCTCGTACCAGATTTATAGGTAATTATTTGTTCATTAGGTTTGTTATCTATATAGTTTTGTGACACCAAAAATGTGAGTAGATCTCATATGCGGAACTACAGGAGTGCCCAATCACACTCTTACTTGTCTCATTTCTTAAATACGAGGGCTGGGCTCAGGTTTAGAATGATTTACCCTTGATTTTTCAGTTTATTATTGTGAATTATAACTCTTTTTCTGTATTTAGTAACATTTTTAAATATTTTAAAATATTTAGTCGTTTTTAATAACAGACAGTCATAACAGACAGTCTTTCTCGTACCAGACAGTCATAACAGACAGTCTTTCTCGTACCAGATTTATAGGTAATTATTTGTTCATTAGGTTTGTTATCTATATAGTTTTGTGACACCAAAAATGTGAGTAGATCTCATATGCGGAACTACAGGAGTGCCCAATCACACTCTTACTTGTCTCATTTCTTAAATACGAGGGCTGGGCTCAGGTTTAGAATGATTTACCCTTGATTTTTCAGTTTATTATTGTGAATTATAACTCTTTTTCTGTATTTAGTAACATTTTTAAATATTTTAAAATATTTAGTCGTTTTTAATAACAGACAGTCATAACAGACAGTCTTTCTCGTACCAGACAGTCATAACAGACAGTCTTTCTCGTACCAGATTTATAGGTAATTATTTGTTCATTAGGTTTGTTATCTATATAGTTTTGTGACACCAAAAATGTGAGTAGATCTCATATGCGGAACTACAGGAGTGCCCAATCACACTCTTACTTGTCTCATTTCTTAAATACGAGGGCTGGGCTCAGGTTTAGAATGAATTTACCCTTGATTTTTCAGTTTATTATTGTGAATTATAACTTTTTTTCTGTATTTAGTAACATTTTTAAATATTTTAAAATATTTAGTCGTTTTTAATAACAGACAGTCATAACAGACAGTCTTTCTCGTACCAGACAGTCATAACAGACAGTCTTTCTCGTACCAGATTTATAGGTAATTATTTGTTTATTAGGTTTGTTATCTATATAGTTTTGTGACACCAAAAATGTGAGTAGATCTCATATGCGGAACTACAGGAGTGCCCAATCACACTCTTACTTGTCTCATTTCTTAAATACAGCTGGGCAGTGGGCTCAGGTTTAGAATGATTAACCTTGATTTTTCAGTTTATTATTGTGAATTATAACTCTTTTTCTGTATTTAGTAACATTTTTAAATATTTTAAAATATTTAGTCGTTTTTAATAACAGACAGTCATAACAGACAGTCTTTCTCGTACCAGACAGTCATAACAGACAGTCTTTCTCGTACCAGATTTATAGGTAATTATTTGTTCATTAGGTTTGTTATCTATATAGTTTTGTGACACCAAAAATGTGAGTAGATCTCATATGCGGAACTACAGGAGTGCCCAATCACACTCTTACTTGTCTCATTTCTTAAATACGAGGGCTGGGCTCAGGTTTAGAATGATTTACCCTTGATTTTTCAGTTTATTATTGTGAATTATAACTCTTTTTCTGTATTTAGTAACATTTTTAAATATTTTAAAATATTTAAAACAATTTTTATAACTTTATTTTAGAATTTTCAAGTAATTATTCAAATACATTGTTGTGATGGTGACTTGCTATTTTCTCCGGAGAGTAATGTTATATAGTTGGAACCAGTAGGTTATCAATGGTTTGCGATTATTAAGGAGCGAAACAAAGGGTGTTTCATGGGATCCACTCTAGGTTAGAGTAATCGAATTAGGTTAAGGTTGAGTTAGTTAATTAGCTTTTAGGTTCGTTACATTTTAAATGTGTCTAAACACATAAAAAACGAAAATAATCGAAACAATGATAATAATCGATATTTGGTTCGATAGTAGGTTATCGTTGGCTTTATAAACTGTGGCGCTGTTGTTTTATTGAAAATATATCAGGTAAGTGAAAGTGGACAATCCCCCGAGAGTTGTCCAATAAAGTATGATTTATTGGCAGTTTCCCAAAATCTCGATTTCAATATTTTTATTGAGCATTTTACAGTATTTGTTAAGCTATTTTTTAATCTAAAACCACAATAATTACACCTTTTTTACATGACCAGCCTCATTGGCTGCGATGGGCAGGACATGTGGTATGAATGAGGAATGAAAGACGTGCATGGAAGGTTCTTGTAGGAAAACCAGAGAGAAAACGCCCAGTTGGTAGACCAAGAATGAGGTGGGAGAATAACATTGACTATGATTTGAGGGAAGTAGATTATACAGGGATGATTGGAAAACATTAGCTCAGGATAGGGATATATGGAGAGCTTATGTCCGCGCGGCCATGAACCTCCGGGTTCGATAGCGCCAGTGAGTCAGTTTTAGTTAGTTAGCCTCATGGGCCAGTGGTCAGAGTTTCTAACTGCAGTTCATGAAATCAAGGGTTCGATTCCCGATCAGACCGTAAGATTTTTTTCTTAAGGGGACCGACTGGTGAATTAAAATTTTTTTAAACATTTTATAACATACATTATGTGCTTATGGAAGTGTTTCTGTGAAGTTTGGTGTTTATAAGTAGAATAGATACAGATTTGTGATTTTTTAAATATATTTTTTTAATATTTTCTAAAAAATGCTCCTTACGATGTATTTTTAAATATTCTCTCAAAGCATTTGAGATTCAGAGTCATTATGACTCCACTAAACACATTTGCTATGCAAAAAAAAAACATAAAGGGAGGATACTGTTTATTTTACATTTTTTGAAAAAAATATATTATTGATTTTTTTATCCATTTTCATGCATTTCCATCTCAATTTAAAAAAAAACACACAAGTTTTTTAGACTATATGTGCATAGCAAATTCTAATTAGCATACATTAGGGGTCTAACCACAACATTTCACTTTGATAGCATAAAAATTGTATCGTAAGGAGCATTTTAAGTTTTGGAAAATGTCAAAAAAATGGAAACAGAAAAAAAAAACATATTAAAGTTTAAGTAGTGATGCTGACCACACGTGCAGGACATTTAAACTCTTACGTCACTGACTCAATTTTGCTCCTGCAATAAAAATGTTTGCATTAAAATGATTCTAAAGAATCAGTGTTATTAAAAAGCAAATAAACAAAAAAAATCATTTTTTTCTATTTTTCCCCCAACATTTTCACCATTCGGTGCCCTTAAAGGGAATTATTCCTGTGATTATCCATGATCTGGGATTTAGATTAAGTTTAGGTTAAGGACTCTCCTGGCGATTAATTATAATTTACGAGTATGCCCATCATATCATCCGGATAACATAACTTCATATGCCGCAACCTAAAAAATAATTGCAATATTCCGCCAATGCCAAAAATGTCATAAAAGAAAACCTATAGTCCAGCCGCTCAGTGTCCGGCTCTGAAATTTAGGTTGTACGAGGAGTAAAGGGAGAAACTCGCCTTCTGCTGCCAATAAGGAAATAGTTGCAGAGGAAGTGTACGTCTGCCACAACCAACCACTGCTCTTGACGCCGCTAGTAAGGTTTTAAATTGCTGCGATATTGTCAACTGTATTTTTGCTAAGCGTGTTTTTGCGAATTTATTATAACTGTGAACATTTACGAGAATAGTGTGTTTCTTAGCGATAAATAAGAAATATCATATTTTTGTTTCATTTTCAATTTCGCATAATAAAGTGAGCATTTATTTCTAATATTTACGTTGTGCATAAACAGAAAGTGCCATGAACTGACATTTCGCGTGGTACATAAAGCGGCCCCTCCCACTGAATATCCATATCGGCAACACTGTAGTAAAAACGTCAGGGTCGAAAAAAGCGGCTGGTCTATAGACTCGTGTGGCGTTCGGCTCAGCCGCATTCCTTCTTGAGACATTCTTCTCTGGAAGTAGCCTATACGGTAATGATATCACTTCACCACTTTACAATAATTGTTTATTGTTTTTTTTTTCTCTCTCTCTTCAGTTAAAAGAACAGATGAAGCGCACAGAATGTGGAACTATAGTTCCGGAGGTTGGGTATTGCACCTGGTTTCAGCTTTTAGCGAATGGGGTGTCGTAATGCTATATGGATTAGCCTTTCTCACATTCGTGCCTGAATTTAGAAACATCATTATTGAAGACAGAGAAGTTATAGTAATTGAAGATCAAGAATAATACCAACTCTTTAACAATACAATATTCAAACCGCTGCATATCATTCCACTTGATATATTATAACTTCATAAGAACCTAATAAAACTTCAATAATTTGAAATCCTTTTGGCAATTGAAAAGCTGACACAGAAAACGATGTAAGTGCCAAATATATTTTTTTTCAGTAGGAAGAAAAAAATATAGTTGGGATGACAAAATTACTTTTTTTGTACGATTGTGCGTTCTGCTGTACTTACATCAATGGCGACCATGATTTAATAGCATATTACGATGCGAGGTTGGGAAGTGGTTTTTACTGAATCGAGGAAAAATGTTTTAATTTCCGAGATTCTGTAAAACACTTGACAAACGTGCGTTGTACATTTTTCTTTTTGCGCGAGTGTTTTCAAAGTAATAAATAATAGTAAAATAATAACATATTTGTTGGAAATATTTGCGTTCATTATAAACAATTGACTAACGTTAACAGTGTGGGCAATGTTTATTAGCTGAAACAACAGGAGGCCTTGAGAACAATTATTGATAACATGCCGCAAGTACGTACGTTTGTGAAGTGTTTTACAGAATCTCAGAAATTAAAAACCTCGCTGTAGCTCGGTTTTAATCATATCCTCCCTTCTGTAAAAACCACTTCCCAACCTCGCATTTTAATGTACTATTATATGTGTTCTCTTTAAGGTGTTAGTATGATGCCCATACAAAATTGGATTTTTGACAAATTTGTCACTTATATCCTTTTCCATGTAAAGTCTTCAATTCAAATGGAATACCTCAGCCAAAATTAAACAAAAAATGGCATGGACTGTCTTTGAACTGAGTAATAACATTAGTTGGTATTAAACATTAAAATAAATAAAGAATAGAACTAAATTAGGCCTACTTTTTTGCTTTCTGGTATAGTAATATCGACCTCTGTGATCTAGCGGTTAAGTCGCTTACCTCTGATCCCTAGGATCATGGCTTTAAACCAGGAAGAGATCGACACATTTTTTAAGGATGGATAAATCCATGGGAAAAGTCATCTGGCAAGGACTTCAACCCGTTAGTCCTGAGTTTGAAGATTTTCGGGCTCGTGAAGAATATCAAGTCTAAATTAGAGCATCTGAGCAAAATTTAACAAATTAATAAATGAGCTGGAAAAAATGCTTTAACATCTCACCTCATAAAGTTGCGTGTCTTCACGATATCGGTTTCGTATAGTATTACTTCCATCTTCAGTCAAATTCCAACTGTCGAAATTTCGCCGTTAACATCATCTTCTGAACTACCATCTGGTATCGATTTTATGAACCTGGAGATCAAATTATTCTCGTCGGGGATATAAAAATTCATTGCTTTATATTTTGATATCCCCTACGAGAATAATTTGGTCTCAAAGTCCATAAAATCGACACCAGATGGCAGTTCAGAAGATGATGTTAACGACGAAATTTCGACAGTTGGAATTTGACTGAAGATAGAAGTAATACTATACTTTTGAAACCGGTATCGTGAAGACACGCGGCTTTATGAGGTGAGATGTTAAAGCAGTTTTTCCAACTCATTCATTAATGTGAATACCTCATAGTGTTTCCACCCACTGTAATTTAAATTTAAAATTTAACAAAGTGTCCCCATCCAAGTAATATCTTAGTAGCCCACTATATGCCAAGTAAATGTCACTCGCTGACAAATGTAGGGAAACAAGCATAACACAATTAGGTTAGTTAAGTAACTCCCGATAGGGAGCACACTTGGGACGTACCGGTAAAGACTAGGCTAATAACAGTAACGGTTTATATATGGTAACAAATACAAATGTGTTCTTTCAGCGAATTCAAAACGAATGAAGCTTATGAAACTATTTTTAAAAATTATGGATCTTCACCGAATCTGTCTAACAGACACCGAAAATAAGCACGGCCAAAATTAATATAGGGTCTACATACAGATTGCAGCATAAGTCAGTGAACCGAAAATGTAAATATATTATTTTCTGTAGCTTACAACATCTATACAACAAAAAAAATCTTCAAATTGACCTCCATTGTTTATTAGTTAATGTCTTCTTCTTTTTCTTCACTTCCTGGTTTAGACATTAGTTGCTTGTTCCATCTTCACTAATATATCTAAGACCATCTCTTCCGAGGACGTCCGACATCTCTATTGTGAAGAATATGAATAGTGTGTTTTCCTCTGATCTCGGTACCAACGCTATGCGGAGTAGACCATTGGTAGTGCTGCCACCTCAAAGCTTTAGGTCCAGCTTCTGGATGTACTAACTCCATCCAGACGGTTGCCACTTCCGCCAACCTATTAAAAATTAGTTGTTGTTGTGGACTTTACTCTTGTTTCCCCAAGCATGGGTCTCTTATCGTCCCAGAGAAAGGACCCCCTCTTCCCATCAGTTCTCCGACCCCAATCGCCGAAGGGATTCTATACCACAACCTTGATTTGGGTTACTCGGATTAGCAGGTCCACCTCGAGCAGGTTGGGAGGCTGAGTGCTCGCAATGGGAAATATATTGCGCATGCATTCCCTTGGACCCTATGAGTTAATGTTTGAAGATTACGTATTCAAACTCTAGTTTCAACCAATCTGATTTTTTATAACCATGTGCAGTGGTTAACTGACTCATGCAGTAATCCTGTATATTACCTATAACTCTCTAGCGACCGCAATTTTTGTTTCTTCAAAACCAAACTTGACACATAGCAATTAATTATAAAAGATGTGATCAAATTCTCTCCATATTGAACTTATGTAGGAAAAATTACTATCAGGTTTAATTAAAAATATAAATTAAAATTATTTACACCTCACCTGATATCCAGTCTTCTAATTAAACCGTTTTCAAAACGTAGGCGGTTTCATCGTCAGTAAATTCACGACGGATATTCTGTCGTCCAGGAAAACTGCTTCTTAATATGAGACGAGGTGTAAAGAATTTTAATTTAAATCTTCTCTCCATATATTTCATATGGCATTCTAAATGGCGGCCCTGATGTGAGCATCATTAAAGAACATTTGATGTCTCATTTACACAATATTATTAATTTAATTATAGGTAAGAAGTTCAACATTATTTAAAATAAGATGTAGTTCGATACAAGGATACTTGATTGGACATGATCTACATATTTCAATTCATACGTAAAAACACTACCTTGCATCCTTGTAATATTTCTTTTAAAGAATTCATACTTAAGAGGGCTTATACAGTAGCGGATGTTTACTTTCTACAAAAAAAAATATTTCCACTGTTTCTTTATGGATTTTATTCTAACTTTGTACATTGATTTAGCTTTAAATTGAACTATTTAACTCATGCCCCAAATGGGAGTCAATGACCAATCACGTTTCAATGATTTCTGTTTTACAACCAATCAAAGTCGTGTTTCACCAAATATTTATCAGTGTTATAATTACCATATTAAAGAAAGCTCCTCCTTACAATATTGCGTTCCTTTGGCAATAAATAGTATGATCTGGTTGCAGTGATAAACAAATGAAGCAGTAGAAGCGTACCTATCGTTTCTCATTTGTTTTCAAACATCGCCGTTTACATTAAGTATATACATATTTTAAAATAACTATAGTTAAATAATGATTTGTGAGTAAACAGCTTAATTTTATTCGTTAAATAGTCCTAATAAATGCCACTCTTGATTTCCAAATTCTCTAGATAAATTCACTCCTCACTTCGTGAGTCGTGAATTTATCGATAATTTGGAAATCACTCGTGGCATTACTTATGATAATTTAATACATGTGACAACTACCGTATTTACTCGCATAATTTCCCCTAGGTTTTTCATATAATTATATATATTTTTTAAATCCATCTCTGATACAATGTGCATTACCTAGGCCAAAAATTGTCAGTTACAACATTGGGCACTCGTATGAAGATTTAAAGTACAACACAAAGGAATTAATGGAAAACACAAGGTCGAATCCATCCCCTTCTACAAAGACCTAACAGTACTTGCAGTCTCTGTCACCCGCCCATCTGTTGTCTTTAGTCTGAACAGAGTTAGGTATCAATGTGCGTCATGGGCGCAGCGAGGTGGGTACAGGGGAGTGCGCTTGCACCCCCCTTTATTTTCGACCAATTAACACTAGATACAATGAGATTTTCTTCTATCCGAAAGTATGTGTAAAATGTTAAAAAAATATGTAAAAAATAAAATAATAATAATAATAATAATATGAAACCCGCAAAACCCAATCGATGTGATATATCGATTTATCAAACACCTGTCCCAGTGGACAAACACATCACCAGTACGCAAGAAAATTCTAGACCTCTATTATGAACGGCTAATGCAGCGTTCGCTTCTCAAATTTCAGCTGAGTACCTGAGTTTGTTTTTCGACGCCTAAACTCTTGTAGAAACTTCACCCGACCTTGACTCTTCATTGGCCGCACACACTTCTGTAATGAAAGCTTGTTTTTTTTACAGTCTTCTATTGGTCAACGACCATTTACCGTGATTGGTAAAATGTTCGCCATGCCTGCGTCTCGTATTTTCTAGTACGTTTGATAGACTAAAATAACTTTCCAATTGAAATTCTTTATTCGAAGGATCTAGACTCATGTTTTAACGTTGAACTACGAGTATTCGTGCGTGTATGCGTAAAAATGGATATAAGAAAATTCTTTGGTAAGTACCTATACAATTTGTATCATTGCAATATTATTTTTTCCCGGATAGTTTAGAATTTTGTCTCTCAACCTGCCACCGTTAACTTCCATAACCATAAACACTGCACTTAAAAAATAACTTCACAGAAGAAAAATAAAAATAAAATTAGGAAATAAAAGAATAGCCCGCATGAGATCTGAACCTGTCCCTTAATATAAAAAAGTATGCAGACCAGTTACAATAGTTAAGACCAAGCGAAATTAAGGGGATCTAAGTGTAATGAAATGCGGAATATTTTCTATATTTTTATTTACTTTTTTTAATTCTTTTGTCCAAGTTCTAGTTGTTATAGCAATAAAATAATTATTTATAATCTGAGAATTTAATGACTATCAATTGTTTTATGTTTTACTTCCCTAGAAGATTCAATAATTGAAATTATTGATTGCTCTTGCATTTGTTTAATTATTGTGTGTCCTATCCAAAAACTCGTAAGTGGCAATAAGAAGATTGCGGCGGATAACTTGAAATATTTGTCTTCCTTCTTGGATATCATTATATTCTGTGGCTTGCCATGTATTGCCTTTAAGGGGTAAAACACTAGACGAAGGCGTCTTCAGGGATTTGATACGGTGGATAAATGATGCCGGTGATATCAGCTTAAAACCTCATTTAAACACTAAGAATGCTACCTACATTTCACCACAAATTCAAAATGAATTGATCGAATTATGTGAATCTGAGGCAAAGAAACTGATTGCGGATGATGTAAAAAATTCCAGCGCTTACAGTGTTTTAGTTGATGAAAGCTGTGATATTTCTCGAATGGAGCAATTGTCCACTGGTGTGCGGTTTTTTTATGAGAAACTGAATAAACATCGAAAATAGTTTTTGGGCTTTGTTGAAATGAAAAGAATGGACGTCCAATCAATTGCTGCAGAAATTGAGCTTTTTTTTCGAAGAGATAGACATTGACCCGCACAAATGTGTCGTCCAGGGCTACGACAGCTGCTCAACAATGGCAGGAAAAGACAACAGGATCCAGAACCATCTGCTCGAATTTTCCCCAAAGATATTTACTTCCACTGCGCGAACCACAAAATCAATCTTGTGATAAATGATTTGAATAGTATGCCCAAAGTGAGAAATACGATAGCTACAATTAAGGATAATTGACCTATAAACTTTTTTCGAGAGTTGCCGCTGAGAAGACAGCACGTCCCAAGCATCACCATGCTCTGCGAAACACGTTGGTCGTAAAAATATAAAAGTATTGGGATTTTTAAGAAACACTTTTTTGGAATTGATAAACGGCCTGAAATTGATTGCCATATAAGGAAACCACCAAGCCAAAAAGAAGCCGATCAGTCGCATGCTGCTGCAAGTAGAAGTATGCCCTTACTTGCATCTTTTCTTTGTGGCTGATAGAAAAATAGTCTAGTTATTTGGAAGTTGTCTTTAACTCTCTGCAGGCCGTGACGATAGATTTAAATAAATGCACGGCCCATGTTGAAAGCATTAAAAGCATGTTAATAGATTATCGCAAAAAAGGTGATGAGATCTCCGAAGGCATCATGAAAGTAATGGAGACTATTGCTTCTGAGCTAGGTGTGGAAGGAAATCACACTACCAAGAATTTCCAATAAGCAGACACATCGATCTAATCCACAATGTAATCCCGAATATTACTTTAAGGTGGCCATCTTAAATACCTACTTAGACTCCTTTCACGCAAGTTTGTCATACAGATTTCGAGAACAAAAGGGTTCTGCTTTTGAACTTTAAATGCTGCAACCTAATAACCTAAAAAGTCTCTGAAAGATGTCTAAGCAACGGCGAACAAGATTTCAGAGTCTTATAAAATCGAGGGATTGTCCACCGAAATTGAACTATGGCACAGTATGTTCATGAAACGAAGTGACAAGGATAAAGATCATTTCGTTAACATCGTGAACGAGTAGGATTTTTTTCCATCCATCAATAAAACAATTGTAACATGCCTGTCTTTACCATGCACTACGGCTTCGATTGGACGCACTTTTAACACCCTCAGAAGACATGGTGCCGGTCTACAATGACAGAAAATCGCCTGTATATGCTCAGTCTGCACGAAAAACGTAATAAAAATTATATTGAAAAATTCAAACCCAACGTACTTAAAAAAATGTTCTCAAACGAAAAGGCGAGTCGAACTGTGTGTGTAGTTGTACTTTATTAGTAGCTAAAATATAGCTAATAGATTCAATACAATTAAGAATAACAATTAAGAAGTTATCTTGACAAAACTTCAATTCGCCATGCATAAAAATTCTGGAATTATTTCACTAATATATTGGCTTAGGCTTTCACGGCCGGAGTTATTATGATGATTTTATAGAATATTTCCGGGCTGTTGGCCGTGGTCTTTTGAGGCTTGTAGTTCCCCGACGTTTCGCCAGAGATTGCGTCCGGCATCCTCAAGGGTTGTCTTGAGACTGGCAATTTTCAAAAATCAATCAATCAATCAAAACGAACGAACCTACATAGAATGCGGCTTTTGAGGCGGCTACTATGCAGTTCTTTCGACATGGGTACGAAGGTCGAGCCAATTAACCCCATGTAAAATGATTTGGAAGTATTAGAAACACTTTGGAAAGTATAACTAAATAAATATAAAATTGTGTAGTATGTATTAATCATTGTATACACGGCTGTGACCAGCAGCATTTTATGGCTCCGTGTGATTGGCTCCTGTGTGACCTAATTAGGTATATTATTGTTTTAGTTAATAATTTATTAATTATTGAATATTGCTCTATTTATACAGTGAGCATGGTGAACTATCGGTGGTGACCGTTTGAAAGGATATCTGCATTGAATATGGTATAATTTTGGAATGGGTGACCATTCGAAAAATGTGTCATTTATTTTTTAGATATTTGCTAATATATGTTTTTTTAATTAATATTTTAATTTAATGTGTTTAAATATTATTAAATGTTTGTTTTGATATACTTTTCAGTTGTTTCTTTGGCTATTTTGAGCTTATAAAGCTTTACGAAAGCCTCGGAAATTGTGCACTAAGGCATGGACCGCCTCGAAAATATTGGACTTAGAATTTTTTTTGAAATTTTGAACTCTGATTATTTTCCATTGCAATTTTGGTATGGGTGACCATTCGAAAAATGTGTCATTTATTTTTTAGATTTTTGCTAATATATGCGTTTTTATTAATATTTTAATTTAATACGTTTGAATATAATTAAATGTTTGTTTTAATATGCTTTTAGTCATTTCTTTGGTTATTTTCAGCTTATAAAGCTTTACGAAAGCCTCAGACTTTGTGCACTAAGGCACGGACCGCCTCGAAAATATTGGCCTTAGAAAACTTTTTAGTATTTTTGGACTCCGTTTATTTTCGATTGGTTTTTTAGTGTTTCAAGTGCAAATTGTGTTAATTATAAGCTAAAATTTAAGGTATGTAAAAACGTTTTTCTATAGTGCAGTGTAGTGTCGACCTAGAACTAAGTCTTGGCAAGCCAAGCACCATGGCCGACCTAAATGTGAGTTATATGGATACGGAAATTCATTCCGCATTTACTTCAGAGTATTGGGAAGAATCCATAATTAGATTTGACTAGTACTTCACAACAATCGGTAGAAACATGACAAATGAAGATAACTTAATTGCGACTGAAATAAGGGGATCTTTCCTAATTATACAAAATTATTTCACCACTTTTCAAAATTTTGGAAAATCCCAATTAGGCTTGGACCTAACTCTTGATTCGCTGGAGCGACTTAATTCACTCAAGAATAATTTCACAAATTATTCCCAATACTTGAAAAAGCTGCATCAAGCAGTAAAGGACACAGCAATGGATGTCCAAACAGCCTGCTTCATCACAGGCAAAGATCACTATCCAATTCTGACTCAAAATCAACCAGAAAGAAAAGGAAAAATCAAAGAAAACAACCAAAACGTAAGCCCAAAAGACGAAGGCAACAAAAGAAAAACCAACGAGAGTTCCAAAGAACCAAAAATTAAAAAAAAAAAAAAAAAAAAAATCTTCGCCACCTCCACCTGTGGAAACATCTAATAGGTACTCTGTCTTGTCAGATTCTGAAAGCAACAGCGAAACTGAAGTAGGTGCAATTGAAAGAAACGATGAACCAGAAGAAATGGGAGTAGCTACCGATCCAACTCCTACCACATCTAAAGATGATCCGCAACCTAATGTTCCACGGAAGGATCCCCGCCCTCCACCAATAACGGTAATAGGTCACGGAGATCTCTTTCGTATGCACAAGGAGTTGCGGAAAATCATGAAATGTGACGTAAAAGTTGTCAATCTGCCCGAAGGACTGAGGTACTACCCCAACAATTTAGAAGATTTCAATACACTTAAAGCATACTTTGACTCTGTCAAAAAAGAATACTACTCATTCAACCTTAAAAGGACCTCCCACTCAAAGTTATGCTCAAACGTATCCTTAATAATGTCGATCCGGAAGAAATCAAAAGTGAACTTATCTATCTTGGGTACCCAATCCGAAGTGTCAAGCAATTAACCAAAAAAAGAAGAAGACAAAACTTCAAAACCCCCCTTATACCTCATTGAGCTTGGCAGTACTGAAGCGGCTAAGCAAATCTATAACCTAAAGAAACTTCTGTTCTGCATGATTTCAATTGAAGCATACAGACCACGCGCTGGCTTGAAGCAATGTTTCAGGTGTCAGCGTTTTAACCATACTTTTGGAGCATGTAATCTGTCACCGCGTTGCGTCATTTACGCTAAACCACACAGCCATAAGTTGTGTCCAGTGAGAGTGGAAGCTCAAACTGACCATACACTTCTCAAATGCGCAAACTGCGGGGAAGTAGGTCATCCTACTTCTTACAGACAGTGTCCAAAGTATATTGAAGCCAGCGAAGCTTTCCTTAAATCCAGGGAACCAAAATTACCGAAGGCTAAACCTGCCCCGCGTACTTTTACCTCAAAATTTATAAACCCAAACATCTCATTCAGCAAAGCAACATCATCAAGCGCTTGCACCTCTCAACCTGCACAGGAACGCATTGCTGCAAGCCAACGGTCAAAAATTAAAAATTCAGGCATTCCTGCCTCCATCGAAAATCTGGTTCACAAAGTCCAACCACTAATGGCAAATTAGGTAGCCCTATGGAAAAACTTACATTTATGTCCCAATTGGTGAATATGTACTTCAATAATGTGTAACAAGTTCACACAAAGCAAAATTCTCAGTGCCATGGCTTATAATGCCAATGGCGTTGGCAAACAGGTACAATAACTGGAGATTTTATTACACGACAACAACATAAACATATTATTACATAGTTAAACACACTTAAAGCCTAACCATCGCTTGCGTTTCACTGAATATCACACATATCGCACAGACAGACTCGATGGGCCACTAGGCGGCACAGCACTCTGCATAAAAAAAATCTATTGGACACCGATCCATCCGAATCCAGGGGCTTCAATTCATTGAAGCCACTGGTATCCTCATTCCGATATCAAACAACAAAAATCTATTCATAGCATCAATTTACAAATCACCGGCAAAACCACTTACTCGAGATGATTTAGATATCCTTACTTCGTTCTCCACCGATTTCTTCTGGCAGGAGACTTTAACTCAAAACATCTTTTCTGGAATTGTCGAGTACCAAATGCCTCAGGCCTGGTTCTACAGGCACACTGCCAAAACAACAATTGAAACTTCAGCCCCTAAGGATCACACACACTTTCAAGACACCTGCCAAGGCTTACGCTCAGGCTTTCTCGATATAACTACGAGTATTTCCAAAAACACAGCCATATTCACCAACATAACTACACTACCAGGAGAATTAGATTCAGACCATGTACCCATAATGTTCACACTAACTACAAATCTTACACTCACTCCTCCATTCAGAAACTACACTTCACAAACAGATTGGACACACTACAAGAGACTCCTCTCTCAGTGGATTGACCCTAGGTTACAGGTGGAATCCACTGAAGAATTGCAGCTCTCTATCCAAAACTTCCAGGCCACCATAAACACAGCATTACAGACAGCAAAAACTACAACACAATCTACTCGATACACACTAGGTACAGACCCAACCTTATTCCATTATCTTGAGCGTAAGCGACTTTTTGGAAAACTATACAGACGTTTTGGAGCACCAGAGCATAAACGACAATACAATCGGTATGCAAATGCGGTACGGAACTTGCTTTGAGAAAAACGGAATACAGATTGGGAACATTCACTAAGTCATTATAATGTAAATAAAACTCCCCCATGGGAGATTATCAAAAGGATAAAAATTAACCGAGCACCACCTGCGCCTACTGCGCTAAATGAAAATGGACGTTGGGCTTATCATCCACTTGATAAAGCACAAGTCCTAGCATCCAATCTCGAAGCACGTTTCTGACCGCATCCACCCCAGTTCATGAACCTGAGGTCAACGACGTGGTAACCACTTTTCTTGCCACCTCCATCATACTTATCCTTCAGACATCCATCTGAAAGACTTAAAGTCTCATATCCAATCCTTAAGAAGTACCTGTGCCCCGGGCACAGATAAAATCCCAAACCTAGCCGTTAAGCGCCTACCCCAAAAAGCCCTTATCCTCCTCCTTACAATATTTAAGTTTTGCTTTAAACTTAATTATTTCCCATCAGCATGGAAAGTGGAAAAAGTCATAGTGCTCCGAAAAGCTGGCAAAGGCCGGACAAACCCTGACAATCTTCGACCAATATGTATCCTACCAGTTCTGGGAAAACTCCTAGAACGGCTGATTTTGGCACAGCTAAAAATTGAAGTTCTGAACAGGAATTTGCTACCAAATTACCAATTTGGCTTTAGAAACGCACACAGCACCCCGTTGCAACTTGCAAGACTTATTGATGAGATTGTCACCGGGTTTAATGCCAAAAGAAACGCACACAGCACCCCGTTGCAACTTGCAAGACTTATTGATGAGATTGTCACCGGGTTTAATGCCAAAAGGAACACAATAGCAATATTCCTAGACATTGAGAAGGCTTTTGATACGACCTGGATCAATGGACTAATATACAAGCTAATAAAATTCAACCTGAATCCAAATTTAATCAAAATTATCTCCACTTTCCTCATAAACAGGAAATTTTATGTTTCGGTAAGTGGACACAAATCTAACTGTAGACCTATATTAGCGGTGTACCTCAAGGAGCAGTCCTCTCTCCACTGCTCAATAACCTGTATGTCTCCGACTTACCAAACCCTCCCTCTGTAAGAGCAGCATCATTCGCGGATGATACTTGCTTTTACTTCCAAACCAAACTCAGATCCATCCATCACCGCATCCTAACGTTTCAGAGATCGTTATCAGTCATCTATGACTGGTACGATCTCTGGAATATCAAACTCAATATTACAAAATCCAAACTAATCCTTTTTACCAAATTCTCCCAACCGCCACCAATCCAGCTAACGATTGGTGCACAAATTCTCCGCAATGAAACTACAGTTAAATACCTTGGACTACATCTGGACTCCAAATTAACTTTCAAACATCATATTAATGGTGTACAACAGAAATCAAACGCAGCAATAGCTATATTATATCCATTCTTCAGGTCAACAACACTATCGCAATGGATTAAAATTACATTATATGTAACTGTAATCCGGAGCATGCTACTGTACGGCTGCGAGGCTTTGAGCATCCTTGCTTAAAAACATAAAAAGAAAATTCAAATAATTCAGAATCGTTGCCTCAAAATTATATTTTCGGCTCCTATGTATACAAGGATAGCAGAGCTACACGATGCAGCTAAATTGCCCTTTGATGCTATAGTGAAAGATCAAGTTGCCAAAATGCGTCAAAACATTTTGGAACATGATAATCCAATAGTGAGCACGATAGGACAATTACCGCAATGGCGTACAGTCCACAGAAACGTATTCACCATAGACCATCCTCCATAAGGGCAAAAGTGGTAAACATAAGAACATAGCGCTGAAACACCATCACAGCGCATGTAGTCATTCCGTAACCATATCCAGCAATAAATTCCTAACAAAAAGCCGTTTAGGCCGATGTTACACAAAGAAAGCCACTTACTGATAGCCATTAGTAATTTAGCTGTCCAGGGATGAATAATTTTCCCAGTAAACAGCACACTGGACGGCAAAGATGCTATCAAAAAACGGACGGATTGGTTTTTCGTCGGACCTCATGAGATGATGGCGGATAGTGATCCCGTCATTTAGGGTTCCGTGTTCGCGGTGATTTTTAATGGACTTTGAACATTTTTTGAAATCGTCGACTTTGAAATCGTATGTAGTTGACCCTTTGAAGTTCGGCTCGTTGTTGTAGGCTGCAGCTGTTGCCCCGTGGAAGAAATGAAATCCTCAGTTTCTCCTTGATCCCTGGCAATGAATTTAATAATAGGAATTGAAGTTATTGGTGGAACTAGGGGACCACTCCGGTATTTACCTTCACGCCAAGGAACCACCGAAACCTTGGCAGAGTAGTTAATGGATAATTTCTTTAATTTACTGTATTTAAATTTGTTTTTTTATTTTATTTTAAGTCATTATTCTGGAATTTTGAACATTAAATTTAATAATTTAAAGTGTAATTTGGAATAATATTATTGTTTCGCGATATAAATTTTGAATTTGGAAGAATAATTATGGGTTTATATTTGAATTTACTGATGGAAGTTAAGGGAACCGCTCCGAAATTTGTCTTAGCGTTAAGGAAACCATCGAAAACCTTAACAGAGCAGCTTTGAAGTTAATAATTATGCCTAAAGTGGCCAAAATCTCGTGTCCGGATCTTTCTTCGGTTCTTTTTGGCGAACTAGCCGGCGGAATCACCTTTAAAGAATATTCACTCATCTGCGGTAGGAGTTAGTCCCCTGCTATTCACGAGGCTGTAGTCGACTTTATTTTTTATGGGCTTCAAGCTCTTTGTAGGATCACGGTCATGTTGGGATTTAGGACCCAGCTTGCCGTAATTCAAGCTGGCGCCATCACATTCGTATGTGTTCATTCCTTCTATTAGACTGTAGCCTAATATGTGGCCTTTTGTATCACGTTCGATTTTGATTTCGAGTATGAATGCATTGCAGTGTACTTGGGACTTAATTATGTCCAAATATTCTGCCATGTAAAAAATTACATTCTTCATATTCAGGACAAGCTTTTCCGCATGTGCAACTTGTTCCCAAGTTTGCCTTCTCAATTATAGTTTGAGTTGCCTTTATCAATATTATTTAATTGATTATTTGTGAGACTCTCTGTTTGAGAGCTCTTTATAGCGGGATTTTAATATCATAAAAAATATGAAAGTTTAAGTTAATAATTTTATATTTTAAAATTCTTTTAACCTTTAAATATAACTTAAATAAAGAAAACCATCTAAATAATTAATTGTTGCTCATTGTTGAATAAAAATGTCTCAGTAACAATTAAATAAATTGTATTATATAACAGTCTTTCTAAATAATGCTTTTAAAATTGTTTTAAGTCATAGTTGTCAGAAATATAAAGCTTTCTGTTATAACTGTAATAAGAACACCTGCTTAACTTAATATTTATAAATAAAAGTATACTAAATTCTGATTGGATGTTAAAACAATTAACTTTTTGATTTAACAAATCAAATTTAAACATTATATTAACCAATAGAATTTAAAATATAACATCATGTATGTAATAATGTTCTTTAAAATTATAACAGAATTACACTAGTCATTTAGCATATAACTTTCATCAAGGATAGAAGCAATAACAGCTCTCCTGATAAAATGTAATATTTAATACAAGAAGAATAGTTCATTCAAGAAAAGAAAATAATTTAATTTTAATTGACGGTGAAGAATAATACCACCCTTATTTACTTGACCTGCTGGGAAATTAAATAGTAAATAAATTTACAACTATTTCTACAAGAATCAGTTATTAGGATTTTTAAAGTGTTTTCCTATCCTGTGTACCAACTTCCGACCTTGAGAAGAGAATCCAGCTCTACCGAAAACCAAACCCAACCTGAACCAGTAATTCTTTTTGGGACACTAATCCTTCAAAATGTTACTACAACCTCGGGCATGAAGAGAGTTAGCTGCTTCAAAACATCGCCACAATATGGGAAAAGAATTACTTCTTCAAAATTGTCGCCACAACGAGGGGCATAATGAAGATTTTACTAAAATATTTCTTCATTTTGTCAATCTTAATTGATTGTTTTATTGGTCCTGGAATCAGATCCAGATCGTTGGTCTCTGTTGGGACCGTTTTCCCCGGGAATTTTTCTCGGTACTTTTCTTATTTTTCCTTCTGGTACCAGTGGATGAGTGGATCTCCTTGTCGCTTTGCGCCTCGTGAGCTGGGGGCGTGTGATTTATTTTTTCTCTGAGTTTGAGGAGTAGCTGGCTCGACTCTTTCTGAAGAAATTTGCCTTTCGACAGCAGGAGCTGATGGCTCGACTGGTACTGTCCGAGGCTGTTGTGTTGCAGCTTGGACTGCTCGTCGATAGAGATCTATTTTAACTTTGTAAAAATAGAGTCTTTTAATTTTGAGGACCTCACAGACTATGGGTTCATCGACCGATACTGCCGTGAAAAACGGCAGCGGGCCTTTGGTCCTTCCGGACGTCATGTTGACAAACTTCAGAGCCGTGAACCCGAGACTTTTCAAGTCTTCTTGGATCACTGATGGATCCACGTGGGATTCTATTCCTTTAATCACGATCTTTTTTGTTACGATCTGACTTTTTTTTACACCTTCGCAGTAAGGGATCTTACGCCGCTGCATGAGCTATACGTATTTGTTGTAGGCCGACATTGAAGCCAACCTGACCCTGTTTCCGAGCCTGGTGACCTCACAAGTTAATGTGAGAGGCTCGTGTTTATTGAACACACTGTTCACAACTGCCAGTTCTGTCGAGAATTCCCGGTGAATAAGCAGGAAAAGGTGGTTTGTTTACGCTTACGCTCTGGTTCTGTGTCCCTAAACCTCCAGTAGCCCCTCCACTTTTTGGTGGTGATGTGTCTGGGGGTGGAGCGACAGTCAGTTGGGAACCAATTTTATCGTCAGCCGCTGCTGGCGCTTTATGCGTTGAGACTTGGTCGATTTTTTCGTCAGCCGCTGCTGCCGGTTTTATTTCGAGGCTTCTTCCATTTTCGTATTTTTACGCGTACGTGCCGCGATTGGGGGTATCATTGAAGATCTGCCTGTTTCTTTTTTTCCATTCCTGGCCATGTTGGAGGGTTCTTACATGTTGTGGATGCGGAATTGTGGTTGACCGGTAATGAGGTGCCCTGTCAAAGACGTTGGTATCGATGCCGAGCCTTGGGCAGATGGGATAAGGCCTAGTGCCTTTTGAGGAACAGGAGCTATTCGTGGTAAGAATGTAGGTGACTGAAATAGAGGCCGTTAGATAGGTTTAGCTTATAGCCGCGCAAGCGCAGGCAATTCGTAGTAGCGGAGGTCGCGTCTCCAGCCCGGCGCTGATGAGGCAACGATCGCTGCGAGGAACGCTGCTATGTAGACCCCCTCTCTGCTGGCAATTTTGTAAGTAAGTAAGTCTAACATGGTATGTGCTGAATGCGGCATCTGGTTGATACCATCTGCGGCTACAGCTTACCTTTTGAATGGTCTAATTATCCATTAGCCATTCGCGGGTTCCAAGACAATGTCTTTTAGTCCCGCTATTTTTGAAATATGGCCGAAAAGGGGGAGTTGAAAAGGATGAGTGTTAACCATGGCTGTGTATGATATTAGTGTTACTCGCACGTCTGGATTTAGGATGTAAATATTGGTGTTGTAGTTGTAAAATTGGTGTTGTAGTTGTAAGCCCACCCGACTTGATATAAGGAGAGTGAATTTACTAGAGGAAGCAAGGGGACTACTCCGGCATTTGCCTTAACGCTAAGGAAACCACCGAAACCATTAGCAGAGTAGCTTAATAAATGAGAATTTAGTTATAATGTCGAAAGTTGTAATTTTAGGTGTGGGAGATTAATTGGGTCGTATGCTCGTAAATTTTGAATTTAGAAAATCTGGGAGTAATTAATACTACTGGCGGAGATTAGGGACCTACTCCGACATTTGTCTTCACGCTAAGGAAAACCACCGAAAACCTTAGCAGAGTAGGGGTGATTTGTCGACTACCTGCCCTATTTATACCTTTATCCGCGACGTGTTCTCTGCGCGGTCCGTTACTTCGTAAATTGTATCAGCCTTCTGGTTGGTTAGCATTAGAGTTTTCTATGGCACCAATGAGGCTGCTGTCTGCTGTTCTAGTAGATTATTCTTGTAGTGGTTTACATCTGGCCTTTTTTAAGACTGGTATCCATGCTTTGTTGACTTTTAACGATTCTTCCTTTCTATTGCAACTATTTTGATGTTTGAATACTTCAATGGCTTCTCGTTGCAGACGGGTAAAATAGTGTGTGCAGTTAGATAATATATCTGTGTTGTTGTATTGTACTGTATGACCTTCAAGTATAGATTGTTCTGCTACTGCTGACTTTTCCACTTGTTTAAGACGGCTGTATCTTTCATGCTCTTTAAGTCTGGTTGTGATGCTGCGTTTAGTGATGCCTATATACACTTGGCCGCAACTGTACGGGATCGTGCTGATTGATGAGGATGAAGTTGATCCTTAATCGGTCTGAGGAGGTTTTTGATTTTCCTGGTAGGCCTATATACTGTTTTATGTCTTCTTTCTTTAGCAGTTTTTCAATAAGGTCAGTTACATTCTTGATGATAGGTAAGAATGCCCTGGTTGAAGTTTTTTCTTCTGATTCCTTGTTGTTGTTTCGTCTGGGCAGGTTTGCTCTGTTAATTTCTTTGTTGGTGTATCCATTGGCTGTGAATACTGTACGGAGATGTTTAATTTCAGTTTTTAATAATTCAGGATGGCAATGTTTCTTTGCGCGGTTTGTCAATATTTTGATGATACCAAGTTTCTGCTTAGTGTGATGATTAGAGGCTTTATGAAGATATATGTCAGTATGCGTAGGTATTCTATATATGGTGTGATAAATGTTGCTATCTTCTTCTCTTCTGATTGAGATGTCCAGAAAGGCTATACTGTTTTCTTCTTCTTTTTCTACGGTGAATTGTATATTGGAGTTTATGTTGTTGATGTGCGCACTTAAAATGTTCCTATGATATAGGTATTAATATTATAAAATTTATTAAGGTTCCAGTTGGTATCAGATTTATTACAAAGTTTTATTTTTAAGGGGGGTAGAATTTAAGTTGGAATATATCTAGCTTGCAATTATCAATAATTGCGTATTTTAGGCTGTTGTGTGGGGAAGGTAACTTAAAATGTTCCTATGATATAGGTATTAATATTATAAAATTTATTAAGGTTCCAGTTGGTATCAGATTTATTACAAAGTTTTATTTTTAAGGGGGGAAGAAATTGTTCTATTTCATCTTTCCGTTGCTCCAAAATACGAAGGTGTCGTCTACATATCGAAGCCATGACTTGGGTTTAAGAGGGGCAGTCTCTAAACATTTTTGTTCGAAGTTTTCCATAAAGAAATTTGCAACTACTGTGCTCAGGGGACTACCCATAGCTACTCCATCTATTTGTCCATAAAAGTCGTTATTGAATAAGAAATAGTTGGTGGTTAATCAGTGTTCGAAAATATTAGTGATATCTTGAGTAAACTTGACAGCGATGATGTGAATGGTCTCCTTTATAGGAACTTTAGTGAATAGTGAGACAACGTCGAAACTAACCATTAGATCGTCCGGTTGCAAAGCTATCTCTTTTAGTTTATCTAAGAAGTCCATCGAGTCTTTGACATATGTATCACTGTGGATTGTATAGGGGTTTAGTAGAGTTGATAAATGTCTAGCTAGATTATAAGTTGGTGATTCTATGGCGCTGACGATCGGTCTTAGAGGTATATTGTCTTTATGGATTTTAGGTAGTCCATAGAGTCTGGGTGGCAGGGCCTCCGTAAAACTAACAACTTAATCAAAGCCTCCTCACTTCCAGACGACGTGAAAAAAGAACTTCAGAAGAACGAGGCCCTGCCACCCAGACTTCACCTCATCGCTGCCAAGTTTCCTCAAGATATCAATAATCCTTTCGAACACTGCTTAACCACCAGCTATCTCTTATTCAATAACGACTTCTATGAACAAATAGATGGAGTAGCTGTGAGTAGTTCCCTGAACCCAGTAGTTGCAAATTTCTTTATGTAAAACTTCGAACAAAAATGTTTAGAGACTGCCCCTCTTAAACCCAAGACATGGCTTCGATATGTAGACGACGCCTTCGTAATTTGGAGCAACGGGAAGATGAAATAGAAGAATTTCTTGCGCACATAAACAACATAAACTCCAATATACAATTCACCGTAGAAAAAGAAAAATATAACAGCATAGCCTTTCTGGACATCTCAATCAGAAGAGAAGAAGATAGCAACATTTATCACACCATATATAGAATACCTACTCATACTAACAGATATCTTCATAAAGCCTCTAATCATCACCCTAAGCAGAAACTTGGTATCATCAAAATATTGACAAACCGCGCAAAGAAACGTTGCCATCCTGAATTATTAAAAACTGAACTTAAACATCTCCGTACAGTATTCACAGTCAATGGATACACCAACAAAGAAATCAACAGAGCAAACCATCCCAGACGATACAACAACAAGGAATCAGAAGAAAAACGTCAACCAGGTCATTCTTACCTGTCATCAAGAAAGTAACTGACCTTATTGAAAAAATGCTAAAGAAAGAAGACATAAAAACAGTATATAGGCCTACCAGGAAAATCAAAAACCTCCTCTGACCGATTAAGGATCAACTTCATCCTCATCAATCAGCAGGATCCCGTACAGTTGCGGCCAAGTGTATATAGGCATCACTAAACGCAGCATCACAACCAGACTTAAAGAGCATGAAAGATGCAGCCGTCTTAAACAAGTGGAAAAGTCAGCAGTAGCAGAACAATCTATACTTGAAGGTCATACAGTACAATACAACAACACAGATATATTATCTAACTGCACACACTATTTTACCCGTCTGCAACGAGAAGCCATTGAAGTATTCAAACATCAAAATAGTTACAATAGAAAGGAAGAATCGTTAAAAGTCAACAAAGCATGGATACCAGTCTTAAAAAAGGCCAGATGTAAACCACTACAAGAATAATCTACTAGAACAGCAGACAGCAGCCTCATTGGTGCCATAGAAAACTCTAATGCTAACCAACCAGAAGGCTGATACAATTTACGAAGTAACGGACCGCGCAGAGAACATGTCGCGGATAAAGGTATAAAAAGGCCAGGTAGTCGACAAAATTGTCACCATTCATTGATTCATTGATTCACATTCGATTCGATGGCCAGCAGTGGAAGAGGAAGGAGCTCCTGATCGTCTCGAAGCACTCCAGCCTACCGGCAAGCGTAGCCTCAACGGACGGCATCCGGGAACGACTCCCTCGCACTCAATCGTGCTCAGCGACTGCGCCCAGCGCCCCTAGCGGCAGCGACACGTGGTCAGGCAGCATAGCAAACTGTCCCGGCACCATTTCTTTTTCAGCGAGGGTTCTTCATACCTACCCCCCCCCTGTTAGCACCTTTACCTCAAAAGGCAATAGGCCTTATCCCGTCTGCCCCTAGCTCGGCCCCTATCCCAGGGTCTTTGTCAGGGCACCTCCAACCTGTGATACCATTTCACCAACCGCAAATAAGAACCCTCACACAATGGGAAAGCCCAATAAGAAGAAGAGAACGAGCCAAAACGTCGCTCCCACTCCACCAATCGCGCAGCGAACGCACCAGAAATCCCAAGCGGGGAAAATACAGCCATCGACGTCACAACCTGCAGCATCAACTGCCAGACAAGCCGAGATACCGATGACAGTCGACCGGCCTCCGGAGGACTCGCCGTCCAACGACGGCGGGGCCACCGGGGGTTCAGGGACTCAGGTCTCGAGAGTCGACCGGTCTCCGGAGGACTTATCGTCCAACGACGATGGGGCCACTGGAGGTTCGGGGTCACAGGACTCGCGCCAATTACAATCGAAACCCTCTCCACTGCTGATACGTCGGGAATTTACCGTCGAGTTAGCAGCCGCGAACAGGGTTTTCGCAGAAATCGAGCCGCGCGCATTCATTTGCGAACCAACGCCGCTCGGAACAAGGGTTAGGCTGACTTCATTGTCGGCCTACTACAAATACCGACAGCTGCTGCTGCAGCGTCACATTCCCTGCTGCGAAGGGAATAAAAAATCGCGGGCTACAGCGCGTAAATTTGTAGTCAAAGTGATTGACTCAGGCGTGGATCCAACCGAGATCCAGGACGACCTCAAGGGTCATGGCCTCGAAGTCTTTCAGGTGGTCAACATGACCTCTGGGAGAACCAAGAGGCCGCTGCCAATCTTTATAGCAGTCCTGGCGGAAGGTTCCAACGCAGCGGATATCATTAGAATAAAGCGCTTATGCCACTACAAAGTCAAAGTGGAAGCGTACCGCCGCGCTAAGGTCCACAAGCCTGCCGCGCGCCCCAAAATAGCAGTACAGGCAATTCCTGCTGCTGATAAACAGGCAGTCTCAGTTGAGCTTGCTCCTGCTGCCCTCCCCAATAGCACAGGCTCGGAGGTGCCCATTGCCCTCCGACCTGAATCCCCTAGAAGGAGAAAAATAGTAGTTCAGGCCACTCCAGATACAGATAAACAGGCAGTCCCAGTCGAGCTTGCTCCTGCTGCCTTCACTCACTACACAGGTTCAAAGGCGCCCCGTGCCCCTCCACCTGTTCCTCCACGAAGCAGGGATTTATTCACGAAACCAGCAGTGACACAGACATCATCGGCCTCACAAACCGAGAACGCAGGCTTGGCCACAGCTAAGCCCAAAAGAAAAACGGCCGTGGGCACTCAAACTGTCCCGGTCCCGTGCAAATCTACAGCCACTCAGGACGTAGTACGACGGCCTATCATGGTCGATAGGAAAGTGGGAACCGATGTCTCCTGCACATGCTGGCGTCAATGCCCCTACTTCAGGCATCAACCAAATAAGAATCTCTCCCACAACATTGGCTCATGCATAGATGCAATACTCTATGAGGGCCAAGCACAGTTGGATCTACACATTGATATAACCTGGGATGGAGATACTATAATAGACACTGAAGTCTACTCCTTCTAGGGACTCCCATTAGCGCAAATGCGACTACAATAGGTGAATTACCGGCTATACACCTTAAGAACCGGACGGCCCGGACCGATTTTGGCCATCTTTCGATAACTTATCACTTAACTTCACCCCTACTCTGCCAAGGTTTTCGGTGGTTTTCCTTGGCGCGAAGACAAATGTCGGAGTGGGCCCCTAGTTTCCACCAGTAAATTTAATCCATCCCCAATTTATTCTAAATTCAAAATTATATTCAAAATTATTCCCCTAAACTAAAATTATAATTTCCTTCATTTCTCATATTCATTTCTCACATCAAAATTTTTCTCTAACAAGCAACTCTGCTATTGGTTTCGGTGGTTTCCATAGCGATAAGGTGAATACCGGAGTAGTCCCCCTAGTTCCCACCAGTAACTTCATTCTTTCACCACTGAGCCGGGCGGGGAATTGAACTTCGTTTCTGGGACTGGTATAGCACCTTCGACGCCTGCTACAGGAAGCGCTGTACTCAAACGATTGGCTTTACTCAGACCTGCAATAACACCTTCCTTCCTCCGACGTGCATTAACACCTTGGATACACTCACACGCACACACACACTGCCATGGTCTCACATTCATCTCACTCAATTATTTTCTTTTCGGCTCTCTTCTTCTAAATTAACGGGGCAAAAGGGCGAATAGCCCTGGTACCCGAGGATGGCCTCGGCCATCCTAAAGGAAATCTGTAGCCGCAACAGTCTTTTGGCTGTCTGCCGCATTCAGACTATTCCATTTCTCTCTCTCTCTCTCTCTCTCTCTCTCTCTCTCTAAATTGTCAGTGATTGGATGGCCAGCAGTGGAAGAGGAAGGAGCTCCTGATCGTCTAGAAGCACTCCAGCATACCGGCTAGCGAAGCCTCAACGGACGGCATCCGGGAACGACTCCCTCGCACTCAATCGTGCTAAGCGACAGCGTCCAGCGCCCCAAGCGGCAGCGACACGTGGTCAGGCAGCATAGCAAACTGTCCCGGCAGCATTTCTTTTTCAGCGAGGGTTCTACATACCTACCCCCCCTGTTAGCACCTTTACCTCAAAAGGCAATAGGCCTTATCCCGTCTGCCCCTAGCTCGGCCCCTATCCCAGGGTCTTTGTCAGGGCACCTCCAACCGGTGATACCATTTCCCCAACCACAAATAAGAACCCTCACACAATGGGAAAGCCCAAGAAGAAGAGAACGAGCCAAAACGTCGCTCCCACTCCACCAAACGCGCCAGAAATCTCAAGCGGAGAAAAAACAGCCATCGTCATCAAAACCTGCAGCATCGACTGCCAGTAAAGCCGAGTTGCCGATGACAGTCGACCGGCCTCCGGAGGACTCGCCGTCCAACGACGGCGGGGCCACTGGGGGTTCAGGGACTCAGGTCTCGGGAGTCTACCGACCTCCGGAGGACTCACCGTCCAACGACGGCGAGGCCACTGGAGGTTCGGGGACTCAGGACTCGCGCCAATCCCAATCGAAACCCTCTCCACTGCTGATACGTCGGGAATTTACCGTCGAGTTGGCAGCTGCGAACAGGGTTTTCGCGCATAAATCGCCGCCCGCGGTCGCATTCAGTGCCGAACCAACGCCGCTCGTCACTAGGGTTAGGCTGACTTCACTGTCGGCCTACTACAAATACCAAATACAGCTGAACACTGCTGCTGCCGCGTCAAATTCCCTGCTGCGAAGGGAATAAAAAATCGTGCGCTACAGCGCGTAAATTTGTAGTCAAAGGAATCGACTCAGGCGTGGATCCAACCGAGATCCAGGACTACCTCAAAGGTCACGGCCTCGCATTCTTTCAGGTGGTCAACATGACCTCTGGGAGGACCAAGAGCTCTGCTGCCAATTTTCATAGCAGTCCTGTCGGAATGTTCCAACGCAGCGGAATATTCCCCAAATCAATCGCCTCTGGCCACTACAAATTCAAGTGGAAGCGTACCGCCGCCGGTGCTACAAGTTCCTACGACCTGCCGCGCGCTCCCAAAAAAGTAAGCACCGACACTTCCTGCTGCTGATAAACAGGCAGTCCCAGTCCGAGCTTGCTCCTGCGGCCCACCCTGATAAGCCCAGGCTCAGAGGTGCCCCATTTCCCTCCCGACCTGAAGCTCCTAGAAGGAAATAAAATAGTAGTTCAGGCCACTTCCTTCCTACTAATAAACAAGTGCAGTCCCACGTTGAGCTTGCTCCTGCTGCCTCCCCTCCGGAACACAGACATCTACGGCCTCACAAACCGAGACCGTCAGTCTCGGCCATCTTGCGTAGCCCAACAATGAAAAACGGCCGTGGGCACTCAAACGGTCCCGGTTCCTTACGAATCTCCAGCCACTCAGGTGGACGTTGTACGAAGGACCTATAATGGTCGATAGAACAGTGGGAAACTAGATCACCAACCTGCATTCATGTTGGAGGGATTCCCCTACTTAACGGTCATCAATCATATAAGAATCTCTTCTCTCCCACAATATTTTCTCAACGCATTGATGAAATACTCTGTGTGGGCCAAGCTAAGATGAATCTACCTATTTAGCTACCTTGGGATGGAGATTCCATAATTCACAGTGAAGTCCTCTACATCCTTGGACCCCTGTTCTGGCGCACCGCACGCGTAACACATAGGTGAATTATACCTGTTAATGGCACGCTTGAGACCCGGACGGCCGGAACCGATTTTGGCCATAATTTCGATACACTTATTACTTAACGTGTCACGACCCTAATCTAACTGCCAAGCTTGTTCGGTGGTTTTCCTTGGTGCTAAGACAATGTCCGGAGTAGGCCCCTAGTCTCCCCTCAGTAAATTTACTCCATCCCCAATTTGATTCTAAATTCAAAATTTTTTATCGATTCAAAATTATTCCTCCCCCGCGAACCTAAAATTACATTTTTTTAAATTTTATTTTCTCATAGCAAAAATTTTTCTTTAACAAGCTACTCTGCTATTGGGTTCGGTGGTCTTCCAATAGCGACTAGGAAATGATACCGGTAGTAGTCCCCCTAGTTCCCACCAGTAACTTCATCCTTTCACACTACTTGATCCGGGGCGAGGTAATTGAACTTCGTTCCTTCTCGCTGGGACTGGAAGTAAGCACCTTCGACGCCTGCTACATGCAGCGCCGAACATAAAGGATCGGCTTTACTCCGACCTGCAATAACACCTTACTCCGACGTGCCTGAACACCTTGGATACACTCACACACACACACACACACACACACACACACACACACACACACACTGCCATGGTCTCACATTCATTTCACTCAATTCTTTTCTTTTCGGCTCTCTCTTCTAAATTAACGGGGCAAAAGGGCGAATAGCCCTGGTACCCGAGGATGGCCTCGGCCATCCTAAAGGAAATCTGTAGCCGCAACAGTCTTTTGGCTGTCTGCCGCACTCAGACTATTCCATGTTCTCTATTCAAAATTGTCAGTCTCAAGACAACCCTTGAGGATGGCGGACGCAGTCTCTGGTGAAACGTCGGGGAACTACAAGCCTCAAGACCACGGCCAATAGCCCTGAAATCTTTTACAAGATCATCATGTTTCACTAATACTCTTCATATTTCTTCCTCAATAGCGGTGTAGATTTCTTCCAAATTATATTGAGGTTCGCTTCAAAAAGTTTTTTTTTCAATGTCATCACATTGTCATTTCGACATTCTGGTATTCTATTCTGGCACTGCGTTATTTTAACCCACTACTGAGGTTGGGGCGCCTGGAAGGCGAAGTTACGCTGCCGCTATGATATAGGATAGGTGGTGATGATAGTAATGATGAGCCAGGAGAGGCCTTAATACTAAATTTAATGATAATGATGGCCAGACCGTTTGGGCCTTTAAGTTTCCTGAAATTTGTCTTACAGGTAAGGAAAAAACCCGAAAAACCCATCACCCAAAAAACTTGTCCCGGCCGGGAGACCACAACAGTGGACTTTGTTTTAAAAATAAAGGTAGTATTTTGTATTTTTGTTTTGTTCGTTTATACCCGGAAGGTATACAGTCCAAACAAATTTGCACCCCCCTTAAATACAATGCTGGCTACGCCCATGCTGTGCGTTGGTAACAGTGTTATTCCGTCACAGCGTCAGAGTAATTAAACTCAACTATGAGAAGAAAGTATAACAGCTACACTGCAAATTTTAAGTTACAAGTGGTAAATTTCGCCAAGGAAAACAGAGCGAAACACACCTTCAATGTAATCTACTGTACCGTTATCTTTGTATGGTTTGAGTGTCTGAAAATAGGGAAACACTAAATACAACTTCTTCTTTCAATTCCTCAAAATGTCTTTGAGAGTAAAGTTAAACAACCATAATGGAATTACCATAGATATCTAATTGATAGTGTTCTACATTCTGAAATCGTATTGATATTTTCATAGTCATCGCATAATTCCCCCCTCGAATTTTCACCCCTACATCGTGAAAAAAGGGGAAATTACTCAAGTAAATACGGTATAAATATATTCTCTAATTGAATTATTCATTAAAACGTTTAATGTCACAACTAAAAGCAAGTTTGCACCTAAACTGAGTGAATAAAAAGAATTGCTATTTTTTTTACTTAAAACTGACATTATAACACAATTGTTGGACCTGAATGAAGATTCTAATTGGCTTCATATTGAAGGTACATTATTTTAAATAGTCCACCGCTGTCGTCTCGAGGTAGCGTGCTTCCTTGTCACGCAGTAGGCCCCGTTTCGATCCACGGTCAGGACAGGCTCCTGGGTGATGTTTTTTTTCGGGTTTTTCCCCACCTGTAAGACAAATGTCAGGAAGCTTAGGGCCAACGGTCCCCGAAAATCATCCGGCCATCATCATCATCCTTATCATTATCATCACCTTCACCGGTGTGGAAAGCAACCTGTAATTCCTTAGTAAAACTATAAAGTATAGCATGAAAATGCTATCATTGCAGTGAAAGACCTGCCCTCGGACAGAATTACTATGGATGGATTTTTAAATGTGTAAAGAAATAAGGGCATATGTACTTTGCAACCATATGCCGTAAAAATTGCTCATTTTTCATTAACATTTAATCATTGAGGTCCATCCTCTATACAGACTGCGATAATAAATTTGTGTGCAAAATGTTATTGAAATTCTCAAATGGTTATCGAGATATTATTTTTTTTGTGTGTTGAAAATTTTCATTTTGAGGAAAGTTACAACGCGCTTGTACTTAATTCCAAGCACAAAAAAGTTTCATCACTAATAATTGGAATTTTTAACTGAAAATTTGGAATAGGGGTGCAGAAATGTATACTGAAACTGTTGTTTCAGCAAAAAAAAAATTGTTTTATGGTTCTTACTGTATAAGCCGGGAGCGAAGGAGCAGTGTGTGGCCTCGGGAGTGTGTACCTTGCTGGTGGATGGACTTAAATAAAACCTGAGAAATGTAATTTATTCCTTCCCAGCGCAATGCACCACGTCCTCATCATGGCTCCTAGTTAATACCAAGAAGTACAGGGGTGTAAAAGTGAGTTCCCGGCACTTACAAATTGGGACACACCAGCTAAGGGAGGAAACTCCCCCAGGATTCCTCGAGATTGGGCGTGGGGGTAACATACACCGTAAAAACAAATACGTTCAGTAACCTAACTGTATGAGTCCCTTTAAATTCTACATACATACAAATAACCATCGACAGGATTTAAATACTAATACTGTAAAATTAGTGTTGGCTACATCGTCCTCGGATCTTAAATTAGATGCCTGCAAAGTCGTTGGATTTTTTCGGACGAAGACAATTAAAATATATGACTTAATTCGGAGAGGAACTTATATATCTTGTCACATCTATGATAAGAACCGTCGTACAGGCGTATCAAAATAAACAGTCCAATATTGGGCCTAAGCCTCTCCTTTGTCAGGAGTTAGGTACTAGACCAAGTTAATTTAGTTATGCTTATTTCGCAAAACATGTCATGAATGGTGTATGTGGTCACCATACGGCCCAATGACACATCTAGTAGGCAACTCAGATATTACTAAGATCAAGGAGGTCGTAAATTTTACTTAGAAGCCTTTATATTCATGCTTGTTCTTTTAGGAGCCTGTAAATCTTCAGACTCGGGACCCACGGCTTAAAGTCCGCCCCGAAGGACTTGCTATTTTGATTTTTCCACCCTAAAAAATCCATCGATCCCGGCCGGGTTTTAAATCAGGACCCGAGGCAAAGGAACACTGCCCTTTTCAAAATATCCAGCTGTAAAATCATAGAAATACGTGACCACAAAACCACTTGTCGGAATCCGTCAAAAATAGTGGATAACAAACTTGCCTCTATATCGGGATTCAAAAATTCAATTACGACCGAATTGAAGTTTATTTTTTAGGCCTAAAAGTTCTGAATATGGTTTCCTTAGGAAGGAAGAAAAAAACACGCGATCGTAAATTTAGGGCGCATATAAAAACTTCAAGTCTGAAATAAGAGGCCTCTGAACAAAAATTGTTGGGCTTTTACGCTGAGGGCGTCGTTAAATAATATTAATTAAATAAAGAGTTAGAATATTCACGACCTCATTGTGCCACATCCATTAAATATTAAGCTATGGTTTATTATACAGCGTGTCGCGCCCGACGTGACGCGAGCTTGCGTTATGCTCGGCGTGATGCTGGTTTCGATGGAGCGCATATGGTACAGTGCTTATGTTTATGGAATTGTCGCCAGATGACACCACATATATGGGAAATCGAAATGACCAACGTTCATAATAAATTCCCAAACGTGTTTATGAAAAAAATTGAAGTATACAAAACCTGTCCCTGCATAGCCTAATGAAATAAATTGCATACATACTATTTAGTAAACTATAAACTAATCTGATGTACACTAAACTGGAACCTAACAAAATGAAGCGATTGAACATTTATTTCTTAAAATATATTTTGGAATTAAATGCAAATTTTGGTCATTCACACAGAGCGCCTCAGTGGGTCATTCACACATATGTCCTGCCATCTGGTGGATTTAATTCTATAAGCGTTCGCGCATGCGCACTTCAATTCTAAAGAACTTTAAAAAATCATTGAGAGGAAAAGTCATAATTTGTGTACGTAGATAAACATATAATAATTCTTGATAAAAAAAAAAGTTTTAAGTATTGTTGCAAAACGTTTAAAATAGTACGAAATATTATTAAAGACGGGAAAGGTACGTAGAGTAACAGCATCATATGAATGTTGTATGGAAAATAATATAACAAATTATTCTTAAGTTCTTAAATAAACATATGGTTGATGATAATACCAAATTTTAGACTACTTCAGATTTTGGTCAGACCAGTTTTATCAGGTTTAGAAGTTAATAGAAGACAAAATTTATGTACATCCATAATATCCCTAAGATACAATACAATATTTACAGCTTTTATTTATTTCTTGACTTACCTATACCTGAATACCTCCAAGAGTATAGAAACAATTGGCTAGCCCATATTCAGCGCATGGATCGTCACAGAATACCAAAACAAATTCTTCACTACATTCCTCGAGGCAGAAGATCTGTGGGTCGACCTTTTCGGAGATGACGGGAGACCGTAACGGGCCACTGGGCCTAATGCTGTGGTTTATCTACGACGCAACGCGCCAGCGCAAAAATTGCTCCCCATATATTCAAATGGATGTGGTTTATCTACAACGCAAATTGCTGGCGCAAAAAAATTTGCGCTGACATGTCGCGTCGTGTTTTGGAATCTCTTGAATCCAGGACGCAATTTGCCAGCGCAAACAAAGAATATAGAAGATATTACCCATACTCATTGGTGTAATTGCTAAAAACAAACTAAGATTTGTTAACAAAATGTCGGAAATACAGTACTTGTTTTATAACTTTCCAATTTTAAACGACGAAAGTTAGACAGTTTTGTTGCAAATCATCGAGATCTATACATGTTTTTTACAATATGAGCATGAAGGAGTACAGAGATGTACAGAAAAAAGTTATTGTGGCTTGAACTTAATCAAGAGATAAATAAAAGCTGTAAATATTGTATCTCGGGGATATTATGGATGTGCATAAATTTCGTCTTCTATTAAATTCAAAACCTGATAAAACTGCTCAGGCGAAAATCTGAAGTATTCTAAAATTTGGTATATTCATCAACCATAATAATAATAATAATAATAATAATAATAATAATAATACTTTATTTATTCTGGCAGAGTTAAGGCCATAAGGCCCTCTCTTCCACTCAACCAGCACAAATACAAATAAATATTCGACAAATATAGATATACACTATACTAATTATAAACAGTTAAAGATACAATAAATGTAGCAATGTAAATGTCATGTACAAACAACATTTCATAGGGTAATAACAATAATGATACGATAATAATAATAATAGTAATAATAATAATATAATAATAATATATGATACATTATACGGGAAACACCAATTAATATATATATCTTACACTGGATAATAATGAAGTCGAGTTTAGAGCAAATATAAATTTAGATTTCTTTTAAAAGATGCCAATGTCCGGCAGCCCCTTATTTCTTGTGGTAGGGAATTCCAGTTGCGAGAAGTGGAGATGGTATATGACATGGAGTGATGTGATGTCCTATGTTGCGGTATATTAAGTAAGAGACTATGTTGTGATCTTGTGTTTAAGTTATGGTTTGAGGATAGATACTGGAAACGGGATGATAAATAATTGGGAATCGAGGTATGTAGGATCTTAAATAGGAGAATTAGACAGTGCGATTTTCTTCTCTCTTTTAGATGTAGCCATGACAATTCGTGGAATAATGGAGAAATGTGATCGTATTTTCGAACATTAAATATGAATCTGATACACATATTATGGACACGCTGCAGTTTGTCCGACAATCCGTCACTTATGTCAGTTAGTAGAACGTCACAGTAGTCAAAATGCGGCATCACTAAAGTTTGGATTAAAATTCTTTTAAGAGTTGTAGGAAGAAAATGTTTAAGTCGCTTTAGGGAATGCATTATGGAGAAGATCCTTTTAGATGTTTGTTTTACTTGCTCATGCCATTTTAAATTAGAATCTAAGTAAAATCCCAAGTTTTTAACGACGTCGGTATAAGGAATTTGTTCATTATCTAATATGACAGCCGGCATATTGCCATTGTTTATGAGGTGTAATAGCCTTGGATGTCCGATAATTATTGCTTGCGTTTTGTTTACATTTAGTTTCAGCCCATATTGTCTGGACCATAAAGATATATGCCTGAGGTCAGTGTTTTGTTTATTTAAGAACTAAAGAATAATTTATTCTATGATTTCCCATACAACATTCATATGATGCTGTTGCTCTAGGTACTTTTTCTGTCTTTACTAATATTTCGAACTATTTTAATCGTTTTGCGACGACATTTGAAACTTTTTTATGAAGAATTTTAATATGTTTATCAATGTACACAAATTATGACTTTTCCTCTCAATTTATTTTCAAAGTTCTTTATTAGAATTGAAGTTGGCATACGTGATCGCTCATAAAATTAAATCCACCAGATGGCAGGACATATGTGTGAATTACCATTTGCATTTAATTCCAAACCATATTTTAAGAAATAAATATTCAATCACTTCATTTTGTTAGATTCCGATGGGTCAGTTTAGTGTACATCAGATTAGTTTACAGTTTACGAAATAGTATGTAAGTATTATATTATTTTTGGTCTGGACATCTTACCTCAATATTAATGTTGATTTGTTCTTGGACATGTTTCAAAACAATTCTCTGTTTTATCTTCAGCTTTCCCAGACTGGTTTTATTTATGTTGCATTATGTTGCACCACCTGGATGTCGATGTCAGCTCCATCCTGTGGTTGGCCAAAGAACCTCCAAACAAGGTCACCCTCCATCGGAATATCAAAATTCATAACTCTGTTTCTGTTCTTCTGAATATAAATTTTTTCCCAAATAGTCAGCTCGTTTGTATTTTCTAACTGTTTTAATAATTTAGTGTCTGAATTTATATTATGTTTTTCAGACCAAACATGAGCAGCAACTGCAGATTTTTCAATTTCTCCATTTTTAATATTTCTTATGTGTTCTTTGGTTCTAATTTTTATTAGAACCAAAGAACACATAAGAAATATTAAAAATGGAGAAATTGAAAAATCTGCAGTTGCTGCTCATGTTTGGTCTGAAAAACATAATATAAATTCAGACACTAAATTATTAAAACAGTTAGAAAATACAAACGAGCTGACTATTTGGGAAAAAATTTATATTCAGAAGAACAGAAACAGAGTTATGAATTTTGATATTCCGATGGAGGGTGACCTTGTTTGGAGGTTCTTTGGCCAACCACAGGATGGAGCTGACATCGACATCCAGGTGGTGCAACATAATGCAACATAAATAAAACCAGTCTGGGGAAAGCTGAAGATAAAACAGAGAATTGTTTTGAAACATGTCCAAGAACAAATCAACATTAATATTGAGGTAAGATGTCCAGACCAAAAATAATATAATTAAGATAACCTCAAAATATAACTTCCTAAAATTAAATATTAGTATGTAAGTAATTTATTTTATTAGGTTATGCAGGAACAGGTTTGTATACATTAGATTTTGTAAACACATTTGGAAATTTATTATGAACGTTGGTCATTTTGATTTTCCATATATGTGGTGCCATCTGGCGACAATTCCATAAACATATGCGCTGTAGCGTATGCGCTCCATGTGGAACCAGCATCACGCCGAGCGAAACGCGAATTCGCGTCACGTCGGGCGCGACACGCTGTATAATAAACCGTAGCATAAGACTTGAAAGGACGATGATGATGATGATTTATTTCTTGACTAAGTTCAAGCCACACTAACTTTATTTTGTACATGTCTGTACTCCTTCATGCTCATATTGTACAGAACTCGATGATTTGAAACAAAACTATCAAACTTTCGTCGTTAAAATTGTTGAGTTACAAAACAAGGGCTGTTTTTCGACATTTTGTCATAAAATCTTCGTTTGTTTTTAGCAATTACATCAAATGTGTACGGATAATAGCTTCTATATGCTTTGTTTGCGCCGGCAAATTGCGTCCGGAATTCAAGTGATTCAAATACGGGGCATTCCATACGAAATCGGCAAAAAAATTGTGAAAATTGAACTCACATCTTTAAAAGTTTACCATTTTTTTTACACTGAAACTTTATGATATACTGAATATCTGAACCGAATTTCAAGACTTCGCTTGGTGTAATTAAAGAGTAATAGAGCTGTCAATTTATCGTATTGTTTTAAATAGTCTCTTTTATAAAATACATTTCTCGAAGTATGGCTATTCCCTCAACTTGAAAAGATAGTCACATTATAGATGATTTTATGCTCTATCGCTTGAAAATTAGTATGTTAATATTTACGTTTTTCTGAATGGCGTAAATGCAATTAATATGCAATTGACCTTCCTCACCAAAAATTTTATAAAATCAAAAAGTGCCACATTATTACCTGAACACCAGTTAATTTTTTGTAATTAGTATTAAAGTGGAGTCTTGAAAGGAAACTACCAAAAATAATTATTTTTCCTAAAATCCCCTATGTGTAGACTGCCCGCAATACCTTTCGCGTGAGTGGAGATCGCTCGCTCGTACAAAAAATGACGGAGCTACTTGGTAATAGTCCTTTGCGCACTTACGAATATTTTTTATTGTTATTATCATCATTACATTATTTTTATTATCATTATTACAATTATTACATCATCATCATCATCATCGTGGACAAGTGGTTACTCTGCACACCTCTGATTCCGAGGTTCGCGGGTTCAAACTCGATAGGAATCAATGACATTTTAAAGGCGTAACAATTCTGAATGTAGCTTTCTCCAGAAGGAAGGAAATCCGTGAGTCCCGTGTCGTAAATTTATGGTACGTAGGAGAACCTCGCGCTTGAAATAAATTGCTACATAATAAACGTCATTAAATTTAACATTCTTTATTTATATGTTCAGTAGGTGGTTAATTTTGTGCTGAGTTTGGCTAATGTATAGTTTAATTTAAATTACTAAGCACCTACGCATTCAAGCTGGTAGGCCTATTAAACAAATATTTTCTAGAGAGTAGTTTTGTAATGTGTTGTAATATTTTGTACTTGTGCCCTACACCAATGTCTGATGTTGAATATTGCAAGTAATGTTAAGCTATCGATAATAATTTATAACAATTTTCATGCTGTTACAAGTAATATTTAAGAGGTATAATTATACAGTATTTTATTGGCTTGGTATCACTTGATCTTGCATCCCCTCTCATGACATATCTAAGATATTAAAATGCACGATAATATTAGCTTTTATTATAAGCTAAATTATTATTATAGTATTTAATTTAATGTCTAAACTTCTCATTATTCTCCTTTTATAACACAAAATGTATACCTCTACGATTATTCTCTCATTCCAGAAACATTTAAGAAATTGTAAAATTATATATTAACACATGCCCCGCGCCGTAGCCGAGCGGTTAAGGTAGGAAGCCTTGGCGCAGAGCTACGGGACTTGCGCTGGTTCGAGTCTCCATGGGGGAAGAAATTTTCTCAAGGTATTTGGGCCAGTATGGGACCGGTGCCCACCCAGCATCGTGAGGCAATTGGGTAGCTACAATAAGTAGCGGCTCCAGGTTGAGGAACCAGCTATAACGGCTGGGGGACTCGACATGCTAACCACATGTCACCCCTACACTGGCTGTTGATCATCTACCTCTGTGATTGACACATGTGGATGTGAAGGGCCAGCAGCCGGCTGGTAAAAGGGCAACCGCTGAAAAGTGGAAAGACCCTCAATCGGAATATATTAACACATAATACTGTTAATAACTATTGTATACTAATATATGCATTATTAAAATTATATTTAACTTCTAACTCACTATTCAGTCTTTGTAGATCTGCAAACTTGTTAGTTAAAAACAATAAGATATTTTTAATTTCACTGTGACACTTAAAATGACGAGATGCATTAAACAAACACACTGATGTAAATCAACTGTCTAGTATGTAATCTGAACTTGAGAATTGTTTATGTAAAACAGATGTTCAAGGAAGACTTGCTGACATTGCATTATTATCCTTTGGTAGGAAGTGGTTCGAGTATTAAAACATTCGGTTTTATTTGGAAGTGATATCTTATAACAATACTATTTCGTCAAAGTTATCAGGGTACAATACAATACACTGAATAAAAAGTTATTTTAAGACTGAAATTAGTAATTATAACATAATAAAAATTTTATTCAATTAATGACGAAATAGTTATTATATAATATTACATTTAAACTGTAATGAAAAATTTGTAACAAAATAAATAATTTGTTTTAAAGAAGGGCAGAAAATTACGAGTATTTGAGAATAAAGTTCTTAGGAACATTTTTGGATCAAAAAGAGATGAACAGACAGGTGAATGGAGAAAACTACTTAATAGTGAGCTACATGATCTGTATAGGAAGCCAGATATAATAAAAACAGTTAAGTTTCGTAGGCTGCGGTGGGCAGGAAATGTGGCACGTATAGAGGATGAAAGAGGTGCATGGAAATTTCTGGTAGGAAAACGCCCAGTTGGAAGACTAAGAATGAGGTGGGAGAATAACATTATACATAATTTGAGGGAAGTAGATTATACAGGGGATAATTGGAAAACGTTAGCTCGAGATGGGATGTATGGAGAGCTTATGTCCGCGCTGCAATGAACCTACAGGTTCCACAGAGCCAGTGAGTGAGTTAGTTATAAATAATTCGTTTAATAATTCACAGTAAACGTAAGTAACAGAGCAGTAAAATTTGATAAATAAATATCTACTGCGTAAGAATTAAAATATCGCCATTTTTATAAATTTACGGTACTGTTCCATTAAGCAGAACATATAATAATCTATTCGATTTAATGACAGTTAAAAAAGTCACTGATGAAGCTCTTTCAATAAAGTACGCGCGCGACCTTGGTCGTGAAATGAATCTCCTGCGCCGTGGACCAGCGCGTTTTTTTTACGAAAATAGAATAAAAAACATTTATATTGTGTGAACTATTCAACTCTCCAAAAAGGTAATTGCTGGAAATTAATCCTTATCACGTGAGTAGTATCCTGTATTTTTTCCGTTTTCATTTTTTGATATGTACTGCAGTAAACTGCCATAAAACAGAAAATTGACACCGAAAATAAAAATATCCTAATTATAAAAATAACGCCCTTAAACTACATATTACCTATATAAATATGTTTGAAACACATTTTTGCTGTTTACTGTTTCAGAACTATCAGTTAGTAAACGTTTTAGTTTATCATATTTACGATAATTTTAGATCATCATAACTACGAACCTATAAATGATAAAAATTAAATTTCTGTATTAATACGTTTATAAATGTATTCCCTATATTTAGGGATACATAAAATTAAAAAAATAAATTGAAAGATTTTTTGCTGTCCGATTTGATATGGATTGTCCCATACACAACACGACATGTCAGCGTAAAATTTTTCGCGCCACCGCATCGCGTTGTAGACAAACCTAATCCATTCAAAAACACGGGAGCAAGTTTTGCACTGGCGTGTTGCGTCGTAGATAAACCACAGCTTTAAAGTGATATTAGATTCAAATAAATTCTATTGAAACCCATGGAAGTAGAGTACGTAATAAAGTTAGCAGAATTCTGGGGAATTTTTGTGCGGCGAACAATTCTTACATATGGCTACCCTGGTTATTGCGCTTCGACCATCACTGCAATCTCTATGACTGCAATGGCGTATAGAGGAAAGTAGAAAGAGGAAATATGCTGGCAATATTTTGATACGTGATGAGAATTTAATTTGTAATCTATATTTCCCACTTAGTGTCAATTTCTTGGTAAGGAAATTATATCCTATAGGAATATAAGTCAATCTGTTACGAAATAGTGTTATATTTTGAATTGCATAAGTACTAACATAACCTTACTTTATTTATTTTCTCATGTTTAATTGACAAATATGCTATATTTACATAATGTCATCTATTTATTTGTTTGTAAACAAACACATATTTGTAGTATAAACTGTTCAAAGGAAAATTGTTTCTTTTTAATAATTTATTAGATGTTTGGCTATTTAATTACTATTTACGTTTAGCTAATATTTAATTGTAGTAAAGCATTATTTTAACAGTTCATTATAATACGAATTAAATTAAAAACCGTTACAAAGCAGGAAATACGAATTTAAATTTATAAAACGATAACCTTGCCTGTGTGGGCGTGACAAATTGTCACATTAAGAGAAGAAAATAATCTAAGTATTCGAGAATAGGATCCTATAATAAATATTCACCCTCATAAATGATGACAGTGAGCAGAACTATATATTGTAGAACCTAATAGTCCATATGAAAATTCCATGCCACTGTGCCACTTACTTAAATTAAAAAGAAAAAAAGATAAACACAATTTATTGTTGCAGTATGTGAATAATTACCTGAAAGAAATATATGCTTTGATATTTTTTTCCAAAAAAATGCATTGAAATGTAATGAGAAGTTGAGCTGAAAATAATCTAAAATCACCATATTTACAATGTCATTGCTCTGACAGTGTAGCCAACTTATCTAAAGAAAAAGGCGAATGTTAAACTAATCTGTTGTACACTAACTTGCCAACTTGCTTACCCTAACTTGCCCATACTAACAGTAACTTGCCCGTTTTTTCATCCTAATCTGCCCACTAGGTAGATTCCTGGGATAGAATCCCCTTATATGTGAGTAAACATGTTGGCAGTTGGCTCTAGCAGGTACATGTGTTAACACATTGTCATCATGATGCTAGCAGTCACTTGTTCTCTGTTGGAATAATCACAGATGGCACCTTGGCATAGAATAACTATTTATATTGTTGTCCTAATATTGTATGGGGTTTAAGGCTAGGAGATTGGTCATATAGCTCAAATAATGACAGTTATAATGCTTTCAAAATTTTCATTATGACTTCTTTCAGTATTTTACCTTTTCCAATATATTTTCTAAGTCCTACAGAATAACAGTGCACGTGCACAAGAGTTTATAGAGCTGTCACTAGATGGAACGGCATATCTTTGAAGTCCTGCAGAAAGTTTATAAAGCTGTTGCTAGATGGCAGCACATGCAGTATGACCATTCTTTGAAATAAATTCCAAAACATTTATTAGAAATGGATTTACACTAACTTCTCACTTCCTAACCTAGCAAAATAAATTATATGCATATTATTTACTGAAGTGTACACTAATCTGATATACACTATCTAAACTAACAAAAATAGTGTACTTCGGTTGTTAGTGGTGGCAACATTGGAAGAGGAGGGAAAATAGCTAGTGAGTTTCACAATATGTTCTCGTGTTTCTTGTAAATAAATGCCTAAAAATTGTAACAAAATGTTATAAGTAACGTTGAAAAATGTTTAAAATAATACAAAATGTTAGTAAAGACAAAAGAAGTATGTAAAGTAACAGCATCACAAGAATATGCTATCGAAAATGAAGGGAAAGGTAATGTACTGTTGAGCCCTTCTTTCTATTTTATTTAATGACACTATATTATGGCTAATGCCATTAGCACCATAATTTAAATCTGGTCTTGAAAGGGATGACAAATTTAGCTCAGAGATGAACCTTATTTCAGACTTGAGGTTCTTTTCTTCTTGTAAGCCCATTTTCCCTTAACACAGATTTAGGCGCTCTCCCCCTACAGGGAAGAATTTGAACCATACTAATTTACTTACACTTGTTTTTGTATAGATGTCATTTGAGTGGTCCGTGGTCAGCATTCTGCCTCATACTGACATCTAGGAAACCAAGGTAGTACTAGGACAGGAAAATTTGGTAAATTTTGCTCAGAGGCCTTTTCATTCAGGCTTAAGGATCATTTAGGAGCCTAAAAATCTTCAGACTGAGGACCCACAGCTTGAAGTCCCTCCCAGAGGACTTGCTCCTTGAGTTTTTCCATCCTAAAAAAATCCATCGGCCCCGGCTGGGTTTGAACCCGCGACCCTCGAGACCAGAGGCAAGGAGCACAACCACTGGTCCACCGCGGCCGAGTCTTGAGGTTCTTTTACATACCATAAAACACTGGAGTCATATACTTCCCTTCTGAAGAAAGCAATTGACCCTAGCTTGGTTTGAATCTATGAATCAGTTGTGTGAATGGAATTGAGGAACACTTGGAGAAAGACCATTTGGAAGACCTAGGTATAGGTGGGAGGATAATATTGTGATGGATCTTGAAGGAACTGGATTAAGTTGACTGGAGATAACCAATTACAAATGCAACATTGAACATCTGAGTGATATCCCAGAGCATATGTCTCTTAGAGGCTGACAAGTGAGTTGACCCCAAAATCATGGTGCCATCAGAGAGATTAAGTCAGTTTAAAAATCCTAATCTCATCAGGAATCGAACCTGCGATTTTCCAGCTTATAGTATATCGGATTAGTTATGGCTAAGTAGGATAGCACAAATTAAGACATATAAAACAATACTGAAACCAATAGTTATGTTTGGAAGCGAAACATGGACATTATCAGAAAAAGTTAAGTACATGTAAAATACATGGGAAAGAAAAATACAAAGGAAGATATATGGAGCAGTACAGGAACTAGATATTTGGAGAATTAGAACAAACCAGAAATTGAGAGAATTATTTAGGGATTTAGATCTGGTAGGAGATATTAGAAGAAAGAGACTGGAATGGGTAGGACATGTGTTGCAGAAGGAGCAAGAAAGATTTTAGAAGGAAAACCAGAGGAAACAAAGAAAGGTTGGAAGACTGAATCCAAGATGGTTAGATAAGGTTGAGGAAGACTTAAGACAACTGAAGGTGAAAAGATGGAGACAGAAAGCTAGACTGTAGAGCCAAAGGAACAAGAAGAATTAATCTATGGCCAATACAAGTAATATTTTATGATTTCCATATAGCATAGCAAATAAGATTGGTTCTGTCCCCAACCAAGAGAAGTTTCCTGGGTAACGTTTTCTTCAAGGATTTTCGCATCTCTAAGATAAATAACGGGAAACTTTGAGGCTTAAATAATCTTTAAATTCCATCTGGCCTTCATAATCATGTAAATAATATTTGTTTTGTTTACTGTGGTCACACTTAGAATCTCATTATATAATGGAAATGGGCAGTTGATGACAAATGAGGGAAATTTTGAAGAAGTAGCTGAGTTCAAATACCCAGGAACAATAACTACAAACAGCAATGAGATGCAGAAAGATATTAAACATAAGCTCAATTCTGAAAATGCATGCTATTATGCATTAAAGGGACTCTCGTTGTCCCAACTCTCCAAAAAAAACAAAACATTAAACTGCAAATATATAAAACTGTTATTTTCCCAGTTATTTTTATGCAAAACATGTAACTTTAACCCATTTGCCTCAAAATACAAGGTAGACTCGCTGACTCAACTCAGAAGACGAGGTACACTAGCTTAACTCTGCTGTTATATATTTTGCAATATTTAGTACATCCCTTGGCATGTGAATAGTGTTTTAGCCTTCACTTCTATTGTGATCTCAAGTACAGTCATCTTTTGTTTGTTTTGAATGTCTGAAAATAGTCGATGAAATTTACAGTAGCTTAAATCCAGTTTTTGGGGAAATGCATTGAACATTTAAAACTGAAGCAAATGGTTTTAAGGATGGAGAAAATATTATGAGTATTAAAGTTCTTAGGAAAAATTTTTGACCAAAGAGAGATGAACAGACAGGCAAATGGAGGAGCCTGCTTAATACCGAGCTACATACATAATATTTATGGGAAACCAGATATAATAAGAACAGCTAAGTCTTATAAACTGCAACAGGCAAGACATGTGGCACTCGTGGAGAATGAAAGTGTGGCTTGTAAACTTCTTGTAGGAAAAACCAGAGGGATAACACCCAGTAGGTAGACCAAGAATGAGGTGGAGAATAACTTTAACTATGATTTGAGGGAAGTTGATTATATAGAGGATGATCGGAAAACATTAGCTCAGAATAGTGATGTATGGAGAGCTGATGTCCATACAGCCATAAACTTACAGGTTCGATAGTGCCAGGAGTTAGTGTGAATGTATAAGTGAGTGCTGAGTTTTGTCCTACATGTCCATGTTGTCTCAGAGGTGGCTGTGGCATTGAATTCAGCTGGGGAGATCCTCCATACCATTGTGTCATAAGGAAGTAAGTATGTAACTGACAGATTATGTTCCAGGAGGTGTGAGGCATGTAAAAGAAAGAGAGGGCAGAGAGATTCCATTTCTAATGAATATATTCTGTTTTACAGTAATATAATGTATGATTAAAAACTATAAAATAGTCACCTTGTACGTCCGTCTCCTCAATTTAAGTTGTTTTAAAACTCTGTAGGCCTTTCGGGACTAGTCCCATCATCAGCAGAATGCATTAGGTCCGTTTTTGTTGACCCTTGTTGAAGCACTGATTTGGTTGTGAATATTTTGAATAGAGGATTGTGTGGACTGGGTATGTTCTCATTAAGAATGAGGTTGTTGTCGATTTCTCTTAAGGATTAGGATTTCCTCCAGTATATTTATCCTCGTTAGAATGTTTTCTCTATGTAATATTGTGAGGGTATTATCGATGTTATGTATATGGTGTCCAGCCTGAATTACATGTTTTGTGTAACTTGATTTTCCTCCATTATAAACAAAATCTCTAAAATGTTCTTTGAACCTAATGTTGAAGTTTCTGTTAGTTTTCCCAATGTAGAATTTATTGCAGTCTGTACATGTTAATTTGTATATGCCTTTATTGTTGAATTGTGTATTTTATTATCAGTTCTGTATGCTATGATAATAAATTACACAATTTAATAAATAATAATATCAAAGAAAAAAATGATTTCAACAATAAAGGCATATACAAATTAACATGTACAGACTGCAATAAATTCTACATTGGGAAAACTAACAGAAACTTCAACATTAGATTCAAAGAACATTTTAGAGATTTTTTTATAATGGAGGAAAATCAAGTTATGCAAAACATGTAATTCAGGCTGGACACCATATGCATAACGTCAATAACACCCCACAATATTACGGAGAGAAAACATTCCAACGAGAATAAATATACTGGAGGAAATCGCAATCCTAAGAGAAAACGACAACAACCTGATTCTTAATGACAACATACCCAGTCCACACAATCCTCTATTCAAAATATTCACAACCAAGTCAGTGCTTCAACAAGGGTCAACAAGAACAGACCTAATGCATTCTGCTGATGATGGGACTAGTCCCGAAAGGCCTACAGAGTTTTAAAACAACTTAAGTTGAGGAGACATACTTACAAGTTGACTATTTTATAGTTTTTAATCACACATTATATTACTGTGAATTAACACCTCAACAGAAACTTATAATGAATTTTACTAGGATCAATATTCTGTTTAGAGTTTATACTATGAATAATGTATATTTTAATTTTCAGGAATAATGGCCTATGAAAGAGTACATCTCTTACCACTAGCTATATTTGTGATATTCCCTTGCACATTTTTAGGAACGTAAGTATATAATAAGGCTACTTATTAAATAAATACAGGATGTCTCTAAAGTCACTATCCATTTCTTCATCTTCATACAACCAAGTCTTAGGCCTGTTATTATCTCACTGATCAATTTTGTATTCAGCGTTTCCTTGGATGGCCCAGAGATCTCTTCCCTATTGGACGTAAGTATATAATAAGGCTACTTATTAAATAAATACAGGATGTCTCTAAAGTCACTATCCATTTCTTCATCTTCATACAACCAAGTCTTAGGCCTGTTATTATCTCACTGATCAATTTTGTATTCAGCGTTTCCTTGGATGGCCCAGAGATCTCTTCCCTATTGGACGTAAGTATATAATAAGGCTACTTATTAAATAAATACAGGATGTCTCTAAAGTCACTATCCATTTCTTCATCTTCATACAACCAAGTCTTAGGCCTGTTATTATCTCACTGATCAATTTTGTATTCAGCGTTTCCTTGGATGGCCCAGAGATCTCTTCCCTATTGGACGTAAGTATATAATAAGGCTACTTATTAAATAAATACAGGATGTCTCTAAAGTCACTATCCATTTCTTCATCTTCATACACCAAGTCTTAGGCCTGTTATTATCTCACTGATCAATTTTGTATTCAGCGTTTCCTTGGATGGCCCAGAGATCTCTTCCCTATTGGACGTAAGTATATAATAAGGCTACTTATTAAATAAATACAGGATGTCTCTAAAGTCACTATCCATTTCTTCATCTTCATACAACCAAGTCTTAGGCCTGTTATTATCTCACTGATCAATTTTGTATTCAGCGTTTCCTTGGATGGCCCAGAGATCTCTTCCCTATTGGACGTAAGTATATAATAAGGCTACTTATTAAATAAATACAGGATGTCTCTAAAGTCACTATCCATTTCTTCATCTTCATACAACCAAGTCTTAGGCCTGTTATTATCTCACTGATCAATTTTGTATTCAGCGTTTCCTTGGATGGCCCAGAGATCTCTTCCCTATTGGACGTAAGTATATAATAAGGCTACTTATTAAATAAATACAGGATGTCTCTAAAGTCACTATCCATTTCTTCATCTTCATACAACCAAGTCTTAGGCCTGTTATTATCTCACTGATCAATTTTGTATTCAGCGTTTCCTTGGATGGCCCAGAGATCTCTTCCCTATTGGACGTAAGTATATAATAAGGCTACTTATTAAATAAATACAGGATGTCTCTAAAGTCACTATCCATTTCTTCATCTTCATACAACCAAGTCTTAGGCCTGTTATTATCTCACTGATCAATTTTGTATTCAGCGTTTCCTTGGATGGCCCAGAGATCTCTTCCCTATTGGACGTAAGTATATAATAAGGCTACTTATTAAATAAATACAGGATGTCTCTAAAGTCACTATCCATTTCTTCATCTTCATACAACCAAGTCTTAGGCCTGTTATTATCTCACTGATCAATTTTGTATTCAGCGTTTCCTTGGATGGCCCGAGATCTCTTCCCTATTGGACGTAAGTATATAATAAGGCTACTTATTAAATAAATACAGGATGTCTCTAAAGTCACTATCCATTTCTTCATCTTCATACAACCAAGTCTTAGGCCTGTTATTATCTCACTGATCAATTTTGTATTCAGCGTTTCCTTGGATGGCCCAGAGATCTCTTCCCTATTGGACGTAAGTATATAATAAGGCTACTTATTAAATAAATACAGGATGTCTCTAAAGTCACTATCCATTTCTTCATCTTCATACAACCAAGTCTTAGGCCTGTTATTATCTCACTGATCAATTTTGTATTCAGCGTTTCCTTGGATGGCCCAGAGATCTCTTCCCTATTGGACGTAAGTATATAATAAGGCTACTTATTAAATAAATACAGGATGTCTCTAAAGTCACTATCCATTTCTTCATCTTCATACAACCAAGTCTTAGCCTGTTATTATCTCACTGATCAATTTTGTATTCAGCGTTTCCTTGGATGGCCCAGAGATCTCTTCCCTATTGGACGTAAGTATATAATAAGGCTACTTATTAAATAAATACAGGATGTCTCTAAAGTCACTATCCATTTCTTTCATCTTCATACAACCAAGTCTTAGGCCTGTTATTATCTCACTGATCAATTTTGTATTCAGCGTTTCCTTGGATGGCCCAGAGATCTCTTTCCCTATTGGACGTAAGTATATAATAAGGCTACTTATTAAATAAATACAGGATGTCTCTAAAGTCACTATCCATTTCTTCATCTTCATACAACCAAGTCTTAGGCCTGTTATTATCTCACTGATCAATTTTGTATTCAGCGTTTCCTTGGATGGCCCAGAGATCTCTTCCCTATTGGACGTAAGTATATAATAAGGCTACTTATTAAATAAATACAGGATGTCTCTAAAGTCACTATCCATTTCTTCATCTTCATACAACCAAGTCTTAGGCCTGTTATTATCTCACTGATCAATTTTGTATTCAGCGTTTCCTTGGATGGCCCAGAGATCTCTTCCCTATTGGACGTAAGTATATAATAAGGCTACTTATTAAATAAATACAGGATGTCTCTAAGTCACTATCCATTTCTTCTCATCTTCATACAACCAATCTTAGGCCTGTTATTATCTCACTGATCAATTTTGTATTCAGCGTTTCCTTGGATGGCCCAGAGATCTCTTCCCTATTGGACGTAAGTATATAATAAGGCTACTTATTAAATAAATACAGGATGTCTCTAAAGTCACTATCCATTTCTTCATCTTCATACAACCAAGTCTTAGGCCTGTTATTATCTCACTGATCAATTTTGTATTCAGCGTTTCCTTGGATGGCCCAGAGATCTCTTCCCTATTGGACGTAAGTATATAATAAGGCTACTTATTAATAAATACAGGATGTCTCTAAAGTCACTATCCATTTCTTCATCTTCATACAACCAAGTCTTAGGCCTGTTATTATCTCACTGATCAATTTTGTATTCAGCGTTTCCTTGGATGGCCCAGAGATCTCTTCCCTATTGGACGTAAGTATATAATAAGGCTACTTATTAAATAAATACAGGATGTCTCTAAAGTCACTATCCATTTCTTCATCTTCATACAACCAAGTCTTAGGCCTGTTATTATCTCACTGATCAATTTTGTATTCAGCGTTTCCTTGGATGGCCCAGAGATCTCTTCCCTATTGGACGTAAGTATATAATAAGGCTACTTATTAAATAAATACAGGATGTCTCTAAAGTCACTATCCATTTTCTTTCATCTTCACAACCAAGTCTTAGGCCTGTTATTATCTCACTGATCATTTTGTATTCAGCGTTTCCTTGGATGGCCCAGAGATCTCTTCCCTATTGGACGTAAGTATATAATAAGGCTACTTATTAAATAAATACAGGATGTCTCTAAAGTCACTATCCATTTCTTCATCTTCATACAACCAAGTCTTAGGCCTGTTATTATCTCACTGATCAATTTTGTATTCAGCGTTTCCTTGGATGGCCCAGAGATCTCTTCCCTATTGGACGTAAGTATATAATAAGGCTACTTATTAAATAAATACAGGATGTCTCTAAAGTCACTATCCATTTCTTCATCTTCATACAACCAAGTCTTAGGCCTGTTATTATCTCACTGATCAATTTTGTATTCAGCGTTTCCTTGGATGGCCCAGAGATCTCTTCCCTATTGGACGTAAGTATATAATAAGGCTACTTATTAAATAAATACAGGATGTCTCTAAAGTCACTATCCATTTCTTCATCTTCATACAACCAAGTCTTAGGCCTGTTATTATCTCACTGATCAATTTTGTATTCAGCGTTTCCTTGGATGGCCCAGAGATCTCTTCCCTATTGGAACGTAAGTATATAATAAGGCTACTTATTAAATAAATACAGGATGTCTCTAAAGTCACTATCCATTTCTTCATCTTCATACAACCAAGTCTTAGGCCTGTTATTATCTCACTGATCAATTTTGTATTCAGCGTTTCCTTGGATGGCCCAGAGATCTCTTCCCTATTGGACGTAAGTATATAATAAGGCTACTTATTAAATAAATACAGGATGTCTCTAAAGTCACTATCCATTTCTTCATCTTCATACAACCAAGTCTTAGGCCTGTTATTATCTCACTGATCAATTTTGTATTCAGCGTTTCCTTGGATGGCCCAGAGATCTCTTCCCTATTGGACGTAAGTATATAATAAGGCTACTTATTAAATAAATACAGGATGTCTCTAAAGTCACTATCCATTTCTTCATCTTCATACAACCAAGTCTTAGGCCTGTTATTATCTCACTGATCAATTTGTATTCAGCGTTTCCTTGGATGGCCCAGAGATCTCTTCCCTATTGGACGTAAGTATATAATAAGGCTACTTATTAAATAAATACAGGATGTCTCTAAAGTCACTATCCATTTCTTCATCTTCATACAACCAAGTCTTAGGCCTGTTATTATCTCACTGATCAATTTTGTATTCAGCGTTTCCTTGGATGGCCCAGAGATCTCTTCCCTATTGGACGTAAGTATATAATAAGGCTACTTATTAAATAAATACAGGATGTCTCTAAAGTCACTATCCATTTCTTCATCTTCATACAACCAAGTCTTAGGCCTGTTATTATCTCACTGATCAATTTTGTATTCAGCGTTTCCTTGGATGGCCCAGAGATCTCTTCCCTATTGGACGTAAGTATATAATAAGGCTACTTATTAAATAAATACAGGATGTCTCTAAAGTCACTATCCATTTCTTCATCTTCATACAACCAAGTCTTAGGCCTGTTATTATCTCACTGATCAATTTTGTATTCAGCGTTTCCTTGGATGGCCCAGAGATCTCTTCCCTATTGGACGTAAGTATATATAAGGCTACTTATTAATAAATACAGGATGTCTCTAAAGTCACTATCCATTTCTTTCTTCATCTTCATACAACCAAGTCTTAGGCCTGTTATTATCTCACTGATCAATTTTGTATTCAGCGTTTCCTTGGATGGCCCAGAGATCTCTTCCCTATTGGACGTAAGTATATAATAAGGCTACTTATTAAATAAATACAGGATGTCTCTAAAGTCACTATCCATTTCTTCATCTTCATACAACCAAGTCTTAGGCCTGTTATTATCTCACTGATCAATTTTGTATTCAGCGTTTCCTTGGATGGCCCAGAGATCTCTTCCCTATTGGACGTAAGTATATAATAAGGCTACTTATTAAAAAATACAGGATGTCTCTAAAGTCACTATCCATTTCTTCATCTTCATACAACCAAGTCTTAGGCCTGTTATTATCTCCTGATCAATTTTGTATTCAGCGTTTCCTGGATGGCCCAGAGATCTCTTCCCTATTGGACGTAAGTATATAATAAGGCTACTTATTAAATAAATACAGGATGTCTCTAAAGTCACTATCCATTTCTTCATCTTCATACAACCAAGTCTTAGGCCTGTTATTATCTCACTGATCAATTTTGTATTCAGCGTTTCCTTGGATGCCCAGAGATCTCTTCCCTATTGGACGTAAGTATATAATAAGGCTACTTATTAAATAAATACAGGATGTCTCTAAAGTCACTATCCATTTCTTCATCTTCATACAACCAAGTCTTAGGCCTGTTATTATCTCACTGATCAATTTTGTATTCAGCGTTTCCTTGGATGGCCCAGAGATCTCTTCCCTATTGGACGTAAGTATATAATAAGGCTACTTATTAAATAAATACAGGATGTCTCTAAAGTCACTATCCATTTCTTCATCTTCATACAACCAAGTCTTAGGCCTGTTATTATCTCACTGATCAATTTTGTATTCAGCGTTTCCTTGGATGGCCCAGAGATCTCTTCCCTTTTGGACGTAAGTATATAATAAGGCTACTTATTAAATAAATACAGGATGTCTCTAAAGTCACTATCCATTTCTTCATCTTCATACAACCAAGTCTTAGGCCTGTTATTATCTACTCACTGATCAATTTTGTATTCAGCGTTTCCTTGGATGGCCCAGAGATCTCTTCCCTATTGGACGTAAGTATATAATAAGGCTACTTATTAAATAAATACAGGATGTCTCTAAAGTCACTATCCATTTTCTTCATCTTCATACAACCAAGTCTTAGGCCTGTTATTATCTCACTGATCAATTTTGTATTCAGCGTTTCCTTGGATGGCCCAGAGATCTCTTCCCTATTGGACGTAAGTATATAATAAGGCTACTTATTAAATAAATACAGGATGTCTCTAAAGTCACTATCCATTCTTTCTTCATCTTCATACAACCAAGTCTTAGGCCTGTTATTATCTCACTGATCAATTTTGTATTCAGCGTTTCCTTGGATGGCCCAGAGATCTCTTCCCTATTGAACGTAAGTATATAATAAGGCTACTTATTAAATAAATACAGGATGTCTCTAAAGTCACTATCCATTTCTTCATCTTCATACAACCAAGTCTTAGGCCTGTTATGATCTCACTGATCAATTTTGTATTCAGCGTTTCCTTGGATGGCCCAGAGATCTCTTCCCTATTGGACAATGAAGAAGCATGGCCTTGGGAACTCTTTCTGAACTCATTCATCACAAATGATTCATCCAGTTGTTCTGGTATCTATGTATTCAATGACCAGTTCTAAACGTAGTTCCTTCAAGATAACATAATTGCGTTTGTGATCCCATTTGGTATATCCTGCTGTGTATCTCATGAATCTCATTTCACTAGAAGTTATCCTGCTCTCTTCTCCTTTCCTCATAGTCCATGCCTCACTGCCGTAGCAAAGTTCAGGTCTTGCTAAGGTTTTGTATACGTATTATGGTATCTCTCTGGACTAGCGAAGGTTTCATTACTGAATTTATTATTCTCATGGTTTTATTAAAATTAATAATTTTATTTGCTATGTCTACTTCATCCAGATATGTTATTGTATATCCAAGGTAGATAAATGAATTTACTATTTCCCACTATCCATTTCAATAAACAAATGAATAATAAAAACATAAAAAAAGCCGTATTGGCTTTATAATGTAATTTAAAATTCCCAGTTTAAGGTCTTCTTAACACATTCAGTATCGTAAACCAGTTAAGGCGTTTAGAGACTATTGTGTATGCGGCCGTCGGTCAGATAAATTGCTTTAGAGCGGGCGTGAACAAACCGCATTTATATTCAGCGCCTAAATATTGTGTTGGCTTAGTATGTCTTGGAGATCATAGATGGCATGTAAATGTACATTTTCTATTCCCGTTTGACACGTTTAACCTTGATGAATCCCCTTTTATTTTTTAAACAAACAACACATGGAATTCGTTCACCCAAACTTGTCTCCAGTCTCCAATGCAGTCGTATTTGTTTCTCCTTATCGCGCTGTTCTTTGTGCGTGAGTGAAACCATGGCGAAAGAAAAATGTCTCACTGAAGAAGAATTAGTGAATATTTTGTATAATGATGATTCAGGCGACAAACAACTGATTCATGAATAAGAAGATTCACAAGGTTGAAAGTGAAGATGAACTTCCACTTCCTGAAATTGATACACCGATACTATGTGATGTCAATCACCCAAGTTATCTTACCATCAAATCCTACTAGGATATCTCCTTTAGGTATGTACAAAATTTGAATTTTCTAGGACTAATAGTTTGTGAATAATGGTCTATTTTCTGAAGTGCCACGAAAAGGGTAGCTGGGGTATTTAAATAGCTGGCCTGTGGGTTTAAATGCCCTGCTCAGTGCCTGGTACTGAATGTGTTAATAAAGAAGCCTCCATTTGCTAGATCACACAGCAAAGGCTTCGTAGTATTTGGTGCATGGGAATTAACAGCGTATATAAGAGGAAAATTTGTGTTTAGATTGGAATTTCTCATATAGCTCACTTGGTAGAGCATTCACCTAGAGTACGAAAGGTTCTGGTTCAAACCCCAGTTTGAGCATATAATTTTTCTCTTCAAATATAAGGAATGCAATGATTGAAAAATCAATATTATTGTGAAGTTTTACATATATTTTACTGTCTTTCTACATGACTGCCATCTAGGTGAAAACACATACTCCTCCATCTTTCAGCTGTGAAACGAAATGTAGACCTTAACATTTAAACTGTAATAAAACCAGCTGCTTCTGTGATACAATTCTGTAAATCAAACATACATGATAAAGGCATTTTTTGTAGATTGAAAATGTAGAATTTTCTACACTTGCAATGTGCATTCAACTCCCTACTGAGGTGTCAAATTGATGCTTTCGGACTATCACTGGCAATTTTAACCTGCTGCACAGTTTCTGCTGGTACACATGGTCATGCCTCATCACACACACTACTTGTACGCTTAAATTTGTTTACAAGCAGACGAATACGTGCCTTTGTTGAGGCTGGTTTTCGGAATTTATGGGTAAATTCAATTCTGGCAACTTCATTTTGACAATCTGTGTACCCATGTGTACAAACATTGAATTTTGGAAGATGAAATTATTATTTTGGTTGCATAAAGAATAGTTTAGAAATTGAATTAATTGGTTTGTTGGTTGTAATTGCAACCCGTTCTTCCTTGCAAAACATGTTGCACTAAGCTAATAGTGTATGCAAAGTAAAGAAAAAAAGTAGTAGTGTTTTCATGGAAATGAATAGTGACTATAGAGACATCCTGTATTTGTTTTAATAGATGCTTTGTAACATTACGAAAATACAATTATGAAGATAGAAATGAGGACTAAAATGTTCCAAACCTGAAGTCAATGATAAGTAGAGGCTGGGTTTTTATGTAGAATTGTCTTATAAATATGTAACAAAATAACCACAAAATATGTCAGATCATAATTACAAAGAGACATTAAAATTGTTTAATTAATTAATTAAGTACATTATTGATCATGATTTAAAAAAAAATAATATCAATAAATATCACCTCTTAAGTTATGCAGATAGGAAATAACACTATGAGGTTTATTTTAATATTGTTTATTCTTTCTTCACTCACCTCATACTTCTTAACTCCTACCGCATACTCGAGTTTCGTCACTTCATTTGTGACATTCTCAATGCTGTATTATATTCATTTGTGACATCAGTTGTGAACATAATACAGCATTGAGAATGTCACAAATGAAGTGACGAAACTTGAGTATGTGTGGGAGTTAAGAAGTATGAGGTGAGTGAAGAAAGAAAATAAACAATATTTAAATATCACCTCACTTAATTTTTTTTTTCATCTGGTTTTGGAGCAAATACTCCATCTTCACTCTTTTCCCAACATTATTTTGTCTTGGTGATGCACAATTTCTTCTTCCATCTGTTGGAAACCATCAAATCAAATCACATTCCCCTGAAATTTCCAATGATTTGATTTGGAGGTTCATCGGTCTATCAACAGATGGAGGAAGAAACTGTGCATCACCACAACAAAACTAACTGACTGACACTATTGAACCCATAGGCTCATCCCTGTCCTGAGCTATTATTTTCCATTCATCCCCTGTATAATCTATTTCTCTCATTCATGATTAATGTTATTCTCCCACCTCATTATTGATCTAGCTGTTTTCCTTCTGGTTTTCTTACAAGAAACTACCATGCTTCTCTTTCATTCCCCATTTGTGCCACATGTCCTGCCAATTGCAGTCTATAAGACTTAACTGTTCTTATTATATCTGGTTTCCTATAAAGATCATGTAACCCACTGTAATGACAACAAAACAACGGTAGAGAAAATACTGAAGGTGGAGTAACTGCTCTAAAAAGAAAATAAAACATGAAGTGAGATGATATTTATTAATAACTAGCTAATACCTGGCGTGTGCTGCTACTCCTAAATAAATGTTAATGTGTTTTTGCCACCAGCCGTGCGCTGTTATGCTTGCCCAGGAATCTGCTTATTCCAATCTTCTTATCGTTATTGTGAGTTATCCATATGCTGTCACAGACTTTTTTGTGATATTCAATTCTGTGTACATTAATTTGGTGTATTTGTTATGGTTTAGGCAGTGTAAGCCATTTAAGTGTCAAAATAAAGTGATCCCACAACAGGCCCGGAGGCCCTTGGGGTAGTAGGAGGTTAAGGCTCCCACTTTTTCACTTTTTCTAGACAATCAGCACTTTATGTCAGCCAGGTTGTCAGCCCTGCATGACGGCCACCTTTACCCCAGAACAAGCATCTGGTACTCATTTCCGTTAGAGGCTGAATCGACCCCAGGGCCATAGTGCCGCCAGAGGGTTTGGGTCAGTTTAAAAATCCTGACCCTAACGGGACTTGAACCCTCGACCCTCCGGCTTGTAACTCAGTACAATAACCACTATGCCACGGCGTGCTAAGTGTCAAAATAGGGACTTTATTTCACGTTTTTCACTACAAAGGGTGATTTTTAGTGGTGAAGGGGTGAGTATTACATCTCTCGTATAGCCTATGTTCATCCCCGGAATCTCCTGAACATTTTTCAAAAGCCCCATCTCAATCGGATGAACAGTATGGCAGAACATGCTTGCCTGGGAATCTACTTATCCCGATCTTCTTGGCATCAATGAAAGACAAAAATGGTTATTGTGAGTTATCCGTAAAAGATAAACATATGCTGTCATAAACTTTTTTGTAGAGTTTTTTGAGATATTCAATTCTGTGTACATGAATTTGGTGTATTTGTTACGGATTAGGTAGCGTAAGCCATTTAAGCATCAAAATAGGGACTTTATTTCGCGTTTTTCACTAAAAAGGGTGATTTTTAGGGGTGAATGGGTTGAGTATCACAACTCTGATATAGCCTATGTTCATCCCGGGAATCTCCTGAACATTTTGCAAAAAACCCATAAAAATTGGATTAACGGTATGGCTGCACATAGAATACGAACAAACAAACAAACAAACAAACATTGATTTTTATATATTAGATTAACCTCATAGTTTTACTTGTACTAAGTTTAAAATAAGGATTATGATTTTACTTAACAGATACATAGCTGCTGTATTGTTAGGACATGTGGAACCTGACTTCCCGTACATCAGCGATGCGGCCACACATTCACCAGAGAGCTGTGTGTTTGGACAACTCATGAATAGCGGCACCGTTTTATGTAAGTCAACTTATTCCTAACAATGCATTTCTGGATCAGTTTAACATTTCACATAATCTTTATATATATATATATATATATATATATATATAATTCTTCTGTATGTGTGTTTGTCACTCTACTCCTAAATGACTGGACCGATTTTGATGAAATTTTTTGTGTATGTCTGATTGGGTCCCTCAATGATTTAGATTCATAATTAGACCCTCTAAAACCCTAGGTGTAGGATTTCACTTCAAGCAAAAATTTAAAAATCGCTCTAGCGGTCAAATTTTTGATATTTTGCAATGAGAACTCAATATATCCTATTAAAATGAACCGAGGTTGGTATTATCCAAAAATGAGCGAAATCAGACAATTAGAAGTGGAGGTTTACTTGAAATATAAACAGATGTCTGAGATGTATTTTAAATATAAGATGGCTGGAAATAATATGAAATGAAGAACTGTGGAGAAAAACCAACCAATCTCCAATATGTAACCAAATAAAACAAATAAAGTGGAATTGGTGGAATTGGATAGGCCACTCATTGAGAAAACAAGACCAAGCCATTGAGAAGACTGCACTAGATTAGATCTGCAAGGAGTAAGAAAGAGGGGATGACCTAGGAAAACTTGGAAGCAATCAGTAGAGGGGGAAGCAAAGGAAAGAGTGGTTGGAAACAAGTGAAATGGTTGGCTGGAAGCAGAGTACGCTGGAGGAACTTTACTGCTGTCCTATGTTCCATTTAGGAATTACAGGAAATAAATCTTCTTCTTCTTCATCACGATTTAGGCTTATTTACTAGCCTGTTCCGGCTCCAAATTGCTGCTGTTTCCATCTTTTCTTTGGTCTTCCCAAACTTCTTCTTCCTCATGGTGAATAGCTGTATGCTGCTTTTGGTATTCTATTCTCAGTCATCCTTGCCAAGTGTTCTTTCCAGTTTGTTCTGTATTTCTCTATTGTTGGTGTTTAATTCCTCTACTTATAGTTGTTGTCTTATTTCTGTGTTATGTTTTTTGTCTGTTCTTTGATATCCTGCTATTGGTCTGAGGAATTTCATTTCAGCAGCTTGCATTCCGGCAGGTTGTTGTGTTGTCACTTTCCATGTTTCAGATCAATAAGTAATAATAAGCACTGCCATTGTCTTGTATAATTTTTATTATAGAGTCTTTCCTGGCTTTATTTTTCAAAGTTCTTTTTAGTGTTCCTGTTATATAATTAAACTTATTTAGTTTGTAATTATATCTGTTTCTGCTGTGTATGATATTTTGCAACCTAGGAAGTTATATCTTACCACTTGTTCTTTTGGTTTATTTTTTAATATTATCTTTGTCCAAACTGGATGAGTGCCCTTGAAGGCCATTGTTTTTGATTTTTCTGATGATATTTCCATATTGTATTTTTTTGATATTTCATTTAGTTTATATAGCATTCTTTGTAGTTCGTCCTCTGTTTTTGCTATTAAAATCTGATCATCTGCAAAGGCTACTGTTTTTATTACTATATTTCCTAAGTTAATTGCCCCAGTCGTCATTTGCTTCCATGATCTTATGTCATTAAAATAAATGTTAAAAAGAGTGGTTGATAGTGGACAACCTTGTCTAACTCCTCCTGTTATATGAGGAGCGTCGTTTCAAACCATATTATGTCCACTCCTGGACAAAATTGAGTTTGATATCATTTTGTTATGTTTCTTATACACTCTTTCGAGCTGTATGCTCAAATCGTGTCAAATCGCATTTTTTCCTTGCGTAAATGAAGCTTGAAAACAAGTGGTTGTTTCAAACCGTATTATGTCCTCATTCACAGTTGGTGCAAATCGCATTTTGTCCACGTCGCTATTTTCCATGTTGTCTGCCCTAAAATTTTATTTTTTTCTGTAGGATATACTGATCATATGATATTAGTTTTGCCGCGACAGTAGGCTTATGCATTGTTAGTGAATAAACGTGCTACTTTTCTGCTGTGAGATGGATGAATGTGTTAATATGGGGGATAATTCAAGAGGCAGTCGCAGGAAGCAAAAACGAAGACAAACAATGCGGCTGCTTCAATCTGAGGAAAATTATGTATAATAATCCAATTTTCTTAAAATAGCCTATCAGCAGGTAACATTCTGTAATTTAATGTATCTATTACATCATTTGCTGATACAGTACTATAGGCTACAAATATAATAAATTATTTAATAAATTTTGTCGGTACCATTTATTTTTATTTTCTAATTAGGAACCGTGACAAAGGCCCAGGCATGACTGAATGTTCATCTCCCTGTGAATTCTATTTCCTTTTGTTTTGATTTACAGCAGGTTCAATCTCTTCCCAAACTGTCTATAAATGAAGCTTATTATTCCCGCCAGTTAAGGTATTGGTGCTTTCTGCATCACTGATATAAGCAATAAGAGCCCTTATTTGTATGTCTGGACAGAGAATCAAGCAGGCAGGGTCTCACTTGAGATCTCATCAGCTCTATTCGATTTTGTAGAAACATTAGAGTTTCCCCAGCAACTGAGAGTTTAAGGCTTTTTGCTGATGGGTCAGAACAGGAACATGCATGTTGTACATGTTATGGCGTTCTATCTCCTCAACAATGGTCCCCATCATTTGAAGAATGTCACACTTTTTATCCCTGTAAGGGGACATTCATTTCTGCCAGCTGACAGAATTTTTGGAATAATTGAGAAGAAATTAAGAAGGAATTCGGAAATTTTGACCACCAGATGATTATCAGGAAATTTATCAGACAGATGGTTCAGTTCATGTTCTAGGAAAAGACTGAGTAGTGAAGAATTAGGATTTGAGCGAACATTATAAGAAATGTGAGGGAATCAGGGAAGTGAAGAGAATAATGCTCAGAAAAACAACAAAAGATGGGAAAGGCACAGTATCTCTTAAAATGGAGCCAACTTATAGGATTGATGATCCTTCTAAATTAGTCAATCCTATTTTGAAACGATGGCAGGAAGACACTTCATACGGGAACTGTCGGCTGTACCACCTATCAGCAAGGTTACTGAGGCAAAGCAGAGTGATGTTGAGAACTTGCTGAGGAGGAGATTTGGGGAAGACTGGAGAGACGAAAATATTTTACAATTCTACAATAGTGTTCTGGAATCAGAACCTGCTCCCAGTGAAGATCCCACTGACAACAATAACACTCTGTGTGACTGTTTAAAAGAAGGGTATGTGGTATCCATTTGAGTTGCTATGCTCTTTGCACTATTCCTTTATACAACACACATTAATTACCCAGAATATTCACTAAATACAGCCAATAATCTTACTATATTATGTTTTTCTATTCTATAAGAAGTTAATAACACTCTAGAAAGTTATATTTTTGTGCTATATTAAACTCTCATCTAAATACAGGCCAAAATATACAATAAAAAGTTCTTAAATATTTATTTTTCTATTGTGGTTGTAACAAACCGTATTATGTCCATTACAACCACCCTAAAATCATCAGCAATATTTTGAAGTGATTTAATTCCTTACATACATCAGTTCTGTATATTTAATGACAAATTTTAGACTTGTCAGTTTTTATATAACATTCATAGTTTAAGAGTACTGTGTTTTTTGCATTTTCTGTAAAATTTTAAATTTTGGACATAATATGGTTTGAAATGATGCTCCTCATATGTATTGGTTCCCTTTGATTTATTTTTATTTTCTTATACATTTTCTTAATTACTGATATCAAATGTAGTGGAATTCCTTTTTCACTTAATATGTTCCATAATTTTGGTCTAGACACTTTATCAAAGGCCATCTTATAATCTATAAAGAGGATGTGCGTCTCTAAGTTGAATTCTCTTCGTTTCTCTATTATTTGTTTTGAAGTGAATACGTTGTCTGTGCAGCTTCTTCCTTTCCTAAAACCTGTCTGCTCTTCTGATATTATTGCGTCTACTATGGTTGTTAATCTTTGGTTGATCATTTTTGCATATATTTTATATGCTGCACATAGTAAGCTTATGCCTCTATAGTTTTCTGGCTTTGTTTTATCACCTTTTTTAAATATTGAGATTAGACACAAAAAAAATATTGGTAAAACATTGGTGGAATCTATTACAATGTGTTTGGAAGTGAGGTATGAACAATCAATAAGTACTACAAGAATATTCTAATAGCTCTAGAAATGGATTATTTATGCAGAAGTGCCAGAAAAGTCTAAATTAGAACATGTCACAAATAAGGAAATTAGAAACATAATGGAAGCAGAAGAAAGCACAATTGAAAAAATTGAGGAGAAGGAATTAAAGTGGTTAGGGCATGTTTTAAGAATGGAAGATGAGCGATGCCCGAAGCAACTATATGAATGGCATCCGAACAGAAAGAAGAAAAGAGGGAGACCAAAGTTAACATGGAAGGAAAAATGAAGACAGTAATGCAAGCTAGAGGGCTAAGCATCGAAGATGCCCAAGACCGTAGGCTTTGGAGGTTTGGCACGGGAAGACGGCAGCAGCTGTAAAAACCCAAAGATAGATAGATAGATAGATTATTTTTCCATTCTTCTGGTATTGTATTTTGTTTCCAGCACTTGTTATAGAATTTTAATAATCTTTCTTGAAAATTCTTTGGGACTTTTTTTATCAATTCTATGTTTATATTGACTATCCCGTATGCTTTATTATTTTTACATTTCTTTAATATTTCTATAATTTCTTGCATCTCTAATTCATCTAGTTCTGCATATTGTTCGTTTGTTTCTAGGTGTGTTATTTCTTCTTTATTTTATTTGTCCGTCCACAGTTCTTTATAATAATTTTTTAAGTTCTATATCTTGTATAGTTAAGAAATTTGTTTTGTCTTTTACTTCAGAATTAAGGCTTCTTATAAATTGATATACTTTGTCTTGTCTTCCGTGTAAATTGTGTTCCATTTCTGCTATGTATCTATCCCATTGTTCTCTATTTAATTTTTTTTTTTTTTTACTAATGCTCTTGTTCTATTATATTCTATTCTGTTTTGGTCATTCTTGTTGTTTAAGTATTTTAAGTAGGCCTCCTTTTTATCTCTTACCAATTTCTGGATTTCGGGATCCCATTTTTTTAAATAAAAATAAATCTTCTTCTTCCTTCCAAGTATTAGGCCAAGGCCTGTTACGATAATAAAAATAAATAAATGATACAATAGTTGAATGTGTGGATATTGTTTGTTTCAGTGGTTTTAGTGATCTACATTAGATACAGGCAGATCGACGAATATTGTAAAAGTTATGCTCTGCCTGCAACTATAATGAAGCATAACAAAATTGCCATGTGGATTGGTTTTATATCCTGCTTTGGATTGAGTCTCGTTGCCAACTTCCAGGAGACTAATGTTATTATAGTTCACCTCACTGGTGCCTTCCTGTGTTTCGGCCTTGGAACTGTTTACATTTGGATTCAGGTGAGTTTATGTACAATGAATGAATGAGTAATTTCTTATCTTACCACATAGTTTATGTTTTCTTAAACACAGGAACTGCAGTTTTCAAGAGGAACATCCCTCCAATTTTCATCCGATATTATGACTACCGGATTTTCATTGGAATTTCCATCTATAACATTGCCATCTCATATTGATTTGGTGAACTTTGAGAACAAGTCCTGTTCATCAGGAATTTCGAAATTCATGGATCTAAATTTGTTCTGAATATACATCTTCTCCCAAACTGTCAATTCTAAAGTTTTTTTCCCAAATGTTTTAAAAGTTTAGCCTCTTTAAAATTTTATGACTCTCCAACAAACTATGTGCTGGAATAGCTGATTTTTCAATTTCACCACTTTTAATATTTCTAAAGTGTTCCTTTGTGCGAGTGTCCAAATTCCTTTTTGTTTTTCCTATGTATACTTTATTGCAGTCTTTACAACTAATTTGATAAATTGCAGATTTTTTACTATCTGGGATGTTGAATTTCTTGAATTTTTTTTTAATTTGTTATATATTTTAGGATGATAAGCAATTTTCTTGAATTGTTTTCTTTTCTTTGAATCAGATTGCAGGGTGGTGTATTCTTTTAATTTTTTTTTGTTACCTGAATTTCTTTAATTTATTTATAATTATTTCCTTTCCAAAACCATTTAAATTAGCTATGTTCAAAATGTGATTGTATTCTTTCTTAAAATCTTGTTTATTTAGTGGAACATTTAATAATCTATATATGAAGCTGTTGAGAATTGCATGTTTATATTCACTCATTCCTTGGTTAGTAGTTCAAAAAAAAAAAAAAAAAACTCTGCAACACAGAAACTGTATAACAACTCTATTCAAGAGCAAAATCTGAATTTTTGCATTATCTGATAAGCAAATGTATTGTCTGCGTGCTGTTAAATTTGTGTGACTCCAAGATGATTTTGCTGCCATCTATTAAAGATTACAAATACCATGCATTTCCTCAGCTATTAACCTCAGCTCCAAAACTTGCATCTCCGACAAGGTTTGTTATGTTAGTTAGGAAGTCGGCATGGCTTATTGTATCATTAAATTTCCTCTCACATCTTGAGATTCAGAACTAACTGTCATATCCAGTTTTTAAAATTCATGTGAATATGTTTTGTGTGTTTCAGGCGATTTGCTCATATTACTTACATCCGTTAGCGAACAGCATCTTCATGGCACACATGAGAATTTGTTTAGCTATGATCTGCACGGTGTTCTTCATTCTTCTGAGCATAACTGGTGTCATCTCACACCTTCAGTTCCATGGTATGTACATTTTATTTAAGTACTATTACTGTCATGAAAATATGTAGAAACCAGAACAATGATTTGAATATTAAGTAATCAGGCATAAATCTATAAAAAAAGTGGAAAAATTTACATATTTAGGGACAGTGATAAATGCAAATGAGAAATTTCAGACTGAAATCAGTAAAAGAATAGAGAAAAGTTTAAAAGTCTATAATTTAACTAAACAATTAATGTGGAATAAAGATATACCCACCAAGAGTAAAATGGCAATGTATAAAACTTATTTCAAACCAGTTCTAACATGCTGCTGAGGCTTGGGCATATACAAAGAAGGACTTGAGCAGAATCCAAGCTACAGAAATGAAATTTTTAAGTGGAATGGTACACAAAACAAGGAGAGATAGAATAAGGAATGACAAATTCAGGGAGACATTAAATGTAGAAAAATTAACAAGAGACATAAAAAAATAGACTAAAATGGTTTGGACATTTAAAAAATAATGGAAAAGGAAAGACTACCACAAAGATTGTTAAATCTCAAGATACAAGAAAACCACCACAAGAAAGATGGATTACCCAAGTGAAGAAAAGTTTACGAGAAAGAGGATACAACTGAGAAGAACTAAAAAGAAGGAAAGCATGGGAAGATAGAGATGGTTGGAGGCATATTTGGAATCGACCTTCTGAAAGGAGGTCATGATAAGAGGATGATGATGATGACTGTACAGTAATGAAATCTTGTGGAGAAGTCCAATAGGAAAGTGTAGGCATAGATGGGATAATAATATTCAGATGGATGTTAGGGAATGAATGTTAGAGATATGAATTTCATGTATTTGTCCGACTAGCGAAAGACCTTAGTGCATGCACCTATGCATTAGTGTATAAGTAACAGAGTCAGTTAGTTATCAATATTTTTAAGTCAAGAGTCACTGTTGAGGTTACTGTATGAAAGGTTAAAAGATTTTTTTTAAACTTAGTAGGAAGTGACACTGTGAGGTATTAAATTTAAAATCACCTTACCTTATAATTTGTTGTCTTAATTGAACCAGTTTCAGAGTATACGAGGTGTGATCAATAAGTTTCCGGAATGAGGCCATAAACACAACACTTCAAAGTTTCTATTCAGCACTGTCACCCTCAAAGTAGTCACCTTGGGAGTTGATACACTTGTCCCAGCGCTTCTGCCAATGCTGGAAGCACTTCTGGAAGTCGTCTTCTTTAAATGTGTCCAATGCCTTCTGCAATTCGCGCTGGATGACATCAATGTCCTCAAAACGATGTCCTCGGAGCCGAATTTTTAGCCGTGGGAGCAGGAAAAAGTCTGCTGGAGCCAGATCTGGAGAATAGGCTGGATGGGGAACAGTACTCATCCTATTTTTGTCCAAAAACTGGCAGACAGAAATTGCTTTATGCGCGGGCGCATTGTCGTGATGCAGGAACCAGTCACCAGTCCTCATTTCTCTGGCCGTTTGCGTCGCACATTCTCCCTCAATCTTTGCAACACTTGTTTGTAGTACACTTGATTCACTGTTTGACCCTGTGGTACAAATTCCTTATGCACAATTCCATTAATGTCAAAAAAAACAATTATCATTGACTTCACATTCAATCGAACTTGTCTGGCTTTCTTGGGGCGTGGAGATGCAGGACTCTTCCATTGCGAAGACTGTTGTTTAGTTTCTGGATCGTAGCCATAAATCCATGTTTCATCACCAGTAATAACCTTTTCCATGAACCGTGGGTCATTTTTAAGCTGTTCTTTAAGATCTGTGCAGGCAATCACACGACTTTCCTTTTGGTCATTTGAAAGGAGGCGGGGCACGAACTTCGCAGCAATTCTTCGCATGTTCAAATCGTCTTTCAAAATGCTTTGAACACTTCCAAACGAGAGTGCTAGTGCATCAGACAGTTCTCGTATTGTAATGTGCGTATCATTTAATACCATTTCCCTCACTCGATCGATATTTTTATTGGTTTTGCTGGAAGTTGGTCATCCCAGACGATTTTCATCCTTGACCCATGTCACGCCCCTTTTAAATTTCGAAAAACACTCAAATGCTTGAGATTTACCCATTGCTTCCTCCCCATAAGCTGTTCTTAACATTTGATATGTTTCTGTTGCAGTTTTACCAAGTTTAAATTAAAATTTGATGCATGTTCTTCGTTCCTCGTAATCCCGCATTGTTGCTACACAGAGAAATCGCCGCATGCACAAAACACGTCTTCATTTCAGAGCTTCTACCAGCATACTGCAAGGTCAGAGAAGGTCGCGCGACCCCTCAAATTCATCACAAGGAAATTCTGAGTGTACAGCCTGGGTGAAAATTAAAAACTCCTCAATGGCATAATTGTTTTGAAGCCATTCCGGAAACTTATTGATCACACCTCGTAAATACTTCATCTTCAGTATTTTGACAACTCTTGTTCTGTAGTGGTGATGCACAGTATTTAATTTTCTAATTTTGATGTAGATAATGTTGTTGATATAATTGCTGTTGCGAATCACAAACATGTAGATGGTGAATCACAAACATGTAGATGGTGAATCATTAATTTGTAAAAAAAAATTAATACCTGAATTGGGATTTGAACCTAAATCTCCAGCTTTGTATCCTGTTATCCATTACACTAATCCAGGCTTCTGGCATGAACATCAGTTTTCCTTTATTTATATATTATCCTACACATCTGAAGCAGCCAGCTGTGCGATTGGATGGCTTCTAGTTCAAGTAGACACAAAGGAGAATTTACGCAATCTATTATAGTTAGTAAGGCTTATTATTTTGAAGTTATAATTACATTTTAACATAAAAAATGTAGAGCATGCTTTAAAATTGTTGAAAATAAAGTTTACACTGGAATTTGAGAAAAATTGTTTCACCTCACCTCATATCCTTATTTTTTATTAATAAGAAGAAGAATATGAGGTGTGGAGATGATATAATTTTTCTTAAAATATACCTGATAGTGTTAATGTCTAAAAAAATCAATTTACAATGGAAACTGAAATCAACAGACAAATATCATTTTTAGATATAAATTTAATAAGAAATGAGTAGAATAATAAGAAAGAATTTGGAATAAATTAATTCAGTAAATGATTGTTAGGGAGAAGATGCTATGTTCCTGAACCCCTCCCTAAGTCAAATGCACATACATTGAATGAGTAGTAATTATGTTTATTTAATATTTAAAGGAAGATACACTATTAAGTTTATTTTAATTAATATATTATATTAATTACCATATTTTACGGACTATAAGACACACCTTAATTTTTAAGCAATTTAAAAAAAATGACATTTTTTACCATTTTTATTATTAGATTGGAAAGCCAGACTAAAAAAAGTTCTTAGTTTATAAAATTGTTCTTATCTTTAAAATCCCTGAAAATCATCATCTGAACTTTCTTCTTCTTCTTTTTCGTCATCCTCTTCATGTATAAGATAGTCTTCACTGCCATCGAGAGCGTTACTTATGCCACACTTCTTGAAAGATTTAACAATAATATGTCTTCTCTCACTCTAGACCACGACTGTTTTATCCACTGACACACTTGTTTGATTGTATGTCGTTTTAAAGCTTCGTTCGGCGTGAAATCATGTTGGGTTTCATCCATCATCCATTTATCCAAGTTCATTGGCATCGTAGACTGCAATGACGCATCATAGGCTAGACAGTGTTCTGGGTTTGTGATGGTGGTGTGGGAGGGAGACAGTGTTAGCCAGCTTGTGAATTCCTGCAACTCATGTTTGTCGCATTTGTGCACTGCTGCTGGCAGTTGAATCCAATATTAAAAAAAACCTCCAAGCACGACGGCGTAGAAGGCCCTTGGCTGACCAGCCAGCTGCTGTCCTCACATCCACATGTGTTAATCACAGAGGTAGACAATCGGTGGGAAGCCAGTGTAGGAGTGACATGTGGTCAGCATGTTGGATCACCCAGCCGTTATATCCAATATTGCCAGATAGAAATAATTCCCACGGCATCAAATATATGGCCATTTTTAAGACTGGTGGAATTTTAAATCAAACACTGGACATTTTTATATTAATTTCAAGAATAAGACACACCTGAATTTTGTCGGCAATTTTTCGAAGAAAAAGCTGCATCTTATAGTCCATAAAATATGGATATATTATTGTTATATTAATTAGTAATTATGTATGTTTGATGTATGTAGGAAGTAACACTATGAGGTATATATTAAATTTTAAAAAGTTGTATCATCTCATCTCATATTGTGTCTTCTATTTAGCTACTAAGACTGGTTTCAGGACAACATTAATTTCATCTTCAGTATTTTTAAGACTGTTATCTCCATTACCTGCTCACACTAGGTCAGAAGAAAGGCTAAATTAATAAAAGTAGATAAACTTAAAGAGCTTAAAGTTTGGGGGGAAAAATATATATATATATATTCAAAAAAACAAAAAGGAGAAATTAATGAATTTTGAAATTCCCAGAGAGTGATTTGTTTTGGAGGCTCATCAGTTCACCAACAGATGGAGGAAGAAGCATGCATCATTATGATAGAGCAATGGTTGTGAAAATACTGAAGATGGAATGAATGTTGTTCCGAAACTGGTCTAAATAGAAGATAGAGTATGAGGAGAGGTGATACATTTTTTTTAAATTTAAAATTGTGTTGTTATTGCAGGGGATGACCCTCGCAAGTGGTATCCTGAAGACGGAGGCTGGGAGATGCACGTAGTCCCAGTACAGTTTCAGAGGGGATAGTCGATACGTCATTCTGTGTATATATATTATCTTTTGTTCAGGAGTTTCGTACAGTATCCATTGAGGAACCTCAGGTGAGAATATTAATATTGTAACAGCTGACATGCTATATGGTTTTGAGGACCTCAGTTCCAGGACATAGCTTGGACTCACCATCTCTGTTTTGTACTCCAAGCAAATAAAACACAATCCTTCTTATCCTGCTTTTAAACATCATTGAAGAAAGGGCAACACTTCTGCTGAAGTAAGATGCAGCTTTACCAAAATGTACACTATACTAATTCCAAGCTCCAGTTGTAATGTAAACAAACAAGATGTATGACTGCATTTTCATTGGTCAAATAATGATTTTACTTTTGAGCGTATAACAAAATGTAGTTTGTTCTCTAACACTCAAAATAAAGGAATTAAAATATATATTATCTAGCACATGTCTATACAAGTTATACAGGAGAATCTTAAAATATATAATTACAATTTTAATACATTAAATAAAAATTTCAAGATGGGATAAGGTCAGAAACAGCACAATAAGGGAACATATGCAAATTGAAAAAAACATATTAGGAAAAATAGGAGAAAAAGTTTGAAATGGTATGGACACCTCATAAGAATGGAAAAAGAGAGAATACCAGAGAAGATCCTTAATTGGAAAGCTACTGGAAGAAGTGGAAGAGACAGGCCTAGAGAACGATGGATGGATGGAGTGAAGAGAAGTATGGAAGCTAGAGATTTGAGGGAAGATACTTTAGACAGGAACCTCTGGTGACAAATCACTTTGGGTTGAAGCAGAAACACTGTATTGTGGAATATTCCTAAATAAAAAAATAAATAAACATAGCTTTATTCTTACACTTGTGTAATGCAGATTACATTGGAATTTCAGTTGTTTCAAAATGGCCACTTCTGTAGAATTTCTAATCATCAGAAAGGAAAGCATTTGAAAAGCGAAGAGAAACAAATAATTTTGAATGTTTTCAAACAGTTTAGTGGAAAATATCCCAATTAGCCATTGAGGACATGGTGAAAATTTTAAATAAAGGATATCTATCGATCATATTTGAAGAGAAAAATTATACGCTCAGACCGGGACTTGAACCCGGGACCCTTGGTTTTCTAGTCCAAGTGCTCTACCATCTGAGCTACTCAATAACAAGAAAAGCGTCAACATATGATTATATAGACTCTATATATTTTTTTGTCATAAATAAATAAGAAATGGAGGAAGTTCCTAGTTATTGGTACCATCTTATCTTATATTTAGTCTTATTTCCCGTAAAATATGATGTTACCTAAGAACAATGTTTCTATCGATGACAGTTCCGTACACAATTCAGTCATGTGATGGGTAAAAGTAGCACCACAGTTCCCCAATAGACAGAGTTGGCAGATTAATACCTTATGGAAGTTTGTTTACAGTACAACTGGAACTTAATTCGGAACTAGTAAAGCCTAATATTATATATTCTAGGCTTTCAGAGTTTCATTGTACTTAGAAATACAAAATGTTAAATTTATAAAAATAAAAACATCACGGAATTAATTTGTTGGCTTGTAAAAGAAGAGAGGGGAGAATTAATCAGTTTCCGTGTCTCTTGAAACGCATGAAACACAAATTCTGGTAGAAACTTAATGAGTCAAGTCCACCATGCTGGCTCAGATAGTAGCATTCCTACTTCCTTACTTAGCAGACCTGTGTTCAATACCTGATAGCATTGAAAATTTTAATTGTAAAATTAATTTAATTAATTGAAATGGGGCCAAGAGGGAATAGTGTATAATTTTTAATGTATGTGTCCATAGTTAAAATGCCTCTCCCGACAGGTTGTGCCACTGTAAGGTCCGGGTTGCGTGTGGCACGTAAAAGTACCTGTAATGGTGATAGGTTAAACTGCGTTAATGGAATGGAATGGGAAATTCACTCTTGAAGAGTTTTGTTTATTTTTAAGATATTGAATTTTTCAGGTTGTACTAATGGTTGAAAGACAAGGAGTAACCAATAGAAACAGCGAGACATCACCTATAGTAACACGTTCAACTGCTACGGATGAAGTTGATGTTCTAGTCAGACAAGAAGGAAGCAGTATTATTACCTGATTGAAGATTAGAGCCAATCATAGTGCAGTCAATTCACGTACTGGTGGTCAGTGGAACGAAGACTCCACTAATCAGCATTCTGTTGTGATTATAGCTTCGAGACAGACTCGTTTGATAGATCTGTGAATGAAGAAGACAAAGTGTTAGGATCTGATAGTGAACCTCAGGCTGGTGCTAGTGATCGTGATGATAATGAACAGTTGCCTCATTCCGTTGTGATAATTGCTTCCACTTCATCATCTCCATCGAGTGTGAGAAGTTTGTCGCCATCTCGTGGCTCCGGTAATCAACAGACAAGTGAACTAGTTCCTAGCAAACTTTTATCTCTTTCTTTGTCATTGCTCGTCGCAGCTTTCTTCCAAGCCATACGATGCCTCACAGAATTTATTGAAGATACGTTCAGAACGCTTCAATGTGAGCTTGATATGGAGTAAATTTTGAAGCAACTCCAGAATAGAGGGACTCAACATATCACTTGCTTAGAATAAGGTTGTTCTAACTCCCTTTTTTTAAAAAAAAATCTCTTTTTTGTATTCATGAAGTTTTAATGTCCTCCCCCCCATATCAGTTTCTAAAATTGCACTTTTTTTTCTTCAAAATGCTGAATTTAGTAGTATCCAAACTTGACATATAGCAATCAATTGAAAAAGTAAATCAAGTTTGTTATCTAGCAAAATCGAACCATTAATTGTAGGAGTTCACGTGAAGCAAAAATTTAAATATTGCTCTAGAGGTCCCAACTTTTTAAGTTTCATAACAAAACTTAATAAATCCTATGAAAATACAGTAGGAAGTAATATGAGGTTCTACTTAATAAACAAGTTGAGTCTGGTGTCATCTTATCTCATATTTGTTGTTTCTTGTAGGACATGTTTCAGAGCATCTTTGCTCTATCTTCAGCTTGACAGACTGTTGTCACTCTAGATCTCGATTCCTGTTCCCACTTTTTTGAGGTCCAAAGAACTTAATATAATATAAATTTGGGAATTTTTACATTATGAGGTTTTCTTAATAAGAATCAAATAAATTGTGAATTCTTCTTACCTCATACATCTATGTTTTTTAACACAGAACTGCAGTATCGTGAAAACAGCTGAAGATGGGAATGATATGTTTCCCAATACTGCAGTTCTGTGTTAAAAACATAGATGTATGAGGTAAGAAGAATTCATGATTAATTTAATTTTTATTCCAAAGAACTTGCATATTAAATCTCTCTTCCTGGGAATTTTAAAATTCGTGATTCTCTCCTTGTTCTTGTGGATGTAGGTTTTTTCTCTAGATATGCAGAACACAACCTGCTTACACTGCTTTTTACTAAATTAGATCATATTAGGTTCTTGACCCCTATTCTGGAGTTTAGCTATAAGTCATTTTATAGTAGGAAGAACTATTTAGGAAATATCACTATGAGGTATATTTTTTAAAAAATTTATAAAAAGTTCCTTATCACCTCACCTCATATACTGTCTTCTAATTAGACCGGTTTCAAAATTGTTTTCATCTTCAGTAATTCCACGATCACTGTTCTGTTGTCTAGAAGCACTGCTTCTGTCTCCATCTGTTGGTGGACCGATGAACAACCAAATCAACTTCCCTGGGAATTTTAAAAATTTATTAATTTTTCTTTCTTGTTTTTTTTTTTTAATGTGGCAATTTATGAATATTCCCTTAGTTTAGTGCATAAGTTTATAAAATTTATAGCGTATCTGTATACTTTTAGATTTTTTATAATTGTTTCATTAACTTAACCTTTCTTTGAATTCAATGTTTTTCTGACCAAGCATGAGAAAATGAAAAAGCTGCAGTAGCTGCTCATGCTTGGTCAGAAAAACATCAAATTGAAAGAAACAATATTATAATAACCTAAAGAGCTTACAGTTTGAGAAAAAATCCATATTCAAAACACAAGAAAGAAAAATTAATTAATTTTGAAATTCTCGGGAAGTTGATTTGATTTGGAGGTTCATTGGTCCACCAAAGAGATGGAGTAAGAAGCAATGCTCCTAGATGGCAGAAGAGTGGTTGTGGAATTACTGAGGATGTAATTGATAAGGTTCTGAAACCAGTCTAATTAGAAGACAGGATATGAGGTGAGATGATAAAAAATTTAATAAACAAGTTGAGATCTGTTTTCATCTTACTTCATAATACTTCCTATTGTAATTTTATAATTAAGAATTTATTTTTAATTTTAAGTAATGGTATGTCTGGTCTTTTATAAATCTAATTCAAACCAGTGTTTATCAACCTGTGGTCCTTGATACAAATGTATTAATTAAGTTAATTCAAATAGTAAATTTATTTAAATTAATAAACGAATGGAGGATATATACCCATCAATAGGAACCTCAAACTCGAAGCTATTCTTCTTTCAGACAATTTAGCTCTTCTGGCACTTTCCAAAAATGATTTGCTACGATCAATTTATAATTTACAAAAAATAGGTGCCAAATTTAATATGGAAATATCAATTAACAAAACTAAAATTATGGCATTTCGTGGGAAGGACCCCATACAAAGTAAAATCTGTCTCCAGAATAAAATTTTAGAGAGATCTAATCAATTTAAATATCTTGGATATTATCTCTCTATCTGGGATGAAAAGGATATCCCTGAGAAAATTACTAGTTATAATAAAAGTTTGGGAATTATTAATCAACTTATGAAACCATCCCTTGTACAAAAAAACACCAGCTTACGTTTATATAACACTTTGGCTAGACCAGTGTTGACCTATGGTAGTGAAGCATGGACACTAAAAAAGACAACATGAAAGCAGAATAAGAGCTTGTGAAATGAGATTCATGTGCAGAACAGTGGGTTACACCAGATGGGATTGGAAAAGGAACACCAATATCTTAAAAGAATTGAAGACTATGCCAATTTTGGAATATTTTGAACAGTACCAACTAAATTGGAAACACCATCTTCAAAGAATGAGTTCAAATTGGATCCCCAAAGCTGTTTATAATTATATACCAAGGGGACGAAGATCTCTGGGCCGTCCTATGAAACGCTGGAGGGAAAATTTTCTATAGGATCGTAACAGGCCTTGGCCTAATACTTGGAAGGAAGAAGAAGAAGAAGAAGAAGAAGAAGTAAATTTATTTTATATTATGCCTAGTTTAACTAGTTTTATAAAATTGTGTACCAGCTGGCTGCTGGCTTCACATCCACATGTGTTATTCACAGAAGGGGAAGATCATTCAGCCAGTATAAGAGTGACATGTTGGGTCCCACAGACATTATAGCTGTTTCTTTTTATCTGGAGGTGTTATTTATTGTAGCTACCCAAATTCCTCATGATGCTGGATGGACACTGATCTCAACTTGCCAAAATACCATAAGAAAATACGTTCCACCATTGGGACTCAACAATGTAAGTCCCATAGCTCTGTACTAAGGCATCATCACTTGGGTATTGTGTGGGACATTTAATGCTCTTGTTCATATGGTGAATTTTACTCATAAAATCTTACATTAGGATTCAAATAAATAATATATTTCAGTGGTTTGTTTTCAATTTCTTCTGCCAATTAATTTTCTACACATATAATAAGAAAACCACCTCTGTGGTCTTGGGGGATAGCTTCACTGGATTTTATCCCCGCTTAGAACAAGTTTCCTGGCTGATATGTTTCTGAGGGTTTTTTTCCTCACCTATAAGACAAATGTCAGGAAACTTTAAGGCCCAAACGGTCCCTGAACATCATGTGGCCATCATAATCATCATTATCATACTGGCCATGTGTAATGTAAATGATACGAAGAAAAGATGAATGCCAAATAACAGTAAAAGAGATGTGATTTATGCACCGTACAGCAGTCTATACAAAGTGGAAAATGAGGAAATTATTGAAGAGTTGAGTGGCAGAACCCATTCTACATCACATATAAAACTACCAGAATAACTGGAAAACGCATCTTCAACGAATGCCATCTCATAAAATTATGCTTTACTACTATCCCTAAGGCAGAAGATCGCTGGGACGTCCAAAAAAGTGCTGGATGGAAAATTCCTCTTTGAAACCGTAACAGGCCACATGGCCTAATAGTTGCATGGATGATGATGTTGAGTATGAATGGTGTGTTTCGTCTTAATATTGTGTTCTCTTGGAGGAGGTCCTGACATTGAGCTGATCACTTACTCAAGGTGGCCCTCCATGTCCTTGTGTGGTCAAAAGCATGTGTGTGAACCATAGTTAACCCCTGAGCGCGGTTTGACGTACTTAAACGTGACCTGTTTCTTCCCTTCTGTATGGTCATTTAAAAGTCCACGCAGTCCCCCCGTGCGGTAGTATTTTTAAACTCTACTCACTCAGTAACTTATTTTAGATAACTAACTAACTCACTGGCACTATCGAACCCATAGTTCATGGCAACATGGACATAAGCTCTTCATACATCCCTATCCTGAGCTAATGTTTTCCAATCATCCCCTGTATAATCTACTTCCCTCAATTCATATTTAATGTTATTCTCCCATTCATTCTTGGTCTACCAACTGGGCATTTTCCTACAAGAAGCTTCCATGCATGTCTTTCATTTCCCATTTGTGCCACATGTCCTGACCATTGCAGTCTACGAGACTTAATTGTTCTCATTATATCTGGCTTCCTATAAAGACCATGTCCATTCATGCATAGTAATTCTGCCTGAAGGCAGGTCCTTCACTGCAATCATAGCATTTTCATGCTATGCTTGCAGCTTTACTAGGGAATTGTAGGTGTGGTAGCTTTCTGTTGCTTTCTACACTGGTGAAGGATGATAATGATGGCCATATGATTTCGGGGACCGTTTAGGCCTTAAAGTTTTCCTGACATTTGTCTTACAGGTCAGGAAAAACCCCGATAAAAACCTCACCAGAAAAACTGCCCCGACCGGTGATTGAACCCGGGCCCGCTGCGTGACAAGGCAGCACGCTACCTCGAGACCACAGCGGTGGACATTTAGTTCACTGTTATGTAGAGCTTATTTTAGATATATATTAAATTCTGAATAAATTATATTTAGTTGCATTATATTTCTAATCTTACCTTGGTTATAAATATCCTTTGTTCACGGAAAGTCTCGTATCGTCCTTAGAAATCCAGAAGTGTGTGGTACGTCTTGAAACAGCCATCCACACACAGTCCAGCCTCACATGCACTGCACCAATATATCGATTCTTTTCTTTTACCTTTTTTTGGCACAAACAACACACCGTTTCTGTAGTTTTGCTTTCTTTCCCGTTGCAGGAATCCTCTCTGGGAAATGACACCCTATCAGTCTTTGGGGGGGGAGGGGTGGCTGTGTTGACAGGTTGTGGGATAGCTGCTCCACAAGTCCTTGAATAATAATAATAATAATAATAATAATAGCTTTATTTTACCTGGCAGAGTTAAGGCCTTAAGGCCTTGTCTACCACTCAACCAGGTTTAAAAAAAATACAAACAAAAAATAGTCTTAAATCTAAATTACAATATATATATATATAAATATAAACGATTACAAGTTATGAATACAATACAATTAATATTTATAATGTATTTTGATTTACTCTAAATTTAACGAATTAAATATATATGTACAATATATATATAAAAAAACAGGAAAAGATTAATGACATAGTATAAAATTAAATAAATAGAGAAAAATTAATTATTAGACAACAGGTAACTGTATAAGCGTGACTTAAAGGTACCAAGTGTGCGGCAACCCCTGATATCTTGAGGAAGGAGATTCCAGGAGCGGGCAGAGGCTACTGTGAAGGAAGTAGAATAGGAGGAAGTGCTATGAAGAGGAATTGTTAGCAGACTGCTATCTTGTGATCTAGTGTCAATATTGTGGTAAGAGGATAACTTCTCAAATCTAGACGCAGGTAAGTAGGGATGTAGGAATTCAGAAGCTTGAAAAGTAGTGAAAGAGAGTGCAATTTACGTCTGTCAGTAAGACGGAGCCAAGAGAGGTTATTAAAGTGTTCGGAAATATGGTCATAACGGCGGACATTGAAAATGAATCGAACGCAAGCATTATGAACACGCTGCAGTCTCTGCGACAAGTCATAGTTTAGATCATTATATATAATGTCACAATAATCGAAGTGTGGTAACACAAGATTCTGCACAAGGATTTGTTTTAACGAAACTGGGAGAAAATTCTTTAAACGTCTAAGATAATGTAAGATGGAGAAAGTCTTTTACATATGTGTTTCACTTGTGTTTGCCAGGTTAAATTTGCGTCTAGATGTAGTCCAAGATCTATTACTGAAGAAGAATAAGGGATAATTATATTATTTATAGTAATGTTTGGTAGTGTAGATATGTCAAAGGTTGTAAGCAGTCTTTGTTGTCCCATTAGAATTACTTGTGACTTGTTAGGATTTAGATTTAGACCGATACTTGAAGACCAGTTAAAGATGGATATGAGATCGTCATTCATTTTTGTCAAGCTGTTATAGAGAGAATGAGGAGGTGAATGTAGGTAAATTTGGAGATCATCAGTGTAGAGGTGATAACGGCAGTGCGTTAGTACAGTTGGCAAGTCATTTATGTAGATTGAGAAAAGAAGAGGTCCGAGAACACTGCCCTGGGGGACTCCAGCCGGCACGTTGCGCCAAGACGAAGATCTAGAGTTTAATGAAATGTATTGTTGACGACCGTGCAGGTATGAGTCGAACCAGGATACAGCGCTGTCAGACAAGTGTAGGTGCTTGAGCTTTATCATAAGTAAGTCGTGGTCTACTGTGTCAAAAGCATTGCTGAAGTCAAGTAAGGTTAAAGGAGTCAATTGACGTCTGTCCACGGCTTCACGAATATCTTCAGTAATTTTTAGCAAAGCTGTGGTTGTGCTATGACCATATCTAAAGCCGGATTGATAAGGATAAGCAGCAGTCTAAATTTAAGGGAGTCCAATTTCATATTTTCTTTTTTTTTATTTATAGATGATAAATGCATTGTGAATTGCTACATTTAAAAGTCTTTTGAAAAATTTTACGTACCATTTTGTACATCTTTTTCTTTCTAATAAGTAGGGTTGAAGTATTTGATGCTTGAGGTAAAAAAAAAAAACTCCTGGCACGACAGGCCTACAAGGCCCTTAGCCTACCAGCCGGCTGCTGGCCTCACATCCACATGTGTCAATCACAGAAGTAGATGATAATCAGCCAGTGTAGGGGTGACATGTGGTCAGCATGTCGAGTCCCCCAGCTGTTATAGCTGGTTTTTCAACCTGGAGCCGCTACTTATTGTAGTTACCCAAATGTATCACGTTGCTGGGTGGGCACCGGTCCCATACTGGCCGAAATGCCATGAGAAAATTTCTTCCCCTATGGAGACTCGAGTCCCGTAGCTCTGCGCCAAGGCTTCCTGCCTTAACCACTCGGCTACGGCGCGGGACATCCTTAAGGTCAACCCCACCCATATTTATATTATAATCACACACTACAGCTGACTTAATTTCCACGGATTTCTTCTTGTTTGTGGTCTGATACATTTCTTGGCTGTGGAATGTTGAGATCATTGTCACCCGTTTCTTATCTTTCCATGCCAATACGGTAACGTCACTGGAATGTTGGGCAAAATGTTCTCCCTTTTTTAATTTTTCCCCCTTACTAATGTTGGAACGAATTTTCTATTGTCTCTGAGAGCGCCGACACAGTCAGTGTTTTTTGATTTTAGAAATCTGGCGAGTTCAAGGGAATTATAAAAATTGTCCATCCAAATAGTATATCCACGACCCAGAAGGTTCTCTGCCAATTGTATTACTATTGCAGCTGTTTTGTTTGTATTTTTATTTACATACAAAGTGTCAAGTTCCATTCCCCGGCCAGTGTAAACAATGCATGACCATACATATCCAGTTCTAGACTCACACAGTTCATATGTTTTAATACCAAATTTGACAGATTTAAGTGGAAGGAATTGTTTGAAAGATAAATGCCCCTTCCATAAACATAGTGATTTATCTATTACAATATCTTGATTTGGAAGGTAGAGAGATTGGAATTTATTATTTAAATATTCAATGATAGGGAAAATTTTGAATAGTTTTGAAGGGCCTTGCAAATCCCCTTGTTTTGTGTTGTCATTGAAATGAATAAATTTCATTATCAATTCAAGCCTTTCCAAAGGAATTGTCTCATTAAAAAATGGTGTAAAAATCAAACGATTTTTAGAATAGTAAGATCTAATTGTGGGTTTCTGTACAATTCTCATTAGCATGAAAATAGCCAGAACAATGCCATTATGGGGCGATAATTGTTTAAAAAGAAAAGTTTGAGACCACATAATGAGACACTTTACAGATTTTATTCTTTTTCGGCAAAAATAAGGCTCTAGCTGAAAAAAAAAATGCCTTTCACTAACAAGTAGCCACCTCACTCCACTTGCCCTGTCATAAATTATGTCGTAACATGAAGGGGAATCTTTCCTTAACATGGTGACAAAAAACAAGTTCTCCAACATGTAAAACAAGCTAGTTATAGGCTTTGGAAATCATAGATGTACCCCGCATGTTCGCACGGCATATGCATTTGGATATTTAAAAGTCCTGGCATTCTAACACATCCTTCTGCATCTGGGAAGGGAACGCCATGTTTAAATATCCACGCTGATGGGTTAAAATCCCACTCCCAATTGGTCATGCTACGAGAAGTGAAGGCTATTGTCAGTAATTATGTCCGGTGGAAAGTTCTTATTGATCCCTATGCTCCTAAATGGAGCTACAGGATAATAATGTTGATGATGGTGATTCAAACATTTCTGATATTTTTTTTAATTGTTTGACCTGGAAAACTTGATAAATCTGGTTTGTTGACTTTGTACTTAAAAACAAAAATGACTAAATGATTTACTGCATAAAACTTAATGATATAATTCTTCCACATAGAGGATTACATGGACCTAGGTTATTGAGATCTCTTTAGCTTATTATGTATATACAAATATTTTATCAAATATTTTGTGCTATTTTTACATTCATCTAATTGAATAGTTGCCCCAAAAACAAATCTAACCCATAAACTACAAATTGTTGAGAAAATAAAAAAAAAAACACATTATGTTAATTTTGAGGCTATTACCTTTAGTATACCATATACATTTTAATCTCTTATCCTATTGGAAACATATACAGCCAATTTGAATACAAAATAACATGCTAATAACTAAATATTAACAATTTAATACAAAATTGAGTGGAAAAGTAGTCTTATCTTTATACTACTAAATTTAGTATACTAAATTGTCTAACCCATATTTAACTAATAATGCTACAATAAGAACTAGAAGATACATTTTTTTATAAATAGAATAGGAAGTAACATTAATTATTAATTAGAAGATACATATTGAATACTGATTCAGTTAGAAAAATTTATAACTGAACTAGTGTTGAATATTTATTTTTAGATTTGACTTAAACCTCATAGTGATGTTTTCCTATCAAAATCCAGTTTATTTTCCATTTAATGTTATTTTGTTAAATTCTTTGTCTTTTTTTATTTTCACTCAGTTTCTCGAAGATTCTTAAAGAATTCACGATACTGTGATGGAATGAATCTGCACAAGTGCAATAATTGTTTTTCTGCACTGCTACTCATGACTTGACTAACTACTTCTGCCATTTTGTTACAGGTAGATCACCATTTGCTTGAAAGCCAACTTTTAAAAGTAAATAAAACCAATCTGGAAGAGAGTAGGGATAGTTTTACATCCTCCATGTTGTGATATTCTCTGATTAGGTCACTAACCCACTGAAAACTCAATTTTTTAATGTTTGTTGGTTAGATCTCTTTTCGGGGCAACTATTCAATTGGAGGCCTTCCTTGTATAAATATATAAGCAACAATTTATTGTAACATTTGTTTTAGATGGAACTGAACTCAAATGACTGATAAATGATGACACATAGTAGAGTATACTAACTATTATAAGGGGTTCAGCTTTACGGTCCTATAGAGCATGCAAGGAGAAACTTACCCCCTCCAGTCCACTCCTAAGCTATTTCATGTAATTCCTTTATTTATACACAATCAAAATGGGTATGTACTACTAACATTGACTCACAATAATGTATGTATAAGTAATGTCATGAGTGATTTCCAAATCATCGATAAATTCACGAGACACTTCGTGACTCATGAATTTATCTAGAGGATTTGGAAATCAAGAGTGTCATTTGTTAGGACTATTTAACGAATAAAATTAAGGTGTTTACTCAAAAATCATTAATTAAATATGTTATTTTAAAATATTTATATATTTAATGTAAACAATGATGTTTGAAAACAAATCAGAAATATGTGGTTATGTTTCATCTGTTTCCATTGCAACTTGATCATATTATTTATTGTCAAATAGGTTCACAATATTGTAAGAATCACATCAAAATGTATATTATAACCAACATTATAGATTATTAATTTATTTTTTAGTAAACAACTCAGTAAAATCATTATTTAAAACACAATTATTGAACACACAACTCGTGTTAATATACATGTTCATTAACAATCTAGTATTATGTAATAGGCTTGTTTCAGGTAATATCCTAACTCATAGTAATATATGTGTTCTTAACAATGTGATATTATTTGAGTCAATATCTACCTCATGTAATATATGTGTTCATTATTATTATTATTATTAATTGGCCTATAACTGTCAATATCTTAACTCATGGTAATATACATATTTGTTAACGCTGTGTATTGTATTTTATGTAATCGTGATTCTATGAAATTGATCTCAAGTCGGCGGTGTATGTTGACCTGGTCCCCACTTTATTGTGTCTCATCATTCTCAGGACGCAAAGTTGAGTCCCATATGATACTTACTCTGTAAGTTGGAGAAGTTTACATAAATAACAGTGAATGTATTCATTTTAACATCTTAAAATCACCTTCAGAAAAATTGATGATTACATCCTTTTTCAAGGAGATTATCAATTATTTTTGTTAAGTAGGAAAACAAATATAATAAGTAATATAATTAGTGTAGCCATTTTATTAATTTCTAGCTACACTGTTCTAGCTACACTGTTCTAGCTACACTGTTCTAGCTACACTGTTCTAGCTATACTGTTCTAGCTATACTGTTCAAATTTTGCTTGGAGTATAAGGTCCATTCTGCCTCATAGACAAAAGAATGAGAAAATGAACCTAAAGTTGAGGGATTGTGTTACACTAATTATGTCACAGTTCTTACAATTGTTTGCTAGCCATAGATAGCAACCATTTCATTCAATTTAGATCTGTTATTGCATAATATATTATTATTTTATAAATGATATTTATGACTGTGTTTATTGTAAAATAACAAACAAATTATATTTAGAAATTACCAGGTAATAAAAATATTAATACCTTGTTTTTATGTGATTTTTATTGATACGATTGAATGGATAAAAACCAAAATGGGATAAGTGACATTTTTGTGAAATTGAGTGAAGTATAGTTATTAGGTCCTACTTTTTAATGGCAGAAAGATGCAAGTGTATGTTGTCAACTACTGCTATCTGGTGATGGATGATACAACTGTTTTCATTGGGTTGATAATTACAACAAATGTTTAAATTCATTTTATATAAATATCATCATCATCATAGTACATTCACGAATTTAGGCCATTTGTTGACCTGTTTCGGCCTCAAGAGAAACACCATCCAGAAGTCTTTTGAGTGGACGTCCTGGTCTTCTTCTTCCTGCAGGTTGATATCTTAACATTTGTTTGGGTAATATAAATATAACTTATACAATTATGGTTTTCACCCATTCACACTTTCCCTCACTTAACCTAACAATTATTCTATTGAGTAACACTAAGAAACTGGGGCTGGAAATAAATATTAATAAAACAAAATATATGATCACACATAGAAATACATTATTATACTGGAAATGGACTGTTAATGACAAATGAGATAATGTTTTAAGAAGTGGCTGAATTCAAATACCTAGGACCAATAATTACAAATAAAAAGAATAGAAGCCGCAGAAATGAAATATTTACAATTTGTGGCAGGATATACTTTAATGGATAAAAAATGAAGTGAAGATATTTGTAAAGAACTATAAATATTCAGTCTGACAGATAAAATAGAAGAGTGTAGGAGAAAATGGTATGAACATGTCTGCAGAATGGATACCAATAGATTGCCTTGGAAAAGTCTGAACTATCAACCGAGAAAGGGAAAAAAAGAGATAGGGGATGCCCACAAAAGAGATGGACACAACAGCTATGATACTTGGAGCTGGAATGAACCAATAAAGATTAATTCTTGTAAGAAGAAGAATGAGATAATAGAAAAAAAAATAGAACATAGGCACAATTCTGGAAATGCATGTTATTGTACATTACAGGGACTCTTGTCAAACCAACTTCTCTCAAAAAAACAAACTGAAAATATATAAAACTGTTATTCTCCCAGTTATATTATATGGATGTGAAACATGGATTCTTACTTAAGGGAGGAGAAAATATGAATATTTGAGAATAAAGTTCTTAGGAACATTTTTTGGACAAAGAGACGAACAGACAGGCAAATGGAGAAGTGAGCTACGTGACATTTATGGGAAACTAGATTTGATAACATTTAAGGCTTGTAGATTGCGATGGGCAGGACGTGTGGCATGAATGGGAAATGAAAGAGGGGCAGGGAAATTTCCTGTAGGAAAAGTCCAGTAGGCAGATCAAGAATGAGGTGGGAGAATAAAATTAACCCTGATTTGAGGGCAGTAAATTATTACTGGGAATAATTGTGAAACATTAGCTCAGTTTGGGGATGTATGGAGAGTTATGTCCGCGCGGCCATGATCCTATGGGTTCGATAGGGTCAGTGAGTTATATATATATATCATTTTTTTGTAATATCTGAAGAAGGTACAAAGTACCGAAACAGCTGTAACTAATTTATATTTTAATAAATATGAAATCACATAAAACTTTCAAGTTTATTTTTATTTAATTATTTATATATATATATATATATATATATATATATATATATATATATATATATATATTGTCGTCATTTTCTGTGTCTACTAAGTAGGATAGGTGCGGTTTTGTAAAAATATTTCATAAATATTCCATGAAACAACCTCAATGGTTTAAATTCTTAATGAAAATTTGTATACACAGGTTTTTAGGTACCGCGAGTGTTTAGCCGCTAACTATTTATGTTCTTAAACCATTAGATAGAAGATTTCACCTTAAACCATTAGATAGAAGATTTCACCTTAAACCATTAGATAGAAGATTTCACCTAAACGAACATTTAAAAATAGCTCTAGCGGTCGCAATTTCCATGTTTCAGAACGAAACTCAGTAGGCCTATATGCCATTAAAATAAACCGAGGTAGGAATAGTCCAAAAATGAACGAGATCCGACGATTAGAAGTGGAGGTTTAACTGAAATTCGAAATTAAAATTGACTCTAGCAACCGCCATGTTTGGTTCGTTTCAGCGTATACTGTAGGCCCACAAATTTAAGTAGCCCTTAATTTTCTTTTTACTTATTCAGCTGGAAATAAAATCACATATTTCACTCACGTAGACGTAGGAGCGCACGCCGGATATTCGTTAATTAAGACTAAAAACGTGCTATTAATGTAAAACGATGTAGTGCAGAATGCAATTTTTTTCTCGATTGGTGCAACATTGATTTTATGATAGAATTGAAAATTTCTGGGAAACATGAAAGGCAGATTGACGAACAATTGACAGCACCAAACACTTTGCTTGCTGGAGCTGTCGATATCGTCAATAGAGAAGCTTTCAAAGGGATTTAGCAGTTGCGAAATATTCTCCTTCATGTGTTCTGGCATCCGATAAATTATGTAACGGCAATACCACGTACCGGCTTCGTTATTAAACACAAACTCTCTTTGTACAGGTTAAGGGGCCCCAATTCTGCATTCCTTAAGACCCTCCACTGGTTTATAACGGGTCTTTCATATATTATGCAATTTTTAAAAATGCAAGAATTAAGTCAAAAATGCATTGAAATAAAGTCTGTGATATCAATTCGTTGCTACTTGGAATGGCCTCCCAGATATTGTGACCTTATTCCGTGTGACTTCTTTTTATGAAGTCCAAAGTATACGTAAACAAACCACAAACAGTTCTCCAACTTAAGGAAGAAATGCAACGTGTCATCAACGACATCAACAGAGATGTCTGTGAAAGGGTCATCACGAACTTCATAGACCGAGTAACTGCCTGCCGAGACAGAGGAGGTGGACACATGCCTGATATAATTTTCTGCACTTAAATTGGAGTGTATGTGGATGAAAATAAAATTATTTTGATGCAATTTTTACGGAATTATTGAATTTTTAAAAATTGCGTAATATATGAAAGACCCTATATTAAGGAATTCCGAAGAAATGAACCTGCTGGGGTTTTGTTTTCATGGAAATATATTTTAAACATTTTTATAAGCCCTACCAATGCTATTTACTAGACTCAGAAAATAAACCATGGCCAAAATTTATATATATATATATATATATATATATATATTATATTGTGACCCATGGTAATAACGACGTTTCAATTTCGCGGACGATTGCTTCAATAGTTGTCTCGCATTGGTAGAAATAGATTAATGAATCGCCGACTCGCGAGTCGAAAGAGCCGCGTAGATCATCGATGTGTCTATACTGTCGATCCTCGCTGTCGCGAAGTTTCAATGCCAAAAACTTCCATATTGGAAAAGTCTCGATCGGTGATCGAGAAATTTCCTTCCTGTCTGTATAATCTGTTACTGGGGTCAAGAGCAAGTCATTTGTGTTATGACAGCGATACAGTGACCAATGAACGAGGAGAAACTGTGGCAAGTGGATTCGTTAGAGACTGACGATAATTGTCGTGATAAACTTTAAAACAAGATTATTATTGCAGCAATTTGTGAATGAAATGTCAGGAAGAGTTTATAGAATTAAATAAAGTTATTGTGAACATCATCTGTTGTTTTATTACGCGGAAACAATATAAAAACCGACCCTACGGCAAGCATTCGAAGAATACGGTAGCTTCAAGTAATAATAACACTCAGATGAGGCGTAGAAAGTTGCGTGTAGACTGAAATAAAACAGGAAAGATGATAGTTTTAGTTGTGTGAGTGAGCGGATACTTTCTTTTTTGTTTTTATGGCAACAATAATAACAAAGATGACAACTCCTCAACAGAAAGCGTTTTGTGTTTTGAAGTTTGAGAGTTGTAAATCAGTCGTGACAGTTCAACGTGCGTTTCGTAGACAGTTTAATCGTGATCCCCCCAATGCCAACAACATCCGTCGATGGTATAATCAGTTCGCAACGACCGGTTGTCTGTGTAAAGGCAAAAAGTGTGGGATGACCAAGAGTGTCTGAGGAGAACGTTGCTGCTGCAACATTTCAAGCGCAAAGTCAGCGTAATCAGTAGGATTTGGAGCCTTAATTGTAAACGGTAGGGACGCATATGTAAGCGTTTTCGTAAGACCTTCCACACTAGCATCACAGGATGGTCCAGATGACAGGGCTTATCTCCAGTGGCCTCCTAGATCGCCGGATCTCACCCCATGCCTCCATTGCCAGCTAACTTGCCCGAGTTGAGAGACAGGATTCAAGAAGCTATTGCTGCCATCAATCCAGGCATGCTTGCTTATTAATATATGGGAAGGATTAGTCTACAGGTTGGACGTGTGCCATGTAACAAACAGGGCTCACATTGAACACTTATAAACTTACAATGTAAACTGGAGATGCTACTCTTTCATTTAACATGAGTTTTGTTTTTGTCATAGTTAGTTAAAGTATAATTCAACACCTTTAAAATCGCCACATTCTTTTATGTACACCCGGTATAACTAACTCACTGGCATATTGAACCCAGAGGATCATGGACGCGCGGACACAAGCTCTCCAAACATATCCTGAGCTAATGTTTTCTAATCACTCTCTGTATAATCTACTTCCATCAAATTATGGTTAATGTTATTCTTCCACCTCATTCTTGATAAACCAATTGGATGTTTTCCATCTGATTTTCCTACAATAAGTTTCTATGTCCCTCTTTCATTATCCATTTGTGCCACAGAATTTTTTCTCAAATACTCATAATCTTTTCTCCTCCATTAAAATATGACCCCATGTTTCGCATTCATATAATATAATTGGGAGAATAATAGTATATATATATTTTTAGTTTAATGTTTCTTGAGAGAAGTTGGGATGACAAGAGTCCCTGTAATGCATAACATATTGCATTTCCAGAATTGAGCCTATGTTTAATTCCTTTGTGCATCTCATTATTATTTGTAATTATTGTTCCTATGTATTTGAATTCAACCACTTCTTCAAAATTTCCCTAATTTGTCATTAGCTGTCCATTTTCATTATATAAGAAAGATCAATTAGAATATATATATATATATATATATATATATATATATATTTTAATTTAATTTAAGAAAGGCTAATGACCAGCAGCAGATAATTTCTAGGGCAGGCAGTTCCAGAGTCTAGCGGTGACTAAAAAAGTTGGTTAATTTTCCATTAACGGTTTTAGCTACATAAATATAGAATAATTCAACTTGGCGGTATGCACTACCACGTAACAAATTCACAACCATCCCCCGTCACCATGACAACCAAATGACGTCATTAATCCTTACTCCACTATTATGGCCCCCAAGCGGATCAAGAGCGAACCAGTATGCTAGTACAAGTGCATACATTAAAATGTACATCGCTGAATGAAGGACTTATAGCCTTCCTCTATAAACCTTACATGTGCTCTCATGTACCGCAGGGATTGTGTAGAGAAGCCATCGGGATCTACCTGGCTACCTATAATCTGTTTCACCAGTGAAACTCACTTGTTTACCAGCAAGTTTTGAAGGGTGGGCAGGGGACAATATTTAAAGAATTACGACTACTGGACGTTTCGGGATTATGTCGACCTTCTCACTGTGTGAATAAATTAAATACTCCAAGCGCGACAGACCTAGAAGGCACTTGGCCTATCAGCCGGCTGCTGGCCCCACATCCAAATTTGTTAATCACAGAGGTAGGCGATTGTCTAGCCAGTGTAAGAGTGACATGTGGTCAGCATGTCGGGTCCCCCAGCCGTTATAGCTGGTCTTCTCAACCTGTAGCCTCTACTTATTGTAGCTACCCAAATGTCTCACGATGCTGGGTAGGCACCGGTTCCATACTGGCCGAAATTTCATGAGAAAATTTCTTCCCCCGTGGGGACTCGAACCAGCGCAAGTCCCATAGCTCTGCGCCAAAGCTTCTTGCCTTAACCATTCGACTACGGCGCGGGACTAAATTAAATAGAGTTTATATAAATCTTCGAAGCAGTTAAACCTTATAACTCTTTGTTAGCAGAAATTAAAATGGCTGGTGCATTAGATGAATTTCCTTTCTTCGCATTCCTTTTCATATTTTCATAAAGTTGTTTTTATTTGCTCCCTTAACGGAAGTTTATCCCAACGGGACTCGAACCGGCGCAAGATACGTACCTCTGGAGCAAGGTATCATAGCCTTAAATCGCTCAGTTATGAAGCAAAGCCTTCAGAACTAAAGAAAACTTGGAAGGTATTCAACCAAGTCATGTGTCCAAGGGATTTATGCCACTCTAATCTTTATCTAAATGGACTTTTACACAAATATAACGCTCTGAAATTTGTGTAAGTTGGCATGCTTGATAACATGAATGTCTGATCGTACAATTTCCAGAAATAGCCGAGTAATTTTCAGAAAGTGCACGTTCTCCAAGCTGTCACGGGTTATCACGATGGCCACGCACGGAAACAAAGCCCCCAGCTAATCTTTTGTCGGATTTATTAACTAATTTGCATCACAAATACACGACTGTTAAGGAGTATGCAAATTATCGATAAAATTAAATTAACTCTGGAATTCATAATCAGATGCTAATCTTTTCTCACAAGGAGTGAAACACCTTTTTTTATTATCGGAAGTAACTAACTAATGTGGGTGAATTCATAGACCTAGGAAAAAATAATTATAAAAGGATTGAGATGAAAAAAGAAATGAACCATAGGCCTTAATTCTGGAACTGCATGGTATTATGCATTCAGGGACTCTTGCCGTCCCAACTCCTCCAAAAACGTTAAACTGAAAATATTTAAAAGTTATTCTCCCGGATATATTATATGGATGTGAAACATGGACTCTTACTTCAAGGGATGAGAAAGTATTACGAGTATTTGAGAATACAGTTCTTAGAAACATTTTTGGACCACAGAGAGACGAAGAGTCAGGCGAATGGAGAGGACCACATAACAGTGAGCTACATGATCTTCATACAGGGTGATTCACAATAAATATTACAGACTTGTAGGGGTTGTAGAGGGGAGTTAGTAGATAAAGTTTTGATAAGGAACTCATGGCCGAAAAGTACCATTTCGATGTAAAATAGGCCTAAGTTTGAAGATCAAAACACAATCGCGTGTCTTGTGTTTCAGAACAAGTATTAACTTACAGACTTCTGGGGGCTGTACTACAAGTGTGGCTCCATGTAGCGACCCTGTTCGCTGCACAAAGTGTACATGCGACGCATGTTTTAACACACACGCCACACAGACCGTGGTGTGTGCACAATAATTGCTGCTGCCGCCAGAATTCGTGCAAGAAGATCTTCCTCCGACTCGACAGGTGTAGTATAACTTATTTTACATCTAAATGGTATGTTTCCGGACATGGATTCCTTATCAAAACTTTATCTACTAAGTCCTCTCTACAACCCCTAGAAGTCTGTAATATTTATTGTGAATCACTCCGTAGGAAACCAGATACAATAAGAAGAGTTAAATTACGTAGACTGCGATGGGCAGGACATGTGACACGAATGGGGAATTATATAGGGCATGGAAGCTCCTTGTAGGAAAACCAGAATGAAAACGTCCAGTTGGTAGACCCAGAATAAGATGGGAGAATAACATTAACCATGATTTGAGGGAAGTAGATTATATAGCGGATGATTGGAAAACTTTAGCTCAGATTAGGGATGAATGGAGAGCTTATGTCCGCGCGCCCTATGGGTTCGATAGTACGAATTATTAGTGGTAAGTAGCTAACTAGCTCACTGGTCCCATAGAACTCGGAGGTCCATGGAACTCTTTTGTATTAGGTTGTCGATAGGTAATGTTGGTTTTTAGTGTAATGTGTGTCTGGCTGGTAATTTGAAGGTGTGATCACTGGGAGTTTGTGCAGTCGACACGGATTTTTATTCGTAATAACTGTAAACGAGTTCATGTTATTTTGAGGGTCGCGGGTTCAAACGTGATCGGACCCCATTCTGCACGAACCACCGTGACAAAAAAATCAGAAATTTGGAGGAATCGAACTGCTGCCACACATAGTATACAGGAAGATTCACAATAAGTTTTACAGACTTCTAAGGGTTATAGACTTACTAGATAAAGTTTTGATAAAGAACCCATGTCCGGAAAGGTAGGCCTACCATTTCGATGTAAATAGGTTTGAAGATCAGAACACAATGGGCTGATATCGTGTGTCTTGTGTTTCAGAATAAGTATTACAGACTTCTAGGGATTGTAGTACACCTATCGAGTCAAAGGAAGATCTTCTTGCAAGAATTCTGGCAGCAGCTGAAATCATTGAGCATACACCAGTTCCTTTGGCGCGTGTGTATGAAAACATGCGTCGCAGGTAAAGTTTGTGCAACGAATAACAGGGTCGCCACGTGGAACCACACTTGTAGTACATCCCCTAAAAGTCTAATACTTATTCTGAAACACAAGACACGCGATATAGCCCTTTATGTTCCGATCTTCAAACCTATTTTACATCAAAATGACACGTTTTCGGACATGGGTTCCTTATCAAAACTGTATCTATCGGTACTAAGTCCTCTCTACAATTCCTAGAAGTATGTAATACTGATTGTGAATCACCCTGTATATACTGAACTTGCACCTTCAGATTAACATCTGTTTCGATCCATGGCTCATTTCTTGCGTGAATTTTAATTGCAAAATTTTCAATTTCGAGACCAGGAGAGGTGGTGGTGTACAATTTTTAATCACTAGATTGTGCACCAGATTTCTGTATTAAATGTTAAACCTCTGCACAATACATGTGTTGAGAAAGCGTGTGGTGCTGTTCGTCCGTTGGATGGGGACATTAAGCCTGGTGTTTTTCAACAGGAGTAGGCGAGTACTGGCACCGGATTTCATCTTCTCCGTTCTCATTATCATTATGTCTCATACAACACACTTTACAAACACATCCCACACTCCTCTCTATATATAGTGGACTCGGTATTTTAGTTTCTAGGCGGCATCATAGGTAACAGTTTCCCTCTGGTTTAAAAAAAATACATTGCGGGGAGTTGTTAGAGGCTTCTAAGACGCCGCTCCATCACTAAAAACTGGAAACAGTTCTCTGCCAATAATGTCTTACTTACTTACTGACACTATTGAACCCGTAGGTTCATGGCCGGGCGGACATAAGCTCTCCATACATCCCAATCCAGAGCTAATGCTTTCCAATCATTCCCTGTATAACCTACTTCCCTCAAATCATAGTTAATGTTATTCTCCCACCTCATTCTTGGTCTACCAACTGGGCGTTTTCCCTCTGGCTTTCCTACAAGAAGCTTGCATGTACGTCTTTCATTCCCCATACGTGCAACGTGTCCTGCCCATCGCAGTCTACGAGACTTAACTGTTCTCATTATATCTGGCTTCCTATAAAGACCATGTAGTTCATTGTTATGTAGTCTTCTGCATTCACATATGTTTATCTCTCTTTGGTCCAAAAATTTTCTTATGTACTTTATTCTCAACTACTCATAATCTCCTTTCCTCCCTTAAAGTAAGAGTCCATGTTTCGCACCCATATAATATAACTGGTAGAATAATAGTTTTATATATTTTCAGTTTAACTTTTTTGAAAGGAGTTGGGAAGTCATGAGTCTCTGTAATGCATAATTGCACGCATTTCCAGAATTGAGCCTATGTTTAATTTCCTTGTGCATCTCATTCCTGTTTGTGACTATTTAACTCATGCCCCAAATGGGAGTCAATGACCAATCACGTTTCAATGATTCCTGTTTTACAACCAATCAGAGTCGTGTTTCACGAAATATTTATCAGTGTTATAATTACCATATATTAAACAAAGCTCCTCCTTTTTAATATTCTGAACAGGTCTGACCGTTATTTTGCAGTGACTGAGCCTATAAGAAATACGGCTACCAGATTGTATATAATAGTGCATACATGTCAACATTTGTAGCAATTTATTATACCACCAAAAAACAGAAACCACTGTTTGCACTTTCTTAAATGTATTTTTTCCCAGGTAATAATCCAGAAAAATATAATTGTAATATTTACATCATACGACATCAGAAATGAATTAATATACAGATTGATGTGTTTCATTTTTTCTCCACTAGAGAGCATTCTTACAATATTGCGTTCCTTTGGCAATAAATAGTAAGATCTGGTTGCAGTGATAAACAAAAGAAGCAGTAGAAGCGTATCTATCGTTTCTCATTTGTTTTCAAACATCGCCGTTTGCATTAAATATATAAATATTTTGAAATAACTACAGTTAAATAATGATTTGTGAGTAAACAGCTTAATTTTATTCGTTAAATAGTCCTAACAAATGCCACTCTTGATTTCCAAATTCTCTAGATAAATTCACTCCTCACTTCGTGAGTCGTGAATTTATCGATAATTTGGAAATCACTCGTGGCATTACTTATGATTATTGTTCCTAGGTATTTGAATTCAGCAACTTCCTCAAAATCTCCCTCATTTATCATTAGCTGTCCATTTCCATTATATAATGTATTTCTATATGTGACCATATATTTAGTTTTATTGATATTTACTTCCATTCCCAATTTCTTAGTGTTACTCAGTAGTGTGTGCGTATTGTCCTTTAGTATCTCCTCGCTATCGGCCAGTAGTACTACATCATCAGCATAAACTAACAGCTTATTAATACCATTCAGTTGTAAGCCTTCCTCATTCTCTAAAGATTTAATGGCATGCTCTAATACAAAATTAAATAGTAGAGGAGATAGTGCATCTCCTGGCTTCAACCCATTGTAGATTTCAAAAGTGTCCGAAAACTGTTTGCCTACACGCACCCTACTCTTTGTGTCATTTAGACATATTCGTATAAGTCTAACTGACTTTTTAGGAATTCTCCTAGAATGTCATCAACGTAGGGAGTAAGTCTGCTTACTAATATATTTGTTAGAATTTTGTACGAAGTTGAGAGTAACGAGATGCCCCTCTAGTTGCTGCAATCAGTTTTATCCCCTTTCTTATAAATAGGTACGATAATTGACTCTTTCCATTCATCTGGAAGAGCTTCTTTTTCCCTAATCGTAATAAGAAACCAGCATATCTTATCCATCAATTTTTCTTCCCCTGATTTTATCAGTTCTGCTGGAATCTTATCTGTACCTGATGCTTTATACATCTTCAATTTTTCTATCGCCATTTCAACCTCTAATGCACTTGGTTCTGCCACTAGCATTTCTGCTGCCTGTAAATTATCCTCCTCAATATCCTGTTCTGTATGTACATTTAATAGCTGATTAAAGTAACTTTTTCACCTATTTAATATACTCCTGGAGTCTGCAATCATATCCCCATTTTCATTCCGAATTATGTTTGTTCTAGTCTGAAATTCTTTCTTCTCTATCCTAATTCCCTGATATAATTCTCTAATGTTCCTATTTTTTGCATTCATTTCAAGTTCATTAATCTTCTCTTTCAAATATTCCCTCTATTTACTCTTTAGTAACCTGGTGGTTTCCCGTCTTATACTGCCCAATTGCTCTGAATTTACCTTATTTGGTTCGTGTAATCATTTCATTTTGCTAGCTTTCTTTTCTTTACAATGTCGGTACATTCCTCGTCAAACCATTTCTTGTTTTGTCTCTTTTTTAAGTAACCAATGCTTTCTGATGCTGAAATTTAATAGTATCTCTTATAGCCTCCCATTCTTTATATATATCAGTTGCCAATAATGTCTTCGCATTATAATTGATGTATAAAATGACGTTTCTATGTCAACTCCACGTGGATATAATAATTATTACCTTAATGGCTTTGTAACTTTTGACTTTTGCAATATTATTATAATATAATATGTTAGTGCCAGTGAATAAAACGTGACAACGCCGCTTAATTTGCTATCCTTGCAAAATATACCTACTTAACCACAAAACAAGCCACCTGTAAACTAAAATACTGATTCCACTATACAATACAAGAATGTATCTGCTTCGTAAAGTGGTCTGCCGAAGTGATAGGTAAATTGAAAATATACCACATTAACACCATATAGGCATATCTGTCCAGCGTGGAATCCGAAACATGTAAAGCCGGCAGTGGGTGTGGCATTAGAAAACAACCACCAACAACCACCAACACACAAACACACACAATGCTAAATAATAGTTTTAAAAAACTAAAACAACACGCTTTATTAGAAAACCGAACTAAAAAATGAGAAATAATTTTAATTTCAAACACTCTTGGGATAAATTAAAGTGGTCAACAAAAAAATCATCTCCAACACATCTAGAATGAAACTAGTTATCTAAAAAAAAAATAATTTTACCATCAAAAGCGTGGAGTGCTCTTTATCAATTAATATATTTGATAATAAACAGATATTGGTTAAAGTAAAATCTCTAAGAAGAAAGTACGTAAAAACCATAAAAAGCGCCCCACGCTTTTGATATTAAAATGATTTTTTTTGTAGATAACTCTAGTTTTATTCTAGATGTGCTGGAGTTGATTTTTTTATTGACAACTTTAATTTTATCCCAAGCGTGTTGGAAATTAAAATGAATTTTCATTTTTTAGTTCGGTTTTCTAATAAAGCGTGTTGTATAAGTTTTTTAAACTCTTATGTATTTTTTTAATTTTAGTTTGGTTTTCTAGTGAAGTGAGCTGTTTTAGTTTTTTAAACCATTATTTATTTTTTTATTTTTAAGTTTAATTGATTGTCATAAACCGGAATCCCATGAACATTTAATTGCTTACGATATTTTTAGTGTCTAGGCACGAATATAATTATAAATTTTTAAAATTATTATCTAACATTATTATAAGGGAAGACGAAGCAGAGTAAGACCTAAAACCTCCTGGAGTCAGGGAATAAGTTTATATATGAAGGAGAAACATCTACAACCAAAAGATTGGATGGACCGACAAAATTGGCTATTAGGAATCGGACGATGTCACAGACATTAATCAACCGATAATCTATCTATCTACATTATTATAATATTTTTGAATATTTTAATATAGATAAATAGTTACAGTTAATCGTATACTTCTCATATTTTTTTGATAAATTACAATGTGGTTAGTTTACAAAATTGTCATTAATATATTTTACAGAATAAGATAAAAATATAAATATATTTAACTTCGATACTATTGTAGCATGAGCTAAAGTAATATTCTTCTAAAAAATCCTCCGGGCCGGATTTGAATCAGCGACCTATGGATTACCGAAATTATATGCCACTACAGTCCACCACTCTACCAACAAATATGATTTTCATATTTATTAAGATATAATTCAGTGACAGCTGTTTCGGTACACTGTACCTTCTTCAGACATGTTAACAAATTATGAATTGTGTTATTTTTTTATTATATAAAACTTTCCTCATTAGAGGATTGCCTCGAGGACAAAGTGATACAGGCAATTAATTTTTGTAATTGATGAAATACATTTTGTATTTTGTAATTGAAGTATACATACTATAAAGTAATTTTGTAAATATGGTTTCTTAAAATTGAAATTGATCCTCTAATGGCAGCGATGGCATTCTAGAAAGATACACCCTGTTCAAATCTAAGGAATTCAAAAATTTGGCTAAGAATCCTGGTGTAGTACCTCTTGCCCCGATCATCAATCCTGTGACAGTTATACTATCTAGTTGGTATTTATCTTTGTAATAGTCAATTGTTGGCTCATATATGGCATTCTTTTCAGAGTCAACTTCCTCAGGTTGGCCACTATGAGTCTCAAAACGAATTGTGGGATCTAATATCATACCAATTTTAGAGGATGGTCTAAATGCAATAATATCTATTCGTCTGTTACTCCCATTAGTGGCCACATCATGTACTTCCTCATAAACTGTGTATCCAAAATCTCGCAAGGCTTCTGCCATCATATTTCGAATAGTGTGGTGCCGAATATTTCTCAGTGATTCTCCAAATGGACAGGTCCCAAGGACGTGTGCAAGGGTTTCGTGCTCTCTGCGACGTCTACAGAGGGTATCGTCCCTAGACCTGCCCGGCAAAGAACGCACCGCCGATACATTGGCTTGCATTTTAATCGCTTCTCTCCATTCGGAACAAGAAAATACCTGATGGTCACGAATCATATCAACTGATCTAAGCAACAATACAACAATAATTTATTTAAAAAAATTAAATTTAGCAAAGGTGATTCATTCAAATCAAGTTGAGAATTTAACAATTTATTACTACTTTTCAATTTATTTATTTCTCAGCCTCCAAATGGTCCAACTTCTTACCCTTATCACAAACATGTAAAATTTCAAAATTTGGATCGAAACAATGATTGAATTGGAATAGGTGGTCAGCATATATTGAATATTCTAAATTTCTGTTATAAGCTCTCATGTGTTCCTTTATACGAGAGATAAAAGGTCTACCAGTTTGTCCTATATAAATATTGTCACATGTGCCACACTTCAATTTATATACACCTGATAATTTTTCTTTTTTTATTTTGGTTTTATTGTTTTTTATTATATTTTGTAAAGTTTTATTAGTTTTAATGCCACATTAATGTTCAACTTTTTAAAGTGTTTAGATATTTTATTGGAAAGTGGGCCTATGTATGACATTACGACATATTTCTTTATGTTTTCCTTGGGTAGAGGAAAAACTTTGTTAATTGCTTTTTTGTAATGAATTTTCTTAATTAAATATTCTATAATTTTAGGGTCGTAGTTATTATTAATAGCTAATTGTTTAATAATATTCAATTCATTATTATATTCCAAGGGCGAAAGAGGGATATTTAAAAGTCTGTGAATGTAACCATTAAAGGCTGAGTATATGGGTGAAGAGAAGAACTAATGGATAGTGGTATCAGTATGAGATGGTTTGTGAAAGATACCAAACTCAAACTTATTATCCATGTGTTTTATTGATAAATCCAAGAAATCTATACTATTATGTGTTTTATCAATAAAACACATTGACAATAAGTTTGAGTTTGGTATCTTTCACAAACCATCTCATACTGATACCACTATCCATTAGTTCTTCTCTTCACCCATATACTCAGCCTTTAATGGTTACATTCACAGACTTTTAAATATCCCTCTTTCACCCTTGGAATATAATAATGAA